>JACVVK020000176.1:365000-375000 GCA_018292915.2 Batillaria attramentaria | reverse complement strand
TCATCCTCATCCTCACCCGGCTCCTCCTCATCATCATGCATAATAAATATTGCTCCAGCTTCCAAGCCCTCCGTGGATTCCACCCATCACCTGGAAGGAACGCCGCTGGAGCTGGCAAAGAGTTAGGGCAGAAAACAACCCCACCAACAACAAATAAACAACGTAATGAAAGATAGCAGTAACTGGTTTTATAGTTACAACTCGTCCCCCCCCCCGCCCCCCCCCCCCCCCCCCCCCCCCCCGACCCCCCCCCCCCCCCCCCCGATCCCCCCTCCTCCCCCACCTCCACCTACCACAGTTTACACAGACCGCTAATAAGCACCATTTCAACCACTGTAATGCGGTGCACCGTCCGTGTAGATTAATTTGTACCAGCGATAATAATAATAATAACTATTGTATAGACGCTTTACCCAATTTCATGAATCCGGCGGCTCAAAGCGCCGCGAACCGAACCCAACACGCACGCTCACGTGAATCACACGCATTCTCTCACACACTGGACATAAACACATTACAATCACGTGGTGCGAAGGGTCAGCTCAGCTATTTAAATTTCGGAATTTAGACTGAATTGCATTTATTTTTCAAATTTGGTGGGCTGAACATTTCCAAAGCAAAGGGGGAGGAAGCCGGAGTACCCGGAGAGAACCCCCGACGATCGGCTCGAATGAACGGTGCCACATACGAGAAGGAAAAATTCCGTTTGCCCCGAGTGGGACTCGAACCCCTGACTTCTCGCATTGGTGACAAGTCTCTTAATCGCTAGACCACCGACCGCTGTGTGTGGGGCCAATAAACTCTCAAGGGCCGTGTACCACGTGACATACCGAATTGGGGATGTCAGTATTGGGACTAAGCGACAAAGCTTCACGTCAAAACTAAGGTTCCAGAAAGTGGTTCACGTAGCGTGGCACGGTGCCAGCAGGTGCCGCCATGAGCTGTCGTCCGACTGAACTGCAGCCAGAATGGGGCTTAACCCACTAGCACTGATCTTCCCCTCTGGCACCGATCTAGATAAAGGTTTAGCAGCAATCGCTGAGAGTGGTGGTGTCAGCGTTTTGGGGGGATTACGGCTGATCTGCTGTAAAAACGGACTGAATCAGCCACCGCAAAAAAAAAGCAAAAAAAAAACAAAAAAAAAAAAACGCGCACACTTACCGGCGAAAAGCTGCAATGTCTTGATTGGAATGGTTAACTGAATGTCGGTATAGATGTACTATGTTTAAGAAAAATAATCATGCATACACTCGTAGTATCTGTAGTGACTGTACGAGTATAGTGCTTATTAATATATTGACTCAAGTGATGTACTTGCGAGCCAAGCCAAGCTGTATGTCAAGTTAGTTTGGGGCTGGGAGGGGAGCCGGGGTGGCCGAATGGTAGAGCGTTGGACTTCCAATGCTCGGCGGGTCGTGAGTTCGTACCCCGCGGCTGAGGCCAGATATTTATGCTGGCTTTTTCATCGTTGCCCCGTCTTTGATATCACCCGTATGTGGTGGAAAAGGACGTTAAACCCCCAAACACTCACCCACTCTTGGGGCTGGGATGTTAGGGGGTGGCCGGGACGGACTGGGGGTGGGGGTGGGGGTGGGGGGGGGGTCGGGTTGGGTCACTCTCCATCCCTTCCCATGCTTCATCCGCTTACGTGTAGGATCACGTTTGCAGTGGCGGAAACTGAATTAACTAAAACTTAGCTAAACTAAATTAACTAAATTCACGGTGCATATAATTTTACACGGGAGCGCGGATAGCCGGGCTAATTTGGGACTCTCGATTATCATAGTGGGGCCGTGAGGTCGACCCCCGGCTTGGCAGCTGGCACCAGTGTATAACATTGTACAGAGTGTTTCTTCGTTGCCCAGTCTTTGATATCGCTCTCACGAGGTGGACCAACAATAGCAGCAGCAGCAGCAACAACAACAACAACAACAACAACCACCACAACAACAATAATAATAATAATAATGATAATTTCTATTGTGTGGGCGCTTTGCCCAATTTCTTGAGCTGAAACCAGCTCGCACGTTCACGAGAATCACGTGCATTATTTTTTGAATATGAATGAAATTTAGCATTGCATTTATTTTCAAATATTATGGGCTCAACATTTCCAAAGCAGGGAGGAGGAGGGGGGGGGGAGAACTTGAGCCGGAGTACCCGGAGAGAACTATGGTCTACCTTGCTATTAAGTATTGTCACAGAATTACCGACAGTGAGCCTAAGCTTTCGTCACTGACTAATAACAGGCAAGACGGGTCGGCTCTGTTAAGTGACCGGTCAGGCGGGCGCCACTGCTGTTGAACGTAAGAACAATTATCGGGTGACGCCAGGATCATTGTTCGGTACATAATGGCAGCAAGGTGCCGCCGGCCGCCCGCCAAGTCAGCTGTTCTTACCTCAAGTCGTGACGGGAGACAATCGGATCTAGAATCTGACAGGGGAAAAAACTGGCTCTACTACTGACTGGCAGACACGGCGCAAATCCTGTCTCGGAATCTGAAGACGTGAGACTTTGAGTGAATTAGGATTGATTTGGACAAAGATTCGTGGTACCAATTTATTTTGCAAGTTGGTGCTTGCACCTGCTTCTAGAGAGAGAGAGAGAGAGAGGGAGAGAGAGAGAGAGAACGAACGAACGATTCTTCATTTTACAACGGTAAAAAAGGTGTTGGTCGTCAGACCAATTTTCAACCTTAGAGAGAGAGAGAGAGAGAGAGAGAGAGAGAGAGAACGAACGAACGATTCTTCATTTTACAACGGTAAAAAAGGTGTTGGTCGTCAGACCAATTTTCAACCTTAGAGAGAGAGAGAGAGAGAACGAACGAACGATTCTTCATTTTACAACGGTAAAAAAGGTGTTGGTCGTCAGACCAATTTTCAACCTTAGAGAGAGAGAGAGAGAGAGAACGAACGAACGATTCTTCATTTTACAACGGTAAAAAAGGTGTTGGTCGTCAGACCAATTTTCAACCTTAGAGAGAGAGAGAGAGAGAGAGAGAACGAACGAACGATTCTTCATTTTACAACGGTAAAAAAGGTGTTGGTCGTCAGACCAATTTTCAACCTTAGAGAGAGAGAGAGAGAGAGAGAGAGAGAGAGAGAGAGAGAGAGAGAACGAACGAACGATTCTTCATTTTACAACGGTAAAAAAGGTGTTGGTCGTCAGACCAATTTTCAACCTTAGAGAGAGAGAGAGAGAGAGAGAGAGAGAGAGAACGAACGAACGATTCTTCATTTTACAACGGTAAAAAAGGTGTTGGTCGTCAGACCAATTTTCAACCTTAGAGAGAGAGAGAGAGAACGAACGAACGATTCTTCATTTTACAACGGTAAAAAAGGTGTTGGTCGTCAGACCAATTTTCAACCTTAGAGAGAGAGAGAGAGAGAGAGAGAGAGAGAGAGAGAACGAACGAACGATTCTTCATTTTACAACGGTAAAAAAGGTGTTGGTCGTCAGACCAATTTTCAACCTTAGAGAGAGAGAGAGAGAGAGAACGAACGAACGATTCTTCATTTTACAACGGTAAAAAAGGTGTTGGTCGTCAGACCAATTTTCAACCTTAGAGAGAGAGAGAGAGAGAGAGATGATGTGACAAGGAAAGTGGACTTTGAGGTCCCCGTGTTATTTCACCAGCACAGTACATTCTCAGCCTGTTTCGAGATTATTGCCTGCATGAGTTGTCCCCCGTGCATACACAAACCCGCAGCACGCATGCATATTTCGTGGCAGCTTTGTGCTCTGGCACGAAAAATGCGTGCTTGTTGCGGCAAGGGAGACAACTCGTCTTGCAGGCAATAATCTCGAAACAGGCTGAAAATGTACCTAGAGCATAGAGGTTCATACCATTGTCAAAAGGGTTTTAGTTACTGATCAGTATATGACAACCAACCAGGAGAATGTATATATTTCTGTGTGCCCATGCCTGAAAAAAGGAGAAATAAAAAAACAAAGAAGAAAAAAGAAAAAAGTCAGTTTGAGGTCGAAATATACTTCACTGACATTTGGAGAAGTCGCGGTTTATGTCCTTGACGAAACCCCACTAGATAGTAGATCGAAAATCCTAGAAATAACTGACCTTCCTTCCCATACACAGCATGCAAATAGACCAGATTATGGATGAAATATATTTTCAGCCAGCTCTGAAATGCAAGTGACTTATTTTGATTTTTTTATCTCAAAGTTCAGAAGGTACTGCCATACTGATATTAAAACGGCTGAACAAGCTCCCACCACTAAAGCGAAACAAACACAAACACTAAAACCAAAACAAGTAATAATAATAATCATACTACGTACTACTCCTATTCGTAATAATGATAATAATTGTATATTGTTTAGGTGCTTTATCAATTTATAACACACTGAGTCCCTAATAATAATAATAATAATAATAATAATAATTATTATTATTATAGTGAGTATTGTATAGGCGCTTTACCCAATTTCATGAATCGGCTCAAAGCGCCGCGAACTGAACCCAACACGCACACTTACGTGAATCACACGCACTCTCTCACAGACTGGACGCGAACACATTAGAATCACGTGGTGCGACTGACGGGCGGTCAGCTCAGCAATTTCTGTTTCGGAATTTAGAATTGCATTCACTTTTAATTTCAATTGCGGCCGGGCCGGCTGAATCGTCATTTCCAAAACAATAACCCACTCCGGAACCAAACAGCTACAAACGTCACTCTGTGTGTGTGTGTGTGTGTGTGTGTGTGTGTGTGTGTGTGTGTGTGTGTGTGTGTGTGTGTGTGTGTGAGAGAGAGAGAGAGAGAGAGAGGAAATGAAATGAAATGAAAATGAAAATGATATGAAATTTTTCAACGGTACTGAAAAGACATTGGTCCAGCAGTCCAGTTTTCATTCTTGCCGTTGCTAATGCTACACACACACACACACACACACACACACACACACACACACACACACACACACACACACACACACACACACACACACACACACACATACACACACACACACACACTGACACACACACTATCTCTCTACGCCCGCTAGAGAGAGAGAGAGAGAACAAACAGCGCTGACGCGAGCAGAATGGACCCAACGCCCCAACGACCCACGTGTGCCGGAAATGTCGGAGTGCTAACGTTCGAAAATATTGATCCCAACAGGACCCCAGTTACTCCAACGTCACCCTTTCTGCCTCCTCCCCCCCCCCTCTCCTAACTGACCCCCACCCTCCTCTACCCCCTATGCAAACAGCAACAGAGCTGGTCCGTTTTTAACCATGACCTAACGAAATCCGTCCTGGCTTGCTGCCGGTTGAACAAACACCGCTCCATGCTGAAACATGGACCGGTAAAAAAAAAAAAAAAAAAAAATGACGTTTGCAGTTTTGTTCCGTAATACAGGGCAGAGTGACACGTTGCGGAAGGCTGATTTGAGGGTCCCCCAAAAATACGTCAGTTCTGGCTTTCATGGTCATGTCTTTGGGTTGCGTGCAAAACAGCTTTAGCCAAGACAAAGACGGTTGGTAGTGATCCAAAGTTATAGCGGATAAAAACAATTTATATGACTCAGTGGTGTCACAGGTTATTTTTCTAGCCTTTTTGTACTCAAACCTCTCTCTCTCTCTCTCTCTCTCTCTGACGGTGTGTGTGTGTGTGTGTGTGTGTGTGTGTGTGTGTGTGTGTGTGTGTGTGTGTTATGGCTTCCCAAGTTTTACAAACCATGACTAGTCACCGCTGCACTTTTATACACAGAAATCCTACTATAGTATACTATACCAAACGTTATCTTCTGTTACCATTAGTTTTATTGTTTTCTGTTTGTTTGTTGTGCTGTTGTTGTTGTCATTGTTGTTGTCACGGTTGCTGTTGATGTTGTTGTTAGTGTTGCTGTTGCTGCTGTTGGAAAGAAATCACAAAAATCCTTGTAAACCCTTCCCTCATAGAGGAGCCAGGGTGGCCGAATGGTAGAGCGTTGTACTTTCAATGCTCGGGTCGTGAGTTCGAATCCCGACTGGGGCCAAATATTTGTACTGGTCTTTTTCTCGTTGTCCCGCCGGCCTTTGCCCATCACCCGTATGTAGTGGAAAAGGACGTTAAACCCTCAAACACCCTCCCACCCTTCTCTCATCATTCTGTCCCCTCAACCCACAGTCTTCACTGACAATTTAACACACTTCGTGACGCTTGACTATCACCGATAGATCTTTCTTGTGGAGTTCGAACTAAATCATAAATCATACTACAGGGTTACATGTCAATACTAGAGACATGAAATCCACCCAGGGTAATGGCGGGCCATTGTATAATCTATACACGCATTACCGGGGAAGTAAACTTGCAGTGGACAGCTTTGTATTGAGAGTTCAGCACATTTTGTATCGCACACGAGTATTCCACGGTTTTTTTTATACTCTTTTTCGGTTTTTGCCCTGTATTCGAAAATCAGGCAAAGATTGTAGGTTTCTTTAGCGGTTCTTACTGCAGCAAACACGAGTATAATCAAAGTGCAATACTCGCACTGAGCCAAACTGAAATCCATGCAGACGAAAATTTATTATGATTTTTGTTTTTTGGTTGGTCTTTAGTGAGGCCACTAAAGCACAACCCCAAACTTACTCGGTAGGAACTGAGGAAAAATGGAGGTACATATTAATTCAGACGGGTGGCCCAGAACAAGGACTTACTTACTACTTACTTAGGCCCGTGGCTCCCTGTGGAGCATAGGCCATCGACGACCCTTCCCCATTGCACTCGATTCTGTGCTGCTCTTGTCCCTCTAACCCAGTTGGTTCCCTGCTTGCTTAGCTCAGCCTCAGTGTCCCGCCTCCAGCTGTTGCGAGGCCGGCCTCTCTTCCTCTTCCCCTGCGGGTTCCATGTCAGGGCTTGGCGTGTGGTGTTGGATGCTGGCGTCCTGAGGGTGTGTCCAATCCAGCCCCACTTCCTCCGTAGGATCTGCTTGGCCACTGGGGTGGTGTGCATGAGCGTACTTACAGCACTACTTAACGTTAAGCGTGCTTACTTAGCACAAAGTAAGCAAAACCGGTGTGCATGAGCGAACTTAAAAATTTTAAGTAACCTATCTTTTACTTAACTTTAAGACTGCCTCCCCCCTGTCTCAAAGCCTTACTTTAGCAAGTGGCCTAGCTTAAACTAGCCTTTCTGACTCTTTCGATTGAAGAGTTTTTCAAGATGGCGTGTAGGGGTGAGTGTTCACTACACACCCTGCAATGCAAAGGCCTGTATGGCCGGCCGTACACACATCATGGGTTGATTTGTTTCCTTTTTGTGGGTTAACATTTGTTGTGTGTGTTTCGGACTAGTTCAGTGCTGAACGCACTCGGTCAGTCCTCATCAGCGACTACCGTTTTGATCGTATATGCCTGTCAATGCAGGTCTCATTCATTGTGTTGTGGACCCGAATTGTGCGGGTTTCGATTTCAAAATTTTTGATCACTGATGTTTTATCTGCCGTAGCAAGTCAGGTTAAATGCGTGGCGTGTGTGTGGAGAGTTTTGTTGATGCTGTTGTTATCCTCTCCTCTTTCGTTTTTCGTTGTTCTTTGAATGAGGTTCATTCCGTTGCTTTTCTTGGCAAATAGCCCCTCTTTCATGTCGTCCACGCTTTGTAATAGTGCGCGGATTTCACAGTCTTGCCAGTTCGTAGACCGATCTTTTCTCTTCTTCGAGTCCATCGCCATACCACCTTCCTCAACAAAGTCTGCCATCTTTGTGCACGGACGCGAAAATGGTGAACTGTGATTGGCTAATACACCCCGAGCAACGAGCGACGTAGGGAAATCCCGTCCATATCCAAAAATAGACGCTAAGTGAAGGGTCTGACCTACTTCTTAGCTGAGCAAGCGAGTAAGTCGGCCTATGCACACCAACATTACTTACGGCTGAGTAATGACTTTACTAAGTAAATATTCCTGCTAAGTAAGGTATTTTAAGACAGGAATTTGAGTTCGCCCATGCACGCCACCCCAGGTTCCTGTCCTGCTCGCTCCCACAGCTCTTCATTTCGGATCTTCTCTGGTCATCGGATGTTGATGAAGATGCGCCTCAGACAGGTGTTGAAAAATGTCTGGATCTTCTGCTGCATCGTCTAGAACAAGGACATCATTAGACAATTGGATACAGATCCTGGCCCAGGGCAGCTGCTGGTGGTGTCGAGTTCGTGTCAGTCGAAAAACCGCTGAGGTCGTCATATTTCGTTGACCCTGACAACATCAAAGCAAGCGGTGGCTATAGAATAATTATGCACGGTTTTCACTGGATTATTCATCGGTACTCTCAGTGCCCGAAGGCGCTTTGGAATAATTCAGCAGATACCTCCTGACGTCTGCTAGTCTGCGGAGTCATTGCTCGTGGACGTGATCAGAAACTGATCATGGAGATAACGAGATGGTTTTTGCCTTAAAGGCGCTATTACTGTCATTACTCGGTGTTATATACAGAGACTTCTCTTAGTACAGTTGCTCTTGTCACAGGGGAGCTGGGGTGGTCGACGTTGGCGTTGGACTTCTAATGCTCGGGTCGTGAGTTCGATGATCCCGGCTGGGGCCAAATATTTGTGCTGGCTTTTTCACCGTTGCCCCGTCTTTGATATCACCCTATGTGGTGGAAAAGGACGTTAAACTCCCAAACACATACACACCCACCCACCCTCTTGTCACAGGGGTAATGACACAAATTAACCGTGGGGTCATTTGCAGTTTTTATTTGACGAGACTTATTTGGCGAGTGTGCTAGTTTGTAGTGATTTTTGTTGTCATGAAAAAGCGTGATATTCGTGAGTTTTGTATTTTGTCGGGTAAGGTACATGCCAGGGGGACCACAGGGCGGGCGTGGGCGTTAGGGAGTTTAACGTCCTTTTCCACGACGTAAGGGTGATATCAAAGACGGGGCAACGAGAAAAATGCCAGCACAAATAGCCAGGGGCCGCAACAAGAGGCAAGCTGCCAGTGAAGCTGGGACTGTTTGCGCACAGGTCGGGCACAAGTGACGTGAGTAGATGTGAGTGAACTGGCCTTCTCAGTGGCCTAAACAGAAAGTAGTCTAGCAGTGAGGTGTGCAGTGAGCGGGAAGGAAACATTCATGTTGTTAAAACTCCTGTCAGGTGCGTGCCCTTAACTGATCGGACTGTGCATGGTAATTTTAGGTTCTAGATTAACGTATTTTTAGGGGTGACTATTATGGCTGAGGCTTAGGGGATTATATAGGCATTATGGAGCCCCGTGCATTTGTGCATAAGCTGGAGCGTTTTCTTAAAAATAACTAACTTTATCAACAGAGTGAGTTTCACCTTGAGAAACCCTGAGTTGTCAAAGCGAGCCTCTCACCACCCGGACACTAGTCACTTCAGGCAGATCACAGTGCTACTCAGTCTTGACAACTGCCGGCCGCGGCGGACAAGCGAAACTCTGTGTGTGTGCGTGTGCGTGTGTGTGTGTGAGCGGGGAGAGAGGGTGGAGGGGGACGCCCTCAACTCCTTGGATCCGTCAGCTGGGGCTGTCAGCATGATGTGCAGTTGACCCTAGCCTGCCCTGTGGGAGGAGGGGGGCAGGGGGGGGGGGAGGGGGAACTGTCCCCCCTTTGTGTGACGTTTACACGAACCTTTACCACGTCAGGTTTGGCGGGGCAGTCAGTACACCGCTACGGGAGAGGCGAGGCCCATATAACATTATGGGGAACTGACACTACAAGTACAACCAGTGGCCGGGCAAGGGACAGGAAGTGTAACTAGAGAAACTGTATTTTTCTTTCTCTTTGCAGACGATGCTTCGATGCAGAAACTCAGTTGAAATCACACGCGATGTCCGTAATCTGCCTCTGTTGAAAAACGGAGTAACTCGTACATATCTGTACGTTGCGCTCGTGACTGACTACACCGTGACGTAGCCGGCTCATCACAGTGACACACGGAATGGACAGCAGCTCAAAACACGCTCTTGGGGAAAAAAAAAAAAAAAACCTTGGAAAAGAAATGTTGTAGCAACATGTCTGTCACCAGAGAA
>JACVVK020000176.1:345000-357500 GCA_018292915.2 Batillaria attramentaria | reverse complement strand
ATAAATTGTACACGTCTTCCTGTACACAAACAAACAAACAAACAAACAAACAAACAAACAAAAACATGAAAGTAACTTTGAAGAAAAAAACAACCCAAAAACAACAACAACAAAAACAAAACAAAACACGGAATACATTTATTTCTTTGTGTGTCACAGTTGCAAGGTCAAGGCCACCCGCGGCCGGTTTCAAACTTTGCCGATCATTAGCCGCATCACTAAAATGGTCAAACAGCCTCAATAAGTGTTTGTCGAATTCGATTGCGGCGCTTACCTCTATTCACTATTTGACGATAATGTGTGTAAAGATAGGCCTGCATAATACATTCCAATTTATTACACTGACATTTAAAATGACAGCTGGAAACTGATGACATGCGCATGGCCGGACTTCAAACGAACAGCAGAGCGCGGCAACATTGATGGAAATAACGGCAACACGCTAGTGTTGGCACACCAATAAAAGCATCTGTTGTCCTCTTAGGTTCGTAAGTTCAGAGAAACAAGTTTATTTTGGACGAAGTAACTGACGAACCTAAAAAGCTAGCAGATCTTCATATGGAAGTACCCCAGCGCTGCCCATGAAATACTGAGTAATTAGTCACCTCCACAGAATCTCCAAACGTTGGGTGAGCGGTGGTCTAATAGGTAGCGCGTCGGATTTAGCCGCTGCACTACTCAGTCAACGACCGTCACCAAAGTCATGGCGATGAAGCGTGGGTTCGAGCCCAGGTCGAGCATGTGATATGATACCGGTTTTTCCTAGCTGTCGGGCTGCTCATTGGGAGTTTCTCTCCGGGTTATCCGGCTTTCCTCCCCCAGTAAAAATTGTAAAAAAAAAAAAAAAAATGTAGGATAGGTATTGGGTGGCGCTGCACCGCGGCGACGCCCCCCTCCCCCCGGGGGGAAAGCAGCCCGAATTTCCCGAAAGGGATAATAAAGTAGTAAAAAAGAAAAAGTTTAATCATTGATGCTCTTCATTTTGCAGCATGCAGTGAAACTCAGTAGTCTGATTTACCACAGATGCTTCAAAGTCAAGACTGCGTTTGCAACGGCGACCTCAGTTACCGGCTTTTCAGAATTTGGAGTTTGCAATAACTGATACTTACAGACAATACCGTGACAAACATTAACAACAACACAACAACAACGACGACAAATACCACATGAATGACAAGCGAACATACACACACAATTAAAAACAAACAAACAGCGCACCAAACTTAAATGTAATTGTGTGTCTACTCTTAACTGGGCACTGCGGAGCGCCACAGTGCTGTCCACAGTTGTGATTTTGGAGGTTCAGTTCCGCCGCTGTGGCGTCATCACAGCAACCTGGATTTCAAATAGCCACAACTGTGACTGTGGTTTCCGCAACAGATTCTGATTGGCTGTACTACGTCACTCGGCGCGCAAACATGGCGGACAGTGCATCTTCAATCGGTTTGTCACCGAGCACAGCCGCTGTGTTCAGTTTTGTAGTTAGTAGACACACCGAGCGCAACGACTGTGATGTGCACATGTGTGATTCGCGCACTGTGCTCAGTTAAGAGCAGACTTTACTTTCACACACACACACACACACACACACACACACACACACACAAGCGTGTTGCATCAAACAGTCATTCACCACGCTTGTAAAATGAACCTGTCGATTAATGTGTCACCTTGAAACTGGACGGGGAAACAACTGAAATTCAGCCAGGTATGCCCCAGGGCCCCGTGCCGTATCTAAGGGTTTTTGACCCGCCTTTATCAGATACCAAGGACTCGGGAGTGCCGCGTTGACACCGCCGAGTGAACAGCTTGTTGTCCTGTGGAGTATCAGATAACAAGTCAGCTGACCGCTGTAATTAAATTTACTGACCATGCCGCCTTGACCACATCTTTATTTGGTTGGTTGCTTAAGTCAGTTGGACAAAGACCTTGGCCCGCATGCAGAACTCGAGGTTAATTTAACCACCGGCCGGCTACGCGCCTAACCCAGACTAGGACAAAAGAAACCGAAAATCAAAATTATATTTTAAAAAAGGGAGCGAAGAAGGGAAGGGAAAAAAAAAACCCAGCCTTCTATAACGGTTTAGGCACCATGGTGGAATGAGCCCGCTTCCTGATGTAACTGAAAAACAAATCAAAACAAAACGGGGAAAAAAATTAGCCCTAGAGCTAGTTTAGTTCGAGGTTAGACTTTAACCCGGGGCTACAATCCCTAACCTCGACTTTTACATGCGGCCTCCAAGTTCTTTGGCGTCCTTGCCATAAGAGTGGTCAGTTGGAGACGGCTCTAAGGGGCAGGTTAAGAGGAGAGGGGAGGAGAGGGGGGGGGGGGAGGACAGCAACCATGCGAACAGTCCAGCTGAACACCGTTCAACTCAGACCCTGAAGAAACTGGAAAACGTTTTAAGTCAGCACAGGTTTTTATCACCTGTCAGACCGTCCGCTCGGGTCGATTCCACACCGCACTCAACGCACGGAGTTCACGGACACTGGACAAATCCACTGACGGAGCCACTTCTCCCTTCTCTCCCCCCCCCCCCCCATCACCCACTCCCCCTTTCCAACTCAACATCATCTTCCACGGAGACACGAACCTGAAAGCAAAATGCTGCGCTAGTAACACCAGTGAGACGCAACAACGACTTGATAACAGCCAGAGACGACAACAACAGCAAGGACCCTGTTCCGGGTCCGTCGATAACTCCATGCCCCTCCGACGACGGCCAAGTCGGGCTAACCGAGACCGAGCCGAACTAAGTGATACCTGAGAAGGAAAAAACAAAAATACGCCGTGACAAGGAAAGTGCATGAGTTGTCTCCCGTGCATACACAGACCCGCAGCACGCATGCATATTTCATGGGAGCTTTGTGTGGCACGAAAAATGCGTGCTTGTTGCGGCAAGGGAGACAATTCATGCAGGCAATAATCTCGAAACAGGCTGAAAATGTACTGTGCTGGTGAATGCGACAGTTTGCACCGTTTCTGTGCACACTGTGAAATAACACGGGGACCTCAAAGTTGTTCGCAACTGTCCACTCTCCTTGTCACCGAGTATTTTTTTTTGTTTTTTTTTTCCGTCTAGGTATCACTTAGCTCGGCTCGGTCTCGGTTAGCCCGACTTGGCCGTCGTCGGAGGGGCGTAAGAGTTATCGACAGACCCGGAACAGGGATGCAACAGCAACACAGTCAAACAAAACAACAGACAAACTAACGAACGAACAAACGGACACTGAGCTCCAGCGAATAGAGGAAAAACCGACAGCTGCACTGAGGGTAACATACAGCTTGATCTGTTTTAAGTGCAGCCGGGGTAGCCAAATGGTAGAGCGTTAGATTTTTCCGTGCTCGGGTCGTGAGTTCGAATCCCGACTGATGCCAAATATTTGTGCTGGTCTTTTCCTCGTTGCCCCGTCTTTGATTTTACCCATGCATAATGGAAAAGGGCGATTAAACTCCCCCCACCCCCTCCCCACATCTGTTAAGAGTTAGTGAGTCACGGTATTCATAACAACTTCATAATAACGAATGAATCAGTGGCCCAAGGCGGTAGATATTTTTGCTTCATCGCGCAGATAAAGACGTACAGTTCTAATCCCCTTAAATGCGTATTAGGTCAGCTGGCCTAGTTTCGTCACGCATGAATTAATTTTAGGCTCACCTGATGAGGGGAAAACCGGTGAAGACCGGCTGAATGGCAGTCATCCGTCACTGACACGACTGTGATGTCTGGATGTTATTATTATGATGGATCACGTGATGTGTTGTCATTCATTTATTAGCAACAACCGCCCTCCCCCACCATAAAAAGCAACTCCCCCCAAAACAACAACAACAACACCCAAAACCCCCCACAAAAAAAAACAACAACAACAACAGAAAACCCAGCAAAAACCCAACAACAACCAAATACACAAAAACAACAAACAACCCCCCCCCCCCAAAAAAAAAGCCCCCCCCCCCCAAAAAAAAAAAAAACACACAAAAAACCCCAATAAAAAACCAAAAAACGAACACACATAAACACAACAAAAACAAACAAAAAACCGAACCAATAAAAAACATACAAATAAAAACAACAACCCCACAACAAACAACAACAACAAAATACAACCCAAACAAGCCAGGATCGGGGGTGAGGGGTTGGGGTTGGGGTGGGGGAGGGAGGGATTGGCGGTGGATATAGCTGTTCGAGTGAGTTTTAGATGGACGGAAGAGGGATGACTCGAAGAGGTCCTTGTATTTTGTAATTCAAATGATACAAGACTTACGCAGTCAAACTGTGGTTTAGGTGTCACCCACAGAGACATACAAACTTTACTGTCCCACTCCGAACTCTCACTCAAACTGACCCCACTCTAAAGCGCAATGCTCTCTCTCTCTCTCTCTCTCTCTCTCTCTTGGCCAACAAGTGTCTTATAAATTGCCCAGCTCTAATGTCATCACACCCGCGAGTGCCCCCTGGTGGCGTGAACGTCCAACACTCAAATGCATCAAGATGAGTAATAAATCGATCTTGCAGCCGAAGGTCAAGCTGACACAAGCAGCGGTCAGTCGGTCCATTTTCACGTGTTAGTGCCCCCCCCCCTCCTCTTTGTCCCCTCCCCCGTCAGCGTGAGGGAGTGCTCATGTCATCTCTTGCACAACACCACACGGGGGCCAGTCAAGATGGGCGGAGTTTTTCCGGTGTTACTGACTTCAAGATTCAAGATCCAGTTAACCTTCATTCTCAAAAAGAGACCATTGTCTTCGGTGTCGTTGTGTAGAAACACCTCGAATCATAATAGACAACAACAACAACAAAAACAACAACAACAACAACAAACAAACCAACTTGCAGCTCTAGTCAAAACGGTTCAATTCAAAAGTTGTGACCTCGATTGCTCTAAGGTCAAGTATGAAGGTCAAGGTCTTTAGTACGAGCATGCGCACATCATCCCTTAGCCGTATTAGTAGTGATATCATAATTTATGTAGTGATATCATAATTTATATTGTGATATCATAATTTATAAGTGATATCATATTTTATTAAGTGATATAATTTAAACGGGCCCAGCACTGTGCAGGTGTCTAAGTGGTGTGATAGATACCACCAAAACAACAACAACCACCCCCCCCACCCTTCCCCCCCCCCAAAAAAAAACAAAAAAAAAACCCAACAACAAAAACCCCCAAAACAACACAACAACAACAACAAATAAAATAAAATAAAATAAAAATTCGGGACGATCTGTGAGCAAATTTGAATGGCACTGGAAAAACTCCATGAAATTTGGTTTGCCGGTTTGGACAGAAAGTGGCCGTTTTTACTAACACCTTACCAACCTACGAACGCGCGTGCATGCTCGTGTTTTAAAAACACCGAGAATCAGTACTCCTGACCGAAGCTTTCGAGTAGCACTGCAAACGCTCCCCGCATTCTTCATTAAACCCTGTGCCACACTGAAGGGGCAGATCTCAGGGGACCCTGCATGCATTCTCGCCACTCTATCAACGACTGCTGACTACTGCACTTTCGCACCATGGTGGAGTAATAGCCTCTTGGGGGAAAGGAGAATGGAGGGTGGGGGGTGGGGGGTGGGGGGGGGGGGAGGACGGGGTGTCTGCATTAATGGCCTATTGCACCAAACCGGCAAACGCGTCATACCATGCTGTGAGGGTCGTATTGTTCATTGCGACACTGACTGAACCCGTTTCCGGCAATGGAGAAGATTTACGCCTCGACAGACTTCTTACGCAAAGAAATGAACTTCTTGACACTTTGTGACGCCAGACCACAGGTATATTCGCCGTGAGAAGGTCATGATCGGTAAGATTCCTCCTTCATTCAAGTCAGTTGCAAAGACAGGCTCAACTATCAGAACAGAACCTCTTTGAAAATGCACAATGACGTCAGTCGTGTTTACATGCAGCTACAGGTATGACGTTAGCCATGTTAGAACGCAAGATCAGACTACTCCGAGCTGATATTCTAATCAGTATGGACATTAGCCAGCAGTGTACCAAACCGAGCCCCCAGTTGACCACTAAACCTAGACCTGATTCATTCTGACAGTCTAACCCTAAATCTCATTCATTCTGACTTCTAACCGTAAGCCTCATTCATTCTGACTTCTAACCCTTAAACCTCATTCACTTCAAACCCTAAACCTCATTGACTGATTCTGATTTCCAACCATAAACGTCATTCATTTTGACTTTCTAATCCTAAATCTCATTCATTCTGACTTTCTAACCCTAAATCTCATTCATTCTGACTTCTAACCCTGAACCTCATTGACTGATTCTGATTCCCAACCCTAAACCCCATTCTGACTTCTAACCCTAAAATTAATCTCATTCATTCTGATTTCCAACCCTAAATCTACTTTAAACTAGATTACTAACCATAAACCTTATCAGAAACGGGGGGGGGGGGGTATTTCATCTCTCTACGCATACGATAATAGGCATATTTAGTAGGACTTCGTAAGGAGGACTTCGCTGAGGAGCATAACCCATTTACATGTAAATTGGGCAGGTCAGGGGTACCATTAGCTAACCGCATCGCGTTAGCCGCTCGCGGCCTCTGCCGTGCGAGCCTAATTTACATATAAATTATGGGTTACGCTGCTCAGCGAAGTCCTCCTTACCGAAGTCCTTCTAAACATGCCTAATAATTCTGTACATGTTGATTAACAAGGTGTGTGAGTGGTTACGAAACTGAGAGACACGTGTGGTCGCACACTACGATAAGTTGCGTAAAGCAATCGAATCAGTCCACGGGGAAGGTCGCGTGAGAGGCCATCATACTGACATACCATGACTGAATTATTGAGTTATCGGGAAGAAGGTATGACAGTGTCAAGAGTCAGTTATGAAAGATCGAGACAACTTCCATATTGAATGACGCGCGACAGCATCAGTCCTGGGCCCGCATGTAAAAGTCGAGGTTAGGGATTTTTGCCCAGGGTTAGAGTCTAACCTCGAACTAAACTAGCTCTAGGGTTAATTTTTTTTTCTCGTTTAACCAGGAATCTGGTCCATTCCACCATGGTGCGTAAGCCGTTAGAGAAGGATTTTTTCTACCTTTCTTCGCTTCCTTTTTTAATTTAATTTTGTTTTGGGGTTTCTTTTGTCCTAGTCTGGGTTAGACCCGTAGCTGTGGGTTAAATTAACCTCGAGTTTTACATGCGGGCCCTGGTAACTTCAACGGGGAGCCGGGATAGCCGAATGGTAGAGCGTCGGACTTTCAATGCCCGGGTCGTGAGTTCGAATCCCGGCGTGGGCCAGATATTTGTGCTTCCAAACACCCACCTCAACCACCCTGGTAATTTCCACTATAGCCTTTTTCCTTTAACCCAGTCCTAGTATGGTATAGCCCCGGTTACACCGGACCCGAATCAGCTGCGAATCCACCCGAATGCACTTATTTGGTATGGTATGGTATGGTATGGTATGGTATGGTATGGTATGGTATAATAATAATAATAATTATTATTATTGTATAGGCGCTTAACCCAGTTTCTTGAAATGGCTCAAAGCGCCGCGAACTGAACCCCAAACACGCACGCTCACGTGAATCACACGCATCCTCCCACACACTGGACATGAACACAATCATTACAATCATGTGGTGCGAAGGGTCAGCTGAGCTATTTAAGTGTCGGAATTTAGAATTGCGTTTATTTTCAAATTTTGCGGACTGAATATTTCCAAATCATTGTCACATGAAGTATGGTATGGCAGGCTATAAGTTCCTCCCTTACACGAAGAATCAGGTTGGTGGCAATATAAGTCCGTGATTCCTTTTTTTTTATAACTGACCTAATTAGCTGAGTTTGACGACTTATTCTAGTAATGTATTATTTTCCCCATGTCCAGCTCTGCCGGTATGTTTCCTGGGTGGGTTTTGCTCTCTCCAAGCCTTTATCACTGGACACATCACAGAGGACGGTTGACGGTGAATGGGCAATTTAGTCCTCCCTTCGAAAGGGATCCGCCCACGGCGCATGCGTGTTTACAGGATCTTAAGTTCCTTTATGGCTGTTTATCTTGAACCCTTTTGTCTTGAACACTTCAAACGCTGCCCCCCCCCCCCCTCTCTCTCTCTCTCTGTTTTCTCTACGTAGTTTAGCAAGGGCAATACTGAAAACAGACCTGCGTGCCTAGCCTGTAATAATTCTCACACGAAATTTTATTTCATTTTTTATTTCATTTCATTTCCGGTATTTCCCTTCTTTTCCTCTACTCTCCCCCCCCCCCCCTCATCCCTCTCTCTCTGTCTCTCTCTCCCTCCCTCTCTCTTTCTCTCCCAGTAATGTATTTCCCTGCCTTTGATTCCTATGTACTGTACCTTTTATTCTCATGTGTTTGCATTGTGTGTGTGTGTGTGTCAGTGTGTGTGTGTGTGTGTGTGTGTGTGTGTGTGTGTGTGTGTGTGTGTGTGTGTGTGTGTGTGCAGCATTAGCAACAGCAAGACTGAAAACTGGACTGCTAGACCAATGTCTTTTACCGTTGACAACTGAATAAAGTTTCATTTCATTTCTCTCTCGTTCCAAGAGTTGGTACAGCGAGGTTATCAGTTTCACTTCCTGAGCAGAGCTACCCAGGCAATCTGGTAATTATGCCCACTGAGAGGGTGAGACAGACAGATCTCAGTACTGATCTAATCATGACAAAGACTGAGAAGCAGGTGAGGACGAAACTGAGACTGAGACTGAGAGAGAGAGAGAGAGAGAGAGAACTCGTTGCACTGACTTCCAGGGCATTGAACTGATGTGACGCAGGCAGATCGGCGAAACCTCTGTGTGAAACACAAAAACTGCACCTATTAACCGCCTTTTATCAAAATCTCACTTCGCCTCTAGGCTCATTTTCGGCCTTGCTTTTTCCAAGGGCCATAAAACTGACTACAATAGAACAAAATGCCGCCAAGCAGACTACAAAACCAAAACCTGTGGTTTGAGGTTTGAGACTGCCGCTGTGAGGAACCGGGTTGGCCGGGGCAATAAATGTGCTGCACTTTTTTTAGTGAAACGAAACAAAAAGCTCCGTGATGAAGATCAGCGAAGACGTGCAAGCATGGTGTGTTGCCAATTTGGCATGCATTGTTTGCACCATGTGCCTGGCGGAATATTTTTTAACACCCCCCCCCACCCGCCGGCACCACACACACACACACACACACAGGCGCACCCCTATTACCCTGCCTCACTCGAGCGTATTGTGAAACTGATCAATCCAGAACCAAGCAATCACCTAACCGACTTGTCAACTAACCACCCATACAACCATCCAGCCCAGTCGGAAACGCAACGCAACTCTGCACAGCACAGCACAGCACAGAACGACACGACACGACACGACACGACACGACACGACACGACACGTCACGACACGACACGACACGACACGTCACGACACGACACGACACGACACGTCACGACACGACACGACACGACACGTCACGACACGACACGACACGACACGATACGACACGACACGACACAGTACAGTACAGTACAGCACAACCAATACAACATAATGTGGTCACATCCAACGCAATGAAACACAACAGCACAGCACAACCCAAGACAAGACAAGACTGATAACACAAGACAAGACAAGAATGGATGGATGTTTGGGGGTTTAACGTCCTTTTCCACCACATACGGGTGAGATATCAAAGACGGGGCAACGATGAAAAAGCCAGCACAAATATTTGGCCCCAGCCGGGATACGAACTCACGACCCGAGCATTAGAAGTCCAACGCTCTACCATTCGGCCACCCCGGCTCTCCAAGACAATACAAGACAAGAGTACAAACCAAACCAAACAAAACGGACAGCAGTCATTACAACCCACCCACCCCGACCCCCCCCCCAAAAAAAAAAAAAAAAAAAATCAAAAACCCATCAACAACAAAACGTCAAACAAACTAATCAAACAAACCCAGAACTAACGGGGAAAATACTGAACGGGCAATGAGAAGAAAGGACAGAGACGTGGAAATAATTGGAACAAAACTGGCCGGTAAACATTGTACTTACACCGTCGCGAAAGAAAATCAACAACAAAACACACACAAAAAAAAATCGAACAAACTCAAACCTAATGGGGAAAAATACTGAACGAGAATTAAACGGAAAGGAGACAGAAAGGGAGGGGGGGGGGGGAAATATCTGGAACAGAAATTGACAATAAAAAGTTTATTTACGTTGTCGCCAAGGGGCATTTACAGAAACGAAGCCAATTCATCAGGAAGAAGTAAATACACCTGAATATCGCCCCTTCTGCACCGCCAAACGTGTTTACAGCGGGCTGGATGGTGAGTGAATTGGCCGCAGAGAGTGAAACAACCCCCCCCCCCCTGCTGAGACATAAACATTTTAGAGATAAAAGGTAAGCTACAACTCTAAACACCCTGTTATCTCTCAGATGGCTTACAAACACAGTTCTAACCTCGGAACTGAACTGCTGAATCAGAGAGAGACAGACAGACAGACAGACAGAGACAGAGAGCGAGTGCCGGTGGCCCGCCCAGGGAGAAGAGTAGGAGCACGGCTGCCATACCGTGGAGATGAGAACGTCATCAAATATTGTCTGTTGTAATACGTTTTGTCGCATGGTCATGGAATGAAAATGGCTGCACGGAATCAAGTACTGAATTTTTTTTTTTCGTTATAAGTATTACGAAACTTGTCCACAACTGATGTCACAGTGATGTAAACAGCAAAGAAATGACATCATTAGTTCGTCCACGTCCACGTCAACTTTTTGAACGTCATCAAAGATTGTCTTTTGTTATATGACATGATTTTGTCGCATGGTCGTGGAATGAAAATGGTTGCACGGAATCAAATACTGATTTTTTTATTTTTTTTGGTCATAAGTATTACGAAACTTGTCCACAACTGATGTCACAGTGATACAGCAAAGAAATGACGTCATTAGTTCGTCCAGGTTGAGTGGCCCTCGTATACATTCGTCAGTATACCCATGCCCATGGTTGATGATACGTGAAGCGAGATATACTCATATAGGCTAGGAAAATTACGGAACACCGTAAAACAACCTTGATCCAAACTTTTTATTACAGTCGGAAAACTGTACAGCACAGACCCTAAAGCGGCAGTAGTGCTTTCCGGGAATCAGTTTTTCCTCCGTCCGCGTCACCGTTAAAAACGACCGTTTATCTTGCTATTCAAGTTTTCACTATACTGATGAGCCCTACAAATGGGCTTTTTAGGGTATGCCACACAGTACTATGCGGCGTGTTTGCTGGTAGTAGCAATGCGCAGAACTCCGTTCTGAACACTGTAACTGTTAGACTGACAAGACACGCATTGTTGACATACTGAAATCAGTATATTGACTGATATAATATAAAAGGGTGTGGCAGTGCCATTGCAAACAGGAGTCAACCGACTCTTTTAAAACCGCTTTGAAATCCCATTTCTTCCGGCTGTATTATACAGACTAACTTCTTACCATCACTGACTGTCACCATCATTGTCGCTTTACGGTGTCGTGTTAGGATGTATCATAGCTGTATGTATGTAACGTGTATTTCATGGTATGTAATGTGACATGTATTTCATGTAATAATAATAATAATGAGTATTGTATAGGCGCTTTACCCAATTTCATGAATCGGCTCAAAGCGCCGCGAACTGAACCCAACACGCACGCTCACGTGAATCACACACATTCTCTCACACACCGGACATAAACACATTACAATCACGTGGGCAGCTCAGCTATTTAAATTTCGGAATTTAGAATTGCATTTATTTTTCAGATTAAATTTTGGTGGGCTGAACATTTTCAAAGCAGAGGGGGAGGAAGCCGGAGTACCCGGAGAGAACCCCCGACGATCGGCCCGAATGAACGGTGCCACATACGAGAAGGAAAAATTCTTTGCCCCGAGTGGGACTCGAACCCCTGACCTCTCGCATTGGTGACAAGTCTCTTAACCACTAGACCACCGACCGTCCCGTGTATCTCATGTGTATGTATTGCCACTCCACTATGGTGAGGCGCCCAGAGCTCCAGCAGGAGGTTGGGCGCCAGTCAAATCCTCATTATTATTATTATTATTAAAAATTTAGCCTGGCATGTGAATATTTGTATTCATGTGCTCCTGGCACAAGAGCTAGCAGACGACAGAGGAATGAGGGGGCAGTTGCCGGTCGCCGCTATCATTGCCAAAAAACCCCACAAAAACCGGATAATCCATTCAGACTTCACCACCTGTATAGAACAACGTAAGCGGCCTCCCGTAGGGTATATTCTGGGGTGCCTTTACGTCAAAGGGGCAGCCGAAAATAACCTCCTGCTGTTAAACCACGCGTCTGCAATGTATCAGCCGCTATCACTTTTACTGAAGCGGGAGTTCCTGATTAGCCGGCTCAGGCTCCTGGTTGTAAACAGCAACAAATCATTCTCGGCTTCCCCCCTGAAGATTGGGATGGGAAAAACTGTTTCGGTGCGAAGGTGCAGCATCATCGTTTTTGTT
>JACVVK020000176.1:312500-337500 GCA_018292915.2 Batillaria attramentaria | reverse complement strand
ATTTGCCTATAGGATCGCTCGCCGTCGTGACCCAAGCATTGTGCATTCGTACACAACCCTTGCCAATTGGGCGATTTTAGCAATTTTTTGATTTTTTTCGAAGAGTCTTTCCTCAGATGTTTCTTAGTCGTGTTTGGTATGGTTTGAAAGACTGATAATTGTAATTAATTTTGTGGAAGAAAATATTTTTGATTGGAAAAATTGGAGAGACTGAGATTGAGAGAGAGAGAGAGAGAGAGAGAGAGAGAGAGAGAGATCAACTTTACGGCTTTCGTGGCAATATTGCTGTTACGTAAAACGGGAAATGTGAACATGGCGGCAATATTGCTAGTTGCGCTAAAACGGGAAATGTGAAGATGGCGGCAATATTGCTATTGCGTAAAACGGGAAATGTGAAGATGTAAAAGATCACCTAGCTTGACTTGAGTAACTTCGCCATGCGGCAATGCCAAGCAAAAACCTGTGCGCTATAGCGGACCCCACATGTGGAAATTGCACAAAGGATAAAATGATTTGCATACATTTCTCTGCACGCGCCCGCTGGCTCTTGTCCAGGGTTGACCTGACTCAGCAGAAGTAGAACAGAAGGGGGAGTTGGGGGAGGGGGTGGGTGGGTGGGTGGGTGTAGGTTGGTTGGGGAGAACTCAATGGTTGCAGGTGAGTGCATGAGTTCTGGTAGAAAATCTGAATCAGTTTAACGGACAATCAGTGAATCTTTTTTTTTGTTTTTTGTTTTTGTTTTATTACTTCGTTATCCCTTTCAGGAAATTGAATCAGTTGTGTACCTTGATGATGGTGCACCTGTAATGGACTCGCCATCTGTTGCTAACTTGAGCACATGATAACATTGAGGTTTTCGTCGGAGTTGTTGTTGTTGTTGTTGTTTTTAAAATGAAACTTGAAGAAATAGACAGAAGTGTTGTGCATGTGTTGCACTCGTTCACTGACGGGACTGAAGTCGCTAGTTCGGCGCACCGACTCGAACGGAACGTAGTGTAGGGAAGACTGAACACGCGAAAAAACAAAAAACAAAAACCAAATCAAAAGAAAGAAAGAAAGAAACAAACAACAACAAAAAACAAAACCCAACTTTATTATTCCTTTCGGGAAATTCAGGCTGCTTCCCTCGGGGGAAGAGCGTCGCCGCGGTGCAGAGCCAGCCAATACCTATCCTATATTTTTTGTACAATTTTGCTGGGGGAGGAAAGCCAGATAACCCACACGCAAAGCCCGTCATCATCATCATTACCATTATCGTCGTCGTCGTCGTCGTTAGCATCACTTGTCGTGCTCGTAGCCCTCCTCGTTGTCGAATCTCAAGGGGGATAATCAAAATGGGCGACCTTTTTCCGTTGCTATGACACTTCAACGGTTTCCACGACGACTGATTTCTCTCCGCATTTTAAAACATGATGGATTGGGGCGGGGGTGGGGGGGGGGTGTTTGGGGGTTTGACGTCCTTTTCTACCACACACGGGTGTGATATCAAAGACGGGGCAACGACTGATGAGAAAGCCAGCACAAATATTTGGCCCCAGCCGGGATACGAACTCACGACCCGAGCATTAGAAGTGTAACGCTCTACCGTTCTTTTAAAACATGAGCGTATACACACCTTTAGATTGTGGCAACGTATTAGAACAAGTCGGTTTCAGGGTGAATAACTGCACCTTGTAATCTTTTAATCGTTCAGTTCTAACCGAGAACTGAAAGTCCAAAGCGCTTTTCCCGCGGTGCTAACTGTCAGTCAGTTTTGAATTTGCTTTGGAAACTGAAACGCGACGTTATAGCGTCGGAACCCGCTGACTGGCGATGCAATGATCTGGAGCAACACACCACCGGGAAAAAAACAAAACAAAAAACAAAACCACCCCGTCCATTTCAGTTTGTTTCACACCCGCCGGTGATCCAAGTTCCGGTGAGAAACGTCATTTGTGGAGAGCTGAATGGCATCATGCTAACCGGCCACCTCAGCCACATTGTAAATCTCCAACTACTACCCTTCGGCCCCCGACAAACAAGGGAGCCAGGAAGGGACTGAGGGGGAAAAAAAAACCGAGAGGAAAATGTTTTTCACTTGATCTGGGAGGGTCCTACCTGCTGAATGGCGTGGCCATGGCCTCGCAAGTGACCTGACCTTTTCATGAGATTTGGCTTGGCATCGTTACACGCCTTTTTACGTCACTGGTGTACAGCTGAAGGTGTCTTGCAGACGCCTGGTTTGCGTGTGTCATAGAGTGGCAGTTTCTCTCTCTCTCTCTCTCTCTGTGTGTGTGTGTGTGTGTGTGTGTGTGTGTGTGTGTGTGTGTGTGTGTGTGTGTGAGTGTGTGTGTGACTGATGTTTTTGCGTCTCCCTGTTTGCTGTGCATCTGCTGATGGTTGCAAAAATCATTAAAATGTCTTCAGAGCGTCTGTGTTGAGTCAGTGTCAGTCCGGGCACTTGACTCAGTCTGTGTGTGTGTGTGTGTGTGTGTGTGTGTGTGTGTGTGTGTGTGTGTGTGTGTGTGTGCACGGTGTGTGCCGGTGTGTGTGTATGTGTGTGTGTGTGTGTGTGTGTGTGTGTGTGTGTGTGTGTGTGTGTGAGAGAGAGGAGGGGGGGGGGATGGGAGTGGGGAGTAGGAGGTGTATCGGGCATGTTTTTGCGTCTCTAGATGTTCGCTCTGCACTAACTGCACGCGTTAAAGGTCGCAAAAACTGGATGTCTTTGAGTGTCTTATGAATGTCAGTGACGGTTGTGTGTGTGTGTGTGTGTGTGTGTGTGTGTGTGTGTGTGTGTGTGTGTGTGTGTGTGTGTGCGTGCGCGCGCGCGCCTGTGTGTGTGTGTGTGTGCGCGCGCCTGTGTGTGTGTGTGTGTGCGCGCGCCTGTGTGTGTGTGTGTGTGTGTGTGTGTTACAGACTAAGAGAAAGGAAGACAGACAGACAGAAAGAGAATGAGAGAGAACAAACAAGTGGTTGCGCAGTCACTCGCCCCCCTGCCCTTTCCAACAACCACAACACTCAACAGCGGCCGTCACGTAGGCCTAACCATAAAAATGTTCTGCAGGGGGGAGGGGAGGGAGGGGAAGGAGGGGAAGGAGGAGGGGGAACAGGCGAATGTCGCAAGGAAATGCATGCAGAGAAAAACTGTCAGGGACGAGTTGCCCTCACAGCTTGGTGTCCGCGCAACAAGAACCAGCTGTTGCACAATTCCTGCACGCATCACAAACAAACGCTGCAGAAAGACTTGTTACAAAACTAGTGTGTGAGAGGTGTTCAGCAGATGCCGTATGGAACTGAAAGAAAGTTACGCAAATAAAAGCATTGCTATCAATGCACGGAGCAGCATCATTTTGGCTGGTTAGTCGGTTAAGACAACAACAAATGAAAATCAAACAACCTACAACAAACAAACAAACAAACAAACAGCATAACCGTTTATGCAGCCAGCCGAGGCGGTGTCAAAAGCCCACGCCCAGACATTTTCCAGTCCTAGCGGTCCCCCCCCCCTCACTCTGAGCTTAGTTGCCTCCCTTGCACTGCCTGAGCTACGGTGGCATAGGCTGGGCTCAGTTTGAACAAAGCCCTGTGGCCTTGCCCCCTGCTCAAGGTTACCCGAAACAAAGAGGCTTGTTTGGTGTCCTTAATAATTAGCACACGTACCCCCCCCCCAAAAAATGGTATTGATTGGTACTTGAGATATTTTGCAGAAATACAGAGAGGCAGACATACAGACGTACGCAGTTGATCGCAATAACCCTCTTTAACACTTCGTGGACAAGGACTTAATAAATTAGCGCATGTTCTCATTCAGGGACGCTTTAATTAGCATGGCAAGGCACGCAACCGTAGACTCAAGCGTCAGGAAAAAAAATAAATAACACAGGTACAGACAGGTAGGAGAAGAATTATTGCTAGCTACGCTCTTTTTTGAGCACCAAGCTAACCTGACTCAGACCACAGTCAGTGATGACCCTTCCCGTTGCGGGGACTAGGCAGTGCACAAAGGTCACACAGCCCTGACCCGGCCACAAATGTCGCCACAAAAAAAAAAAAACAAAAAAACCACCCAACAAAACCTGACACAGCCGCAGGGCGCTTCGCAAACGTTTCCCTTTACGTTTCATCCTGATCATTACAAGCTGTTTTATTTGTGTGTGTGTGTGTGTGTGTGTGTGTGTGTGTGTGTGTGTGTGTGTGTGTGTGTGTGCGGTGTGTGTGTGTGTGTGCGGTGTGTGTGTGTGTGTGTGTGTGTGTGTGTGCGCGTGTGTGTGTTTTACCAGCCGAACAGCGCACCGGATAGACGTTTGAACTCCAGTCAGTTTGCTGACGTTTTCATTTCTCATCTTCACTTATTCAATAATGAATTCCACGCACAGGCAACGCCCACACCACGGGTGTTAAACAAAATGGACGGGGGGTTTTCCGGTGCTACCCGATTCAAAAGTTTCGACGACGGCTCCCGGTTAAAGCTGTTAGTTTGAAACATGAACATGCGCACGTCTTTACTTTGTAATAAATGTAGTTTTCTGCTGAATAAACACACAGTCACACACACACACACACACACACACACACACACACACACACACACACACACACACACACACACACACACAGAAACACACACACACACAGACACAGACACACACACACACAGACACACACACACACACACACACACACACACACACACACACACACACACACACACACCACACCGCGACACACAAAACCCCGAAATCCACGTGGAAAAAGTCGATGCTAATGAATACTGCATTTCGGCTCGTCGTTGTGAAAGGATGGGACCGTTTGTCATAATAATAAAGAATATATGGTATTTTTTACGGCGCATTTCTTTACAATAAACACAATCCGCCGATCACTTACTGACACTCAACGCACATTTTACAAAGATGGCCAGACATACACTGGTGAAACTGGCTAGATAAACAGGAAATTACTGGAAAGCTTTGTCAAATAGGAACGTTTTAACATTGCTCTCAAAAAAACCCTCTCGTCAGTTTTAAACTACTGTTGTATGGGGCGGTCGGTGGTCTAGTGGTTAAGAGACTTGTCACCAATGCGAGAGGTCAGGGATTCGAGTCCCACTCGGGGCAAAGAATTTTTTCCTTCTCGTATGTGGCACCGTTCATTCGGGCCGATCGTCGGGGGTTCTCTCCGGGTACTCCGGCTTCCTCCCCCTCTGCTTTGGAAATGTTCAGCCCACCAAATTTGAAAAATAAATGCAATTCTATATTCCGAAACTTAAATAGCTGAGCTGACCCTTCGCACCACGTGATTGTAATGTGTTTATGTCCAGTGTGTGAGAGAATGCGTGTGATTCACGTGAGCGTGCATGTTGGGTTCAGTTCGCGGCGCTTTGAGCCGATTCATGAAATTGGGTAAAGCGCCTATACAATACTCATTATTATTATTATTATTATTTACTCCTGCAATGTCGCTCTTTCGGTGCACTCGCAAAAAAAAGACACGGGATACAACAGGATAGAACTCCAATACTTTATTAACAGAAGATGCGTGGAGACCTTTCCAAGGTTACGTAATCCACTGACGTTACTGCACCAGCATGTTCTGGGATGGTCTAGAAATTTCCATCGAAATGCAGTGGCTTTTCGCGATCTCTACAACAATTACACTCCGTTTTTTTTTGTTTTATGCCGTACTATCCGTGTACCCGTCACCAAAGTTCTTGCAAGTTGCTCACTGTTTGCGTCCCCGCCCGAACTACAGCCTATCGTGTCTACACTGTTAACTGAATGTGTCCAAAATGGCGCTGACTGAGTAGGTAAGCTGAAGTATCGTATGATAATTCGTTCAGATCGTCACGTCAGACCCAGCGTATTGTATGATTTGGGTGGAGCTCGACATGAGGGCAAACACGCTGTATTGTCATGAGCCGAACTTCATACTTGGGGGGGTTTCATTTACATAGTGGCGCTCACTTGGTACGGTTCGCCCGTTAGGGGGGTGCAAATGTATACCAGTCAATTCCATCGATGATTTCGGCATAAACAGTCGTCCACTAACGGGGGCGACTAAGGGCTAGGACGCGCACGGCGCTCGCCCTCCTCCCACCATAGCCCCCCCCCCCCCCTTGTTGGTTACCCGCCACCAGGTGCACAAGCCTCTCACTGTCTCTCCAGCTATCACTCCTCTTTGTGGAAAGCAGGCCTCTCCCCTGTGCCACCCTCCCTCGCCTGTCCCTCTCCTGTAACACCCACCAACCATATAGCATCTAATCCTACATGCACAACACCCCTCCAAATACTACAACAAACACCCCCTCTCAGCCTGTCTCCAATCACCTCGCGTGGAGAGAGATGTAAAACCCAAGCAAGCAAGCAAGCAAGGGGGCGACTGTATCCCCGCAATGCGGGAGGAGGTGCAAATGTACTTAGGGGTCCGGCGAGGTGAAGTCACGTGGCCGCTGACTTCGTTCTACGACTTTACTTTATGCGAAATATCGACGGAATTGACTGGTATACATTTGCACCCCCTAACGGGCGATGGGTGGGTGGGTGAGTGGGTGTTTGGGGATTTAACGTCCTTTTCCACCACATACGCGTGATATCAAAGACGGGGCAACGATGAAATAGCCAGCACAAATATTTGGCTCCAGCCGGGATACGAACTCACGACCCGAGCATCAGAAGTCCAACGCTCTACCATTCGGCCACCCCGGCTCCCCCTAACGAGCGAACGGGCGAACTATACCAACTGAGCCATAGTGGCAGACATGACAGTCACTGTTTTGTAAAAGGCAAGAGTTCGCACTGGCGTCCCGATTTCGCGCATTTGACATTCGTCTGGATATGTTGTTGCTTGGGTGTGACAGAGATCACAGTGCCCAGTGCCAGACATGAAGGTGCTATTCAGTACCACCGTTACTAGGGCATAGTTGGTATAATTCGTCTGTTAGGGGATGCAAATGTATACCAGTCATTTGCAGGGGGCAGGGAAATCTAACGTACACTGACCAGCTGCGCGGGACGGGGTGCAAACAACTGTGAAACTTGTACAGCAGTAAAAATTGACCTACTTTCTGATTGGCTAAAAAAAAAAAAAAAGAAGTAAGCTGTGGAGAACTCTATCACGCATGTTCAGAATGTGCACACAAAAGCCAAAGTCTTTACTGACTCATCAATAACACAAAGGGGAGAAGGGGGAGGGGGGGGGGTGAGCAGGAGGGGAGGGATGTCTGTCAGTACAAAGGGAAACTGTGCCAGTAATATCAGACAACATCTCTATATCATTACATATATGAAGCAAATGATTGTATCACAAAGCCGACGGCCCGAGAAATAAATCATTATACTCTTTGTGCTACATCCCCTTTGTTCTCCGCTGTGTGCCCGATAGCTCGCGGGTCGGTGTACTTACACTCTACAGCGGATACGTGACAGCTGTTTTCGTTGGCGCTGTGTCAATTGCTGAAGAAGCGTGTGTGTGTGTGTGTGTGTGTGTGTGTGTGTGTGTGTGTGTGTGTGTGTGTGTGAAGTTATTGGCTGCCGTGTGTTATATATATGCGTTGTCAGTCTCTCCGTCGGTGGTAAACTGAAATGTGGCACAGGCCACACACAGACAAAGACAAGAGTATTCTTTGTGCGAGCACTCTTGTGCGCATGAAAAGAAAATATAATTAAACGCCCATTACTAGGCCTCACAGAAACCAGCTTATATTTTAGAGTAGTTGTGCATTGGAATGCGCTTAGAGCGAAATAGTCTATCTTCATTATGAGTAGAACGCGATACACTGCCGTCTGCAGGCTGCGCGAGCGAAAATTATAATTCGTCCTCTCAACGGTGGACCGCAACGCCGCGATCTGAATCTTCAATTTTTTGCGTCGCGTGAAACCTTCCGTTGGCTTTATTCCAACCTGTGAGATGCTGTCACTGTGAGAAGATGTCTAAGTGGTACGATGGTAGGCTGTAATAAAAGACCCGAGAACAATTGTGACCACAGAACGATCGGTAGTTAGGCCTTTGGGTTCATTGAAAATGAATGTCAACCATGAGATGATCCGTCGAGGATAAGCGGTGGTCTAAGACGTAGCGCGTCGGACTTAACCGTTGCGCTGCTGAACGGCCGTCACCGCTGTCACGGCGATGAAGCGTGGGTTCGAGCCCAGGTCGTAGCTTGTGATATGTGATACCGGTTTTTTCCTGGCTACCGGCTTATCCAGCTTCCCCCCAGCAAAATTAAAAATTTCGGAAAGGTTGGCCGGGTGGCGCTGCTCCCCCCGGGAAAAAGCCCGAATTGCCCGAGAGGGATAATAAAGTAAAAGCATATAATGAGGTAAAAGTACATTTCCTTTATTAATAGGCACAAGTTTTTGTTGTTGTTTGTTGTTGTTGTTTGTTTGTTACCACCACCATTGTCAGCCGCGAACTAGTCTTTGTGGCTTGCGCGGCTTTAAGCCATAAAAACTCACTCACTTACTACCACCATTGCAACTGACATCATGTTTTCCCGTATCTAGGACAATATAGTCACACAACTGTTCACCTGTGTCATAAACAGGTTATCAAAAAAGGCGACACTGAGATACCCGAGTCACAAAAAAGCGATAATAATCTGAATGCATATTGCCAGCTGGTACGTAGACCGATGACCGATTTTTTTTGTCAATGTCCCAAATTTACGCGCCTTCCCTTCTGGCCAACGCAGGCGATTGAACATATCAACGAACGATGAGTAATGCATACAAAAATAAAAGACGTGCTTGGGAGTTACATCAAGCAGGGCATGCATGACCTTCACGCACCGAGGAAATTCATCCAATCGCCTATGGCGTTACATGGCAGCTGGTAACCATAACTACAATGGATCCGTGGCCTTGGGGGTGTAATACAACCTCAGCGCTTCCTGGCGTGGCTGGCAAGAACGCAAATCCCGAACTTTCCTGCAATATATGACGAGCAAAAAAACGTGTTGAAAAAGGCACAGTCGGGAATTTTCCTGCTTCTGGAAAGTTTTGAAGACAGCACCTGTCTTGTCAGTTGTGCTTGCGTGTTGGGTTCAGTTTGCGGTGTCAGTTCTGAGCCAAGCCACTGGGTAAAGTGCATGTATACGAGCACATAATAATAATAATAATCATAATAATAATAATGAGTAGCTTTACCCAATTTCATGAATCGGCTCAAAGCGCCGCGAACTGAACCCAACACGCACGCTCACGTGAATCACACGCATTCTCTCACACACTGGACATAAACACATCACAATCACGTGGTGCGAAGGGTCAGCTCAGCTTTTTAAATTTCGGAATTTAGAACTGCATTTATTTTTCAGATTTGGTGGGCCGAACATTTCCAAAGCAGAGGGGAAGGAAGCCGGAGTATCCGGAGAGAACCCCCGACGATCGGCCCGAATGAACGGTGGCACATACGAGAAGGAAAAATTCTTCGCCCCGAGTGGGACTCGAACCCTTGACCTCTCGCATTGGTGACAAGTCTCTTAACCACTTGACCACCGACCTATTGATGTTGTTCGTGTTGTTATTAGTAGTAGTAGTTGTTGTAGTAGTAGTAGTAGTGGTAGTAGTTGGTAAATGCGTAGTTTCAAGCTAGCCGAAAACAACACTGATACAACAGCTTGCACGGTCTTTGAAACACTGGATAATTATTCCTTTGTATTCGGAGCTCAGTTACGTGACCATCTGTCACGTCACGGCAAAGAAAATAGACGCAGATTGTAACTTGATAATTGTTTTGTGTTCCATAACTCTTTCTTCCTCGGTTTTTTTTTTTTCAGTGCAGGAAGTTCAGTTTCCTGTTTTGGATGATCATGCTCTCAGCAATGGCGCATACAGCGGTAGGCATTTGAAAAAAAATAGGGCGCGTACGTTTCAAGAGAGTTACATTCATGCATAATTAGCCTGCAGGTGACGTCGTGGATTTTTTTTTTTTTTAAGGAGACACATTAATTATGATTATGTTAGCTGCATACATCTTCTTGACTACTTAGGCCAGATGAGCCCCCCCCCCCCTCTTCCCCCTCCTGCCCGCTCCAACCGCCATACCCCCCTCTCCCCTCCCCCCTCTCCCGCACTACCTCTTCCCTGCACTAACCCACCCTTGCGGCTACCCCTCAGCCTTAAACCAAAATAGCCGGTTTTGTCTGTTCATTACATCTGTACTGAATATTGTTTAATGTCGGATTTTAAAAAATAAGGGAGCAATTCCCCTGAGGGTTTCCGTAAATGAGAACAAAAGCAAATCGAACTGCAAATAAAAGCCCCAAGATTGGAGGAAAAAAAAAAAGAAAAGGAGTGGGTAGATTGTTTTGTTGGCATAATTTTTTCTGAGGGGTTTGAGTGTCTTCATCAACCACACTAGCACGAGCGCTATCAAAGAGAAAGACGCCAGCACAAATTAATGTTCTTTTTAATTTTTTTTTCACTACTTTCTTTTCCCTTTCGGGAAATTCGGGCTGCCTCCCCCGAGGGAAGCGCGTCGCCGCGGTGCAGCGCCACCCAGTACCTATCCTATATTTCGACTCTCATTCGGAGCACTGACGGACCAGCACTCTACTTGATATTCCGGTGTTACATGGCTGAGCTGACCCTTCGCACCACTACGTGATTGTTATGTGTTCATGTCCAATGTGTGAGGGAATGCGTGTGATTCACGTGAGCGTGCGTGTTGGGTTTCAGTTCGCGGCGCTTTGAGCCGATTCAAGAAATTAGGTAAAGCGCCTATATAATACTCAGTTATTATTATTATTATTATTTAGACTGGAGGTGTGGCTGAGCGGAAAGTGTGTGGGGGAGGGGAGGGGCGGGGGGGGGGGGGGAGGGGGAGGGGGTAGGATGTCGCATGATGATGATGATGATGATCAGTCGTAATGACGAGGACTGTGATCAACAACAGGCCAGCAGTACAGTACAACTGATATGACCGGGAGTGAAGGGGAGGAGGGAGGGGACGGGTGAAGGGGGGAGGGAGAGAGGGTGTGTGTCGGGGGGGGGGGAGGGGGTGGGGGTGGAGAGACTAAATTGGGATGACCAGGACTGGATGAGCGAGTTATTTGAAATACAGACTGGATCATGGAGCGGACCGAGACTGCTGATGTCTGAAACACGATTCCACTCGCCTTTTCAGCTGACCAAAAATTCGCCGAAAAGTTATACATGTCATTTACCCAGCCGCCGGGCCGGAAGCGGGACTAGCACAAAGGAGCCTTATTCTGAAGCACCGCCGTTTTTGGTGCTGCAAATTACACCGGTGAGCTGTTTACACTGAAGCCGGAACCCAGGCAGGCAATATGTAGAACATAACGTATCCTGAATCCAGTGCAACCATAATTATGTTTTCAAGTTCGCAGCTGAACGGCGGATACGAAGCAACTGAACACACGTAGGGTAAGCAGCCATCTACTTTTCCCGTCTGTCTCCCGCTTACGCCTGAAGACTTTCCAAGTTTTAATTTATCCTTTCATGTTGCCTAGGCCGCTACTCAGTTTACCGCGTCACAATTTTTAAAACGCACTATTTTGCACGTACTACAGAACGGCTCCCGCTTGTGTCTTGACTGACATTGACATTATGGGGTCGAGTGCAGGGACCGATACGAATTTTTCTGTTCTTATCGCCTGTCCCGAATTCCTGCTTCGCCTCCGCAAGTCAGTGGTGGTGCCTGCCCCGTTCCTTTTTTTAGTCCCCGCAATCAGTGACTCCCGTCTCTCACGAAGAACTTGAATCATTTATCAGCAGCACCGTGACCCCACGAAGCAGCCAGGTTTAAAACTGGCTGGCTGGCTATCACTGTAGCTATGTGTTTAAAACGTAATCATGTCACTGCCACGCGGATTGGTACGAGGTGAAACTTTTGACTAAGTGCGCATCGATTGCCTTCTGTGGTTGGCGTACAGTGCGGCAGAACTTGAGGTAACTGGGTCGGATGGGAATGGTAAGAGAGACTGACTTGTATCAGTACTTCGCTAAACATGCTCAGTCCTTGATGGTAGTGGCGGGCTGGAGTAGCATGGTGGAAGCAGGTGATGGTGGAAAAGGGTATGCGCTGTGTGTGTGTGTGTGTGTGTGTGTGACTTAGACATAACATGATTAATATGCTGATTTAGTTATGTATGCTTTCGGATTGGACATTATGTCTCTGCCGAGAGTGGTAAACTGATTATGTCAGTCCGAACTGTAGTGTACTCTTTTGCATAGTATTGTGTCAGTGAAGAATAAGAGAATAAAGTCCTCTCTCTCTCTCTGTGTGTGTGTGTGTGTGTGTGTGTGTGTGTGTAAGTAAGTAAGTAAGTAAGTAACAGGAGGCGTCAACTGTTCAGCACTGACGGGCTATGTTCCGTGGGCCGGAGCCGGAATAGCCAAATAGTACAGTGTCGCATTTTCAACGCTCGGGTATGAGTTCGAATCCCGACCAGAGTATATACCTGTGCCGGCCTTATCCTCGTTGCCCCGTCCGGCTTTGATACCACCTGTATGTGGCGGCCGGAAAAGGACGTTAAAACTCCCAACCACCCCACCCACCGAACCTATGATCCGTGCTGACTCAGTCACCGGCGACACGGTCGGTCGTCAGTACTACTAGCGGCGACCATATCTTATTTATTCTACGATAGCCTGGAACAATTACGGGTTTCCGTATAGTGCTTGTCACCCCATTCCCACAATCTACCGTAACGAAATAGCTGCTGTTTTCCACGACCTAAAAACGACTCATTTCAACAAGGACAAAGAAACTGTTGGTGCTGTCATGCAACCAGACCCGTAGCATAGACCTTATAGGGGCCTATACTGCAGTCAGTGCTGAGACACAGACAGGTGTGTTTAGCAAAAGATCATACTGCATTCCGATGACTGAACTGATAACCGTGACTTCAGGTCAGGGACATGTCGGGCCAAGCTGAAGACGGTGGGGGAACAGCAAGTGACATCTGGTTCAGTCGTTGGCTGTGACTCTCGCACGGACACACGGACTCAGACACACACACACACACACACACACACGCGCGCGCGCGCGGGGCTTCAGATCGGGGGAACTGTACTAGGACAAATGTCCTGGTTGATCGTAAGGTATAGGGCACTTGTACTAATATCAACTGTCCATTCAGTGTGGTGTAGAAAATGAGTGTTAGGATATAAGTATGTCCACCTTGGTAAGAAAGTACGTAAGCGGACATTTGGAAAATACGCGGATACATATCATGAAGCTCTGATGACTGTCACACACACACACACACACACACACACACACACACACACACACGCACGCACGCACGCACGCACGCACGCACGCACACACACACACACACACACACACACACACGCACGCACGCACGCCCGCGCACGCCCGCACGCGCGCGCACACGCACGCACACACACACACACACACACACACACACACACACACACAAACTGCGGCTGTGTTTACGCATCCCTCCCCCCCCCCCCCCCCGCCCTCGCTCTGTTTCCATACAGGAAAAGGAAAGGGTGTATGTGACAACTGTCAGGTGACCTCAGTAAATTTTCTTCCGTTGTTGTTCAGATTCACAACAGCCGCAAAAACACGCTGAAAAACAGGATCTCATCGCTCGCCAGGCAGTACTAGATTGGGCGCAGCCGAAACGGCCACGGCGTAATCCGCACGTGCGCGTACGCCTATATTTTTAGCGTTTGTTTTGTTGTTGTTGACATTTTCACTTTAAATTTACAACTGGAAAGTGCAAGAAGAAGAAGAAGAAGATTTTGTTCAATATATGAATGTATTTACTTGTAGAATTCTGATCACAGACTTCCCGCGGAAGGGTGTGTGTGTGTGGGGGGGGGGGGGGGGGGGGGCTGGCCGGGCCCATTCCTGTTTTTTCAGGGTGAGGGGAGGAGGAGAGTATCTTTAAGTCCCCCCCCTCCCGACCCCCCGAAAATATCCTGTCGACAAGAAAGGGGAAAACAAACAAACAAACAAACAGGCTCTATAAACGAAAAGAAAGTATAGCTTGGCCTGAGCCTTTCCACCTCCATACACCCGCCTCGATCCTCTCCCCCCATCCACACCCCACCCCGCTCTCTCGTGCGCCGGCCCACCCCCTTCTCCTCCTCCCCCCCCCCCCCCCTTCCGGCAACAGTGCTTAACCCCCCCCCACCCCCACCACTGGAAATTCCACCTTTCGCCGCCACTGCTGATGCTTATAGTATCAACAGAGTATCGTCAGAACTGGGAGTGTCCGTGAAGCCTGCGGGATGGATAAGGTTGACGACTGTTTTGCCGGATCCATTTTGGTTTTTAAAAACATCACGATAAACACCCCAGTAAGTAACACCCCAGGGGTGAGCGGTGGTCTAATAGGTAGCGCGTCGGATTTAGTCGCTGCGCTACTGAACGGCTGTCACCAATGCCATGGCGATGAAGCGTGGGTTCGAGCCCAGGTCGAGCTTGTGATATGTGATACCGGTTTTTCCTGGCTGCCGGGCTGCTTATCGGGGGTTTCTCTCCGGGTTATCCGGCTTTCCTCCCCAAGCAAAATTGTCAAAAAAAAAAAGAAGAAAAAAATAAGGATAGGTTTTGGGTGGCGCTGCACCGCGGCGACGCACTTCCCCCGGGGGAAGCAGCCCGAATTTTCCGAAAGGGATAATAAAGTAGTAAACATAAATAAATAAATAAATAAATAAATAAATAAATCTGCACACAAAACTGAACAGAAAATTATACATTGTACATACTCTTCAGACAGTCGCAATACGAATGAGTGAGCATCTTGTTTCCAACAAGTTCAACATGCATGCAAACCGAAATATCAACATTGTGTTCCTTCATTATTTTCACCGTTGTCCTGTTATTGCACTTTATGTTGTTGTTGCTGTTGCTTTTGTTAATATTGTTGTTGTTGTTTCTGTTGTCTCTATTGCTGTTGTTGTTAGGAATGAAAATCACAAATGTGGTCAAACTCCGGGGAAAAATGGCATTTTTTTTTTCGGATGCATTTGAAGTCACCTAGATTACTCAATCTTGCTCAAACCCTGCAGTGCAATTTGTTTTGTGCAACAGGCGCCTCACATCGCACTATTGGGGGTGGGTGTTTGGGAGTTTAACGTCCTTTTACACCACATACGGGTGATATCGAAGACGGGGCAACGATGAAAAAGCCAGCACACTGAAATATTTGGCCCAAGCCGGGATGCGAACTCACGACCCGAGCATTAGAAGTCCAACGCTCTACCATTCCGCGGCCACCCCGGCTCCCCTATCGCACTATACAACAAACGAACAAACATAAAACTCTATTTCAAAGCAGGCGTCAACCTTAAAGGATGAGGCAAACCAGTGTCCTTAATGACAGACTGAATCGATTGACCCAAGGGTGAGCCAGTGCACAGCAGATAACCTAGGATACTGCAACAACAAATGACACATCGCGCGGAGAGGGGAAACCCAAACTTCAGGCTTCAACTTCAACTCAGCGTCTTCGAAAACAGCCATTGTGGGCGAAGGACACAAATACGCATGACCTCAAAATTCCTGTATATTCCCTATTAGCTTCAGGCATCATAGTCACCCCTAAAGATGCTAGAAACTATTACTACCATGAACAGACCATTCAAAGGCACGCACCTGACAGGGATTAGAAAAATTTGAATGTCTGCTTTCTGCTCAAGCCTCACTGGAGTAATGCACGTCTACTTTCTGATTAGGCCAGATAAAGAGAGGTAGTTCACACAAATCCGCTTGCCTCACTTGTGTCCGACCTCTGTGCAAAAAGTCCCAGCTCCACTGGCAGCTTGCCTCTTTTTGTGACCGCCTGGCATGAACCTTGACCTACATAACAAAAATCACGAAAATCACGCTTTTTTCATGACAACAAAATCACTACAGACTAGCACACTTGCCAAACAGGGTACCTCAAACAAACACCAAACATGACCTCACGGTCATTTTTAAAAAAAAATAATATACTACTTTATTATCCCTTTCGGGAAATTCTGGCTGCCTCCCACGGGGGAAGCGCGTCGCCGCGGTGCAGCGCCACCCAATACCTATCCTACATATTTTAAAATAATTTTGCTGGGGGAGGGAAGCCGGATAACCCGGAGATAAACCCGCGATGAGCAGCCCGGCAACCAGGAAAACCGGTATCACATATCACAAGATCGACCTGGGCTCAAACTCACGCTTCAACGCCATGATATTGGTGACGGCCGTTCAGTCAGTAGCGCAGCGGCTAAATCCGACGCGCTAACAATTAGACCACCGCTCACCAATTTGTGTCCTTACGCTTGTGCATGGGCATGGCGGCACTTGCCGTGAGGACAGGGTTCGGCGGAATGAAATCCCCTTCTTATCATCACCTCTTGTCCTGGATCCTGCCAGCTGACACGTACTTGTCTTCTGAATTTCGTCAGCTGTCGTTTGGGTACCAGAGCAGGATGTCGGCGTTCTGCATAGTGGACTAGGAGCACGTGAACTCATATCATGTACTGTGTAAGTACGCAGTGTATTCGCCGTGTGGCCACTCACGTAGCTGGCAGAATTAAACGGGCTAATTCAATATTTGTTAAGCCAGCTTCTGTTTTAATAACAATGATGATGATGATGATAATAATAATGATGATGATGATGATGATGATGATGATGGTGATGGTGACTGATGACGATGATGATGATGATGATGATGATAACAACAATAATAACTTGAATAATATACACGTACATAACAGTTTCGCTCGTGAGTGCGCCCGTACCCTCGAAATCCCTACCCTGATGATTAGTACAGCTCTTAATGCGACTACGGTGTTGTTTACACTTCAGTTGTGCGAGCGGTCGAATATTCAAATTCTACGACTGTTGTTTACACTACTGGGGCGTTCAGTGTGGTCGCCGCGTCATCGAGGACGCTTCTGTTGGTTCAGTGCTAGCATTACAGACGCTGTCACTGTTCAGGTGTCGAGGAGGTGTGATGATGTATATGTTACAGTTAATCTGTGAAACCAGGGAACACGTGTATTAACTGAACTATTTCAGGTAATGCATGAATTAACTGTGGCCACTAGTCAATACATGCATTACCTGAAAATTTCAGTTAATACATGAATTAACTAAAAGTAAGAGACAGTCAATACATGGGGATTTGGTCTAGTGGTTAAGGCATCCGACTTCGGATCCTGAGCTGCCGGGTTCGAGTCCCCGGTGGGCAGGAATATGGTGGGATTTTTCCTTCCCATATCGAGTCTAATCCATGTGCAGACTCATTTGCGGTGCCTGTCTCGCCTTCGTGTACACACGCACGCACAAACATCAAGTGTGCACGCTAAAAATCCCACGTTCATCTTTCGAAGAAGAGTAGGCTGTGGCCGGTGGCGTGGTAAACAGAAATACTGTCGCACGCACCAGAGTGAATAGCAGGGTGGAGATTTGCACATAAAGTAGCGCTTAATGGCAGCAGGCTTTCACTGCTTCGTCCTCCAGCCCTGCGGCGCCGTGAGCATTTCAGCAGAGATGGATATGTGCGCCGAGGAGAAGTCTACCATACCATACCATACATGCATTACCTGAACATCTCTCATGTTTTCTTTATTCAAGTATTCCGGAAAATAGCTATGTCACTCTTGTGAATGTGTTTGTATCTTTCTCAGTGTGTGTGTCGGTGTTGTGTGATTTCGTGTTCAGTCAAGATGTGTCCGCTTTCTGCCTCCTGAGTGATCTTGAAATAACACTATCCCAAATGTGAGTTGTTTTCACTTGACTCGCATAGAGGCAACTTAGTCTATTTCTCATTGGCAAGGCCAAAGTAGAACACCTCCGCAGTTGATGCGCTTGAGAAGATGGAGCAGACAATTTTAGAGAGACTGCGTGCACTAATCACAGATTAACTGTAACATATACACCACGAAAACAGCTCAGGGCGATTGTGAGCATTAAAAACGATAGCAATTAGCTATTTTAAAATAGTTAAAGCCCGCTGATGCATGGGCAGGGTCGATCTGCCAATCAAACCGTATAATTTGATATTGTGGCATGCGCTGATTGGTCACCAGTGATTACTGCATATCAAACTACACCCCAACCCACTGGGGAAAGCCAGAACAGCCGAGCTGGACTATCATTGTCCAGATATGACAAAATGGCAGGGTTTTTTTCTGCAGAAAACATGGAATTTTGTCATATCCGTTTTTCTGCAGAAAATACGGGCTCCTTGTAGATTTTTTTTATTAATAAAAAAGAGGTTTTCTGCAGAAAATTGCCGTTTGTTGCTGCAGAAAATCCGATCTTTCACATACACTTTTTTTCTTTGTTTTTCTTCGGAAAGATCGTCTGCAGCTTTTCTACGGCGGGGGGACTTCTTTATTTTCGAAAAACTCGTTTTTTTGTCTGCAGAACTTTCAGTTTTTCTACATGAGAAAAGTTGAATTTTGTCATTTCCGTTTTTCTGCAGAAAAAACGAGCTTTGGTTTACCTGCAGAGAAACATGATTGTCGAGTTTTCTGCAGATTCTTTTTTCCTGCACAAAATCTGACAGTTTGTCACCTTTCGCCAGTGATATTGGACTATCAATGCTCTGAAATATACAGACATGTCCCCCCCCCCAAAAAAAAAAAAAAAAAAAAAATCTCTCTCTCCTTCCGCAAGAAATGGGACAGGAAACTCCAGCGGGCCTTGGACTTGGGCGTTTTGCAATCACCTCGCGGCACAACCCCCCCCCCCCCCTCCCCTCAACCGCACTCCCAGCCCCATTTTGCAGTGTAAACACGCACGCACACACACACACACACACACACACACACACACACACACACACACACACACACACACACACACACACACACAGGTGCAAGAAATTGGGGTTAGAGGAAGTGTTCTTCCGTCCTTAGTTTTCCTGTCAGTTCAGCAAAACCGGGCAACCCAGACATGCACCTACCACACAATATTTTTTTTATACCGTCAGCGGCCGCGTCACACCCTGCCTTATATCTTGCCGACGCACAGCAAACAGCTGGTCAACAACGCTTGTCTTGGTTGTGTGTAAAACGTACGTAAACTTGGACCATTTCAAGTTCTTCTTCAGTGATGCTGAAGATTATGGCAGATAAAAAGGTATGGGAGACCTGAGCTTTGAAAAATAACAGTACAACAACAACACACACGCACACACGCACGCACGCACATTGTGTACGTACACACACACACACACACACACACACACACACACACACACACACGCACGCACGCACGCACGCACACACACAACGGCCTTGACTTGAGTTTGGGCATGCGCAGCCGGCTCTGTCAGTGAGTCTATCGCTCAGTTTGTATGCACAAGATTTGTTTTGGAAACTGAAGGGCTGATTTCAAGATGAAAGAGACTGACGTAATGGTCTTTTTCCTCACTCAAATGACGCCAATGGACTCAAGTTACTGCTTTCTTTCTGTGTCTCAGTCATATCAAACTACACGTCCTTCCCTTGTTGGTGTGTCTGTCTGGCCAAAAGCTTGCCATGTGTTGTGTTCACTGATGCCGCAGGTCGCGACTATGATTGGCTGAATTCTGATTGCTCGACTGACCCGTTTTTATTGACAAGACCCACGGTGGAGTTGTCTATTTATGGAACGGTGACCACGGTCAGTAACTGCATGGGTGACATACGGTTGCGTTTCAGTGATCAAATCAATCTTGCCCCATTTTTTTTTCGGTTATCATTAATTACCGTCGCCGTACGCGTAAATTCTATGGTTGGGGACATTTGTCACCGCGTGCGTTGCTGTTGTCACCGCGTGCGTTGCTGTTGTCACCGCGTGCGTTTGCTGTTGCCACCGCGTGCGTTGCTGTTGTCACCCCGTGCGTTGCTGTTGTCACCGCGTGGGTTGCTGTTGCCACCGTGTGGCGTTGCTGTTGCCACCGCGTGCGTTGCTTTTGTCTTCATTTGGCCACTGACGGAAGTGAGCCAGTGCGGTTATTCTCCTCCGACCTCTCATTCGCTCGGTCATTGCTCTGCTTCATTATTCTTCAGAAGTTTGCCAGTGGTCTTTTAGTTTGTTTGTTTTTTTCCTCGTCCGTCCACCATCTATGCGAGCAGCAGAAGATTAGCTGTGATGAAAGGGCCGGGCATCAGTTAACACGGAAATAACACTCATAAATTAATAGACGATTTAATGTATGCTTTTCATCCGCAGGGGGTAAGGACCAGCAGTTTTATCCACAATGATCAGTCTCACGGCATTAAAAAAAAAAAAAAATCCGTGTCTTTGTGTAAAGAAAAACAACTGAAGAAAAAAATAAAGATGGAGAAAGCAGTGTTTGGTTGGCAAAATATGGCAAAAATAGCAAAATAGCAGGTTTGTGTTTTTTTTTTCTTGCAGGTTTTTTTTTTTTTTTGCAAAGAAAGCACATTATCTGCAGAAAATTCGACTAATAATGAAAATGAAAAAAAAGAAGGCTTTTTTGAGAAAACTAACTGTTCTGCAGAAAACCCGACTTCTCTGCAGAAATCACTGGCAAGGGATGACAAAACAGAAGTTTTTTCTCAGAAACGTTGGGTGTGTTTTTGCAGATATGTCGGTTTTTGTCTTTTTTGTTTTTTGTTTTTCAATTTTTTTTTGGGGGGGGGGGGGTTGGGGGCGGGGGGGGGGGGTTGGGGTGGGGGGGGGGGGTTGGGGTGGGGGGGGGGCTGCTATTTCCATTTCACTTCAGAAAAATAGGACTGTGCCATTTTTCTGCAGAACACCAGTTTTCTTTGCCATTATTTCAGTTTCTGCACCGGAAACCTTCAAATCACCCCGAGTACACTAGCTGGTTCGGAGGCTAAAGCCATGAAATGCCCCCCCCCCCCCCCCCCCCCCCCCCCACATACGTTCCCGGCTGCGGCCGCCAAGATGGCCGGCTAGGCATTGATACAGGAGAGTACTGGTGAACCGACTTGTGAACTCTGGTGAACCGACTTGTCGTGTTGTCACGTACATAGCCCCTTGTCAGCAACGCCCATACGGCATAACTGACGACGAATGGGCACTCTCGGCACAGCCGAATGGAGCAAGTTCGCTCTCTTAACTCATAAATTCCTTTTATTTTGTGTTGTATCCTTGCGGTGTGTGTGTGTGTGTGTGTGTGTGTGTGTGTGTGTGTGTGTGTGTGTGTGTGTGTGTGTGTCTGTGCGCGCGCGCGCGTGCGCGCGCGTGTGTGTGTGTGTGTGTGTGTGTGTGTGTGTGTGTGTGTGAGACTTATTTTATAGTATGATCACAGTATAAGGAGCGGAGCAAATGCACGTGTCTAAAGACAATTTTCTGTTTTGATTTGAAATGTATTTTAATAAAGTATTTTTGACTTTGAATTTGAAATTGAAATATACCAAAAACAACACCTGAAATGCACTCAACATAAAAACACAAGGCATAAATGTACAAAACACGGATGCACAGCACGTTAATGTACAAATGAAAGAAGATGCAATGCAACATACGTAAAATGTACTTAAACATACACGCACCACTGGCACATCTTATGTATAGGGCGGTCGGGAGTTCTCTCCGGGTACTCCGGCTTCCTCCCCCTCTGCTTTGGAAATGTTCAGCCCACAAAATTCAAAAATAAATGCAATTCTAAAAATTCCGAAACTTACATTGCTAAGCTGGCCCAAAACGTGTAATGTGTTCGTGTCCAGTATGTGAGAGAATGCGTGTGATTCACGTGAGCGTACGTGTTGGGTTTAGCTCGCGGCGCTTTGAGCCAAATATTTGGGATAAAGCGCCTGTATTAATCAGCTTATTATTATTATTATTATTTGTTTTATTCTGTTTTTCATTTTTCACACTATACGTGGACACATAGACAAAGAATAGATATTTACATAACAGAAACAGGGGCAGTTACAGATCGACAGAACAGATGTACAGATTACTACTACTACTACTACTACTACTACTACTACTACTACTACTATGGAACCATGGATACACTGGCCACTGGTGGATTTGTGGATTCAGACACGGTCAACATAAACTGAACAAGATCATGCTAACGCATTTTGTGCCATTTGTGATGTAATGAGGGTTGTGCGGGTGAAGAGAGAGCGAAGCTGACCCTTTCATCCTCACCATGATATACGTGCGTCCTTCATGGCAAATCAACAGATGCTTGATCGCTACACTCACTGAACCTTTGACACTCCGATGTCAAATCTTTCGCCTCGGGCAGAACTTGTACCGGTCACTCTGCACGGAAAACCAGATTCTCTGCCCCTGACCAAAGAGTGAAGGGCTGTGTCAGAGAGGAAATGTGCAAGGGAGAATTAAGTAACTCATTCCTGACGGGACACTTCGATCAAAGGTTCTTCCACGGATCGCCCACGGCGCATCAACATTGAATTCTCCATTCAGTTTTGATTAATTATACAACGCAAATAAATATGTCAAGTGTTTGTGTCTTCAGTAAAGCTTGTTAGAGAGTTTTTTTTTTTTTTTTTTAACCAAATGCAATCGTTTTATACAGTTTCACGGAGGCGGGTCCAGGCACAAGCGATGCTGAGGCGACGGCAGCTCCAGTCATAATAGAGTTAAATGGTCATAACAAGAATATCGCTGTAAACTGATGAAACCGAAGATGGTGAAATGTTTCCAAGGTCTTTGATGAAACTGCGACCAGAACTGAGTCAGGTATACAGCGTTGAGAAAAAAAAAAATCCACAAATTCAGTATTCAAAATCAGCAGGCAAGTTGATGATAGGGTATTTTGCTTTAGGACTTTGATGTTACAAACCATCATGAACTTGGGGCGGTCGGTGGTCTAGTGGTTAAGAAACTTGTCACCAATGCGAGAGGTCAGGGGGTTCGAGTCCCACTCGGGGCAAAGGATTTTTCCTTCTCGTATGTGGCACCGTTCATTCGGGCCGGCCGATCGTCGGAGGTTCTCTCCGGGTACTCCGGCTTCCTCCCCCTCTGCTTGGGAAATGTTCAGCCCACCAAATTTGAAAAATAAATGCAATTCTAAATTCCGAAATTTCAATAGCTGAGCTGACCCTTCGCACCACGTGATTGTAATACGTTTATGTCCTGTGTGTGGGAGAATGCGTGTGATTCACGTGAGCGTGCGTGTTGGGTTCAGTTCCCCGGCGCTTTGAGACGATTCGTGAAATTGGGTAAAGCGCCTATACAATACCTATTATTATTATTATTATTAACTTACCAGGATGACGGCGTAGCCTCGTGGTTTGGTTCATTTTTAAGTTGTTTCTCTATCTATAGAGAAACAACTTTATGAGACGGGGCAGATTTTGCTGCGCGCAGCAGCATGTTTCAGTGATACAAAACAAGACTGTGACGTTTCTCCACACAATAATACTTTCACGCACATAGTGACGTAACGAAACCTGCGTCATAGACACTTGACGTGCACACTATGCTGCTGCGTTCTTTTTGGCGGGAGTTGTGAGACGTGTGTCTGTGTGTGTGTGTGTGTGTGTGTGTGTGTGTGTGTGTGTGTGTGTGTGTGGACGGATGTAATGATGGCTATCTCCTAAACCACCTCGATGGAGGCCTTTTTACTTTGAGATAAAATGGGAAATCACCTTCTCCAGACCTACCTTTCACGATTTTTAGCCTGCCGCATTTTCAGAAGAGTTATCGCCGATTTTAAAAAATCGGTCGTGTTACGAATTTTTTCGAAAAAGTTGTTCAAATTCCTTCATTTTCTAGACTTTGGAAGTTCACCCAATCACACTGCCTGTATTCGTGCTACAGCTCTGTAGCTCTGACTGGTTTTGTGTAAAAAAAAATATTTTCGAGGAAGGGGTGGTTTGCACATAAGATCAAATATCTATGAAAAGACTACTGCAAATTACTTATCATCCCGGCGTTTTTGTCTAGTGTGACAACTGCACATATGACAGGAACTAATGCACTATTATAGCTTTAGCATTTAGAATAACTGAACTTTTAGATAAACATAACTTTTTCAAGTTTCTGCGAAAAGCACCGGTCAAAAGAGTTCCAAATTTTCGATTTCATAAGTACAATACAAGGTATTCTAGTCCATGTTTCACCAGCCCTCTAGATCTTCCAGATTTTATGTAAAAATTAATTCAGCCAGGGAAGTCACAAAAGCAACAGGGAAATTACAAGACATGCACAAGCATCATCTGTCATACCACCAGTGTGAAGCTGACGTCAAACGCTTAGTTCCCAGACAAAATAAGCAAGTATCGTCACTGCCTCCGACATTTCACCAGCCCTCTAGATCTTCCAGATTTCATGTGAAAAATAATTCAATCGGGGAAGCCACAAAGCCAACAGGGAAATCACAAGACATAAACAAGCTTCCTCAGACGATCGCAGTGCTAGAGGCTGACGTCAAAATGTTTAGTTCGCGGAACTGACGTCATCTCTCCGTCTGTGTATGACGACCTGCCTGAGGCTGACGTCAAATGTTTAGTTCACGGAACTGACGTGTCTCTCTCTCTCTCTCTCTCTCTCTCTCTGGGGAGCCAGGGTAGCCGAATGGTAGAGCGTTGGACTTTCAATGCTCGGGTCGAGAGTTCGAATCCCAGCTTGGGCCAAATATTTGTGCTGGCCTTTCTCTCGTTGCCCCGTCTTTGATATCACCCTTACGTGGTGGAAAAGGACGTTAAACTCCTAAACACCCACCCACTCACTCTCTCTCTCTCTCTCTCGCTCTCCCCCCACCCGGCCCCACCCCCAGTCACGTGACTAATCGGTCGAGGTCGTAGAGGATCTAGTGTCATTGGTAGAACATGGAGAGGGGAGAACCGGCAACAATAACAACAAAACAGACAAAATAAAATGAAATTTGGAGAAACAACTTTGTAGGACGGGGCCGTTCCTCCTTGTTTTTAATACCAAAGTTCATGTCCACATTCTGTTACATACCACGTGCTACTTCAAAATGTCATGTCAAAATAATTAGCTACTGTTGATGTTTTGGCCATGCAGTCACCTTCACTGAGTCACTGCCGCTGAAGGTGTCAGTTGAAGCCATCTCCCCCCCCCCCCCACTCTCTCTCTGGAGTCTCTCTCTCTCTCTATCAGCTTTAAA
>JACVVK020000176.1:245000-305000 GCA_018292915.2 Batillaria attramentaria | reverse complement strand
TGTGTTCGTCTCCACATTGCAGTACATCTCTTCTCGTTTGCACGCTGGCAGTGTGACATCCAGAATCGATCTCAGCTTGTCTTCCTATGAACGACATACGTGGGGGATTCGCCACCCCTCCGTCTCGATTTATCTCCTGCTGCCCTACTTTAAAAAAAATCGTTCTTCTTCTTTTCTCCTTTCTTTTTTCAGCTCTTTCCCAGCTAACTTGTACATTAGCAGTGGGCATTGTTTCTGCGCATACAAAACTAACATCGCCTTGACAATGTCTTGAACACGGTAACGCATCGTCAACATCGTCGTGTTCATCCTCATCGTCGTTGTCGTCATCTTCTCCTACTCAGTCCTCACCGGGGAGCCGGGGTCGTCGAGCGGTACTACTGTATAGAGCGTTGGGCTTCCAGTGCTTCGGTCGTAAGGTCGAATCCCGGCTGGAGTCAATTCTTTGCACTGGCCCTCTTTCCCGTTGCCCCGTGAGTTTGATATCACCCGTACTTGGTGGAAAAGGACGTTAAACTCCCAAACACCCACTCGCTCCTGTTTCTTAAGGTCAGAGACAAGTGACAGTCCACGACCTACTGACCTAAAAAGTACGTAAGCTCGGCCGCTGCAGACTCGGAATACGACAAGACAGGCAAATTTGGTCTTCCGTCCCCGAGGTGGGGGAGAATGACAAAGTGGTGGAAAACAAACTTGTCTCAGTGTCTGTAGCTAGGCATGCACGCGCGAAAGAAAAGCTTGAAAACCTGTACTCTCAGTAATACGGCAATCGTGGACTTTGAATCGGATATGGCCGGAGGGCACAGCATCAGTTCGGAGCCCATCGCTGGGGACAGAGTCGATCACCTGAGGAAGACGGTCCATCAGGACCACGCGGGTGTATTGAATTCAAAATGGACGTGACTTTTCCCCCGTCAGTGCTACTCCGCTTCCAATTGAAGTTCCGACTATGATTACTCTCACGCGAAGCCGGTCACACGTTTGAAATATCAGCATGCAGACATCTTTGCGTTGTAGTATATGTAAAGCGTAAGTCAGGGAGCGGGGCGGTCGGTGGTCTAGTGGTTACGAGACTTGTCACCAGTGCGAGAGGTCAGGGGTTCGAGTCCCACACGGGGCATCAGAATTTTTCCTTCCCGTATGTGGCACCGTTCATTCGGGCCGGCCGATCGTCGGGGGTTCTCTCCGGGTACTCCGGCTTCCTCCCCATCTGCTTTGGAAATGTTCAGCTCACCAAATTTGAAAAATAAAGGCAATTCTAAATTCCGAAATTTAAATAGCTGAGCTGACCCTTCGCACCACGTGATTGTCATGTGTTTATGTCCAGTGCCGGTGTGAGAGAATGCGTGTGATTCACATGAGCGTGCATGTCGGGTTCAGTTCGCGGCGCTTTGAGCCGATTCATGAAATTGGGTGAAGCGCCTATACAATACTCATTATTATTATCATTATTATTAAAATCGTTGTCTGTCTGACAAACGCCCCCTTTCTCAGTTTCACGCCGACAGACCAAAGTCCGTTGGAAACACTCGGTGCCACTCAAATTTGAAAATGGAAACACTCCGGCAGTACTGCTGTCAGTTCAATTGGAAACACTCTCTCCTGGCGGTGATACGTTTGAAGCGGAGTGCCACTAGAAAACGCCCGCCGGCGTGCCTCCATGGCCAAATTTTAAAGGTGCACGATTTTGCGTAGTTCAGTTACAGCTTTCCCGACCCATGCACATGCAGGACTAAGGACTCGATCCTTTATTGACAGCTTTTTCATAATCTATTCAAAATGCTATGTCAGTTCATGTGTGTTCAAGCATATAATGCATGCATGCTGTACTTGTCTTTGTCACTGTATAATATATACAAAAAAACAGAATTAAAAAAAAAGGCATTTGTAGGGCGCATTTCTTTGGAATAAACTCAATGCGCCAATCACTCACCGACACTCGCTCACATTTTACAAACAGTGGACAGACATACACTGGCGAAACTGACTAGTTGCTGACACGGAAAATTACTGGAAAGCTTTACAAAAGAGGAACGTTTTAAGATTGCTCTTGAAAACAGACAGTGTGGGCGCATGTCTCAGATGTGCTGGCAGGGAAATCCAAAAGGTTGGTGCAACAAAACTGAAAGAGCGCTCGCCAAAGGATTTTAGGTTGCGCTTGGGAATTTTGAGAAGCCTCTCCGTCGACGGAACAAAACAAAACAAAACAAAACAAAACAAAAAAACTCGCGTGCATTTTGACCACACCCTGTGAAGATTGTGACACGACTGTCGAAAGCCGAAGAAAAATAACTGTGGGTGTACTTACCGGCTTGGTGACTAATCGTCTTCCATCACAGAAGCCGGGAAAGGGGCGATAACTGAGAAGCAGCCATTAGTCTCTCAGGAAACGGAGACAACTCCAGGGACTTCTGCCCGGTGATGGCGCTTCATTTCTGGTGATCGATACTGGCTGGATTACCTCCGCCGCAGTGTTTAAATTTGTCTTGAATTACTAGTAAAAACAGAATGCGGCGCACCGTCTGTGCGACAAACACCAGTTCACACAAGGGCATCGAAGTATGTAAAACTGAGTAGTGGGGTCTGTTAGCGCATTTTGGATAGTGCGGGAAAGACCCCCTACTTGTACTCAAAGCCCGAATTTTGCCAGTCAGTCTCGTGAATTTATTTTGCTCAAACTTCTCATAATTGCAGAAACTAATCTTGCGCGGCGATTAAAAAATCGTTAGAAACAACTTTCATAAAGCCGGCTCTTAACTGGGCACTGCGGAGCGCCACAGTGCTGTCCACGGTTGTGACACAGTTGTGATTTTGGGGGTTTCCGCCGCTGTGGCGTCATCACAGCAACCCGGATTCAAATAGCCACAACTGTGACTGTGGTTTCCACAACAGATTCTGATTGGCTGTTCTACGTCACTCGGCGCGCAAACCGGCATGGCGGACAGTGCATGTTCAATCGGTTTGTCACCGAGCACAGCTGTGTTCAGTCAGTTTTGTAGTTAGTCGACACACCAAGTGCAACGACTGTGATGTGCACATGTGTGTTTCGCGCGCTGTGCCCAGTTAAGAGCAGGTCTTAGACTTTCCTGCCTACCCCCCCCCCCCCCTTCAAATGTACATAGTTTTAACTTTTTAACTCTCCCACCTGACCATCTCCGGTTATTGTGCCACACCGCAGAGTTATCAGTTCACGCTCTAAGAGCCCAACTCCTCAGCGGAAGAAGAAGAAGAAGAAGAAGAAGATCTGCTCTGTGCATATATGCATCGAAACAGATGCACATATAATAATAATAATAATGATGAGTATTGTATAGGCGCTTTACCCAATTTCATGAATCGGCTCAAAGCGCCGCGAACTGAACCCAACACGCACGCTCACGTGAATCACACGCATTCTCTCACACACTGGACATAAACACATTACAATCACGTGGTGCGAAGGGTCAGCTCAGCTATTTACATTTCGGAATTTAGAATTGCATTTATTTTTTTAAATTTGGTGGGCTGAACATTTCCAAAGCAGAGGGGGAGGAAGCCGGAGTACCCGGAGAGAACCCCCGACGATCGGCCCGAATGAACGGTGCCACATACGAGCATGTTTTCTGGAGGCAAAAACTGTCGGCAGGTTTGTTTCCCTTGGAGTTTTGTTGATCATGAAAGTCTTATGCATCACGCATAACCAGTTCATTTGAACCACGCACAGTTTTCGAAAATGAGGCACTTGAGCATATTTAGATGCCAATGACATAATGCCGTTTCCAAGCTTGCCGTTACTATACCAAAAGTGAAAAAGTGTGTGGGGGAGGGGAGGGGGGGGGAGAGAGAGAGAGAGAGAGAGAGAGAGAGAGAAAGACTGAAATTGAAGTTGTTGAAAACGGTGGAGGTTTTGGTCTTGTGACCAATTTTCAAACTTGCCGTTTTTTTAAAAAAATCAAAATTAAACGATCAAACATACTTAAAAGCGGAGCATGAAACTTCACACACACACACACACACACACACACACACACACACACACACACACACACACACACACACACGGCACAGAGAGAGAGAGAGAGAGAGAGAGAGAGAGAGAATTTTTATATTTAGTCACATCGTCACCACATTGTCACCGCCCTATGTCCAAGGTCAGTATAACTGCGCGAATTCCGGAGCACCGTCGCTGAGCTGAAATCCTATTTTGAGGCAGTGTAATGTTAACACAGGGGGCAAGTGGAACTATGTAGGTATGCGTGTTGGTGGACAGAGACAAATTGTGCTGATGTTGTCAGAAAGGCAGTGTCCCCTACCTCACGGGGTGTAATCAAAATGGACTCGAGCGTTTCTGGTGCCACTCGATTTCAAAAGTTCCGACGATGATTGCCGCCAGGCAAGGCCATGTCTTTGGAATATGCGTTTCAGCATGCGCGCGTCTTTCCATTGTAAGAATGTGTTAGTGAAAGACGTTTTCGGTCACTCTCTTTCAGCCAGATCAGTCAAAATTCAAGGAGTGTTTAACTCTTTGACGACGGAGCGCAATTTCTGACACACGATTTCCTATAGGAAATTGCGCTCCGTCGTCAAAGAGTTAAGGTGCTACTTATAGAATCCTCCGTGGTACTGTCTGCTGTAATTTGGTTTGCCTCTGTGAAAGAAAGGCTGCGTATGAACCATAAAACGACTTGAAACTCTTACTACTATGTACGGACATGCTCTTATCTAAAACAACCAACCAACCAACCAATAACCAACCAACCAACCAAACGACAACAAACAACAACCAACAAACAAAGAAACAAAACAAAACACAAAACAAAAAACAAACAAACAAAAACCGTGGCTTTACCTGACAGCGATCGTCCTCAAAACGTTTACACCGTAGTAACACAGGAAGTACCTTGTACCGTCTTGACTACACCCCGTGATATCTAGCTGCTACGCTGAGGCCTGTGGCGGTAAACCGCATAGTCCCCACAATACGTCAACCTGTTTCCCCGGGGACATGAGGACACTTGCACAGCTGCTGGTGGCGCGACATGGTTGTGGTAAGATCGGGGATTAGGAAGAACAGCAAAGGAAGGTGGGAGGGGACGGCCCGGAAGGTGGGTGGGGGGGGGGGTGAAAAGACAAAGCTGTGAGGGGTAACGGCAAAAATAGAACTCATGCAACACAGTGCACACCTCAAAACAAAACCAAAGAAATGAAGTGTGAATGAAAAACAAAAGTGAGGCAGTTTCTGATTTTCAGTTTTGGGAGGGAAACTTGTTCCTGATTTTCGGTTTCGAGCAAAAATAATGTGTTGCCATTTTCTGTTTAAGAAGGGTATTCTGTGATTAGTAACGGAGAAATATTTCTAAATTAAAGTGACCGTTCCCTTGCGTAAAGATAGGAGGTGGATTGGTGTTTTTTAGTTCTTTTAGCTCTTTTATTTCTTTCAGATGTTTTTACCAGTTTAAGTTCTTTTAGTTTTTCAAAGCTCTTTTAGACTTTTTTTTTTAAAGTTCGTTTTCGCTCTGTAGGCGCTTATAGAGGTCACACTGAGGAATAAGCACTTATCATTATTATTATTATTATTAACGGGGAGACAATTCTAAATACAATCAACGTTCCCTTGCATAAAGATAGGATAGCTCTTTTAGCTCTTTTTTTTACTAGTTAAAAGTCCTTTTAGCTTTTTTAAAAGCTCTCAGTTTTAGACTTTTTTTGGTTCTTTTTAGCCTTGTGGGCGCTTAGAGGTCTCACTGAGGAGCAAACACTTTATAATTATCCATTATTATTATTATTATTAACGGAGAGGCAAATCTAAAATACAATCACCGTTCCTTTGCATAAAGACTGAGAGGAAGCGGAAAGTCACCTTACTGTCAGTAAAAAATTTCCGCGTTGTGTGATGTGTCATAGGTGACTATCTGCGGTTACGATAGCATCGTATATCTATCACATATCACTCTTGCCTCTACCACGGTGACTCTGACACACTAAGCCGGTGGCAACATTAAAATGAGTGTGAAAAGATATCCTATGAAAAATGGATTTAAGACCACAGGTGAAATTCATTTTGGTCATGGCACAATGTCAGCATGCCGCGCGAGACCGCGTACGGTAAATAATATTATGCGAGCAAAGCACCAGGCTTAGAAACTGGGAGGGTGCCTGGACTAAAATAGCCAAGGTCACAGTCGCAAGGGAACAGCTGACTACTGAAGCCGATACAGGCCGCCGCACCGTCCACAGTGTCCCACTCGGCTACCAGCTAAGCCATCGGTGAATCGGACCTGACGTCAAAATTTAATCAGAACGCCATGCACGAACCCAAGACCAATGGCAACTAAACTACCGGGAATGCACAAAATACGTCCATCGGCCCGCTTTCATGTGAACCACAGGGGCTACTGACACAGGTCAGGAGTTTAACAAACAAACAAACAAACAAACGAGGATGCCGACCACGGCCTCAGTCAGTCGTTCACAACACACACACACACACACACACACACTCTCTCTCTCTCTGTTTCTCTCTCTCCGCTCTCTCTCACACACACACACACACACACACACACACACACACACACACACACACACACACACACACACACACACTACAGCTCAAAGTCGACGCCCCGGTAAAAGTGGTGAGGCTGGCAAGGCCGCCGTCGAAGCCGTGAACTCAAGTTGTGCATCATCATTCATCACAATTTTCCTGGCACACAACACTAAATAAATTGCAGAAGACTCAGTGGGCGGACCAGTAAGAGCAGTGTCTAGTTTGTCTAAATGTGAAACCGCCGCAGGATTTGGCAAACGGCCACGCGCTATTCTCAGGTCAAACAGAACTTAAAAACTGCATCATTAACTATAGTTTGTTTTTTTCTGCTCATGAGCCATCCGCCGCCTCAGTGCCTAGAAAAGCTGTAATGACTGTTGCACGGTTTTTGTTCTTCTTTCAGTGTTCGTGTCCGTTGTTTGTTTCCATGGGGCTCAGTAAGTGAATGAGAAACAAATAAACAAGAAACAAACAAACGCAATCAATGAATAAAACAAACAAACTGAATCACTGACTGAGCTACTCACTTAACTGCGGACTCGACTGATAAAGAAATGCAATCACTGAAAGCAACATATAAACTGAATCAATTACTGAATAAAACGAACAAATAAACACTGCTCATGTGAACACTCAGAGAAACGATGAAAAATTACGATGTACTTGGAATCGTTGAAGTCAACGACTCGATTTTTGCCTGTCTTATCTGGATTGAGCATCTCACCTGCTGTTGCTGTATACCTAACCGAAGAGAACAACCCATTGATGATCCAAGGGAGACTACCAATGCGGAAGAACGATTCACGAAAATTAAGCCCCTTGAAAACGTATAGCAGTCAAGGACGCAACAAAGCAACGACAGACAACCTCTTTCGGGAACTGATTCATCAGTTTTATCAAAAATGGGGAATTCTTCTTCCAAAAACAAACACCGTGGACACGGGGTTCGTAATGGTTTCAGATTTCAACATTTTCACGACTTTCTTTTCAAACTCGCCAAAAGTAACTTGACTTTGCCGGAGAACTCAGCCGCCGGCCGGTCCGGCTTTCACCAGTCACTGACACTGAGACTGAAAACAACCATTTGAATTAGATCTAACGGGTTGAAAGTCTCGATTGCATAATTGTTTAAATTTATACAAAGAAATGCGTGACGAGAATATATAAATGAGTAAAGGGAATGTAAAAATAATAATACGAGCAGTAATTCAACTCCCGGCCGCCACTGACTCAGTCCGGCAGACTGACTCGGCCGGAGCCGGCCGCCGGTCTGGCCGCCGCAGTACTGACAGGAATACAATGCCGGAAGGACAGAAATCGGAATATACGCCATAAGGATGGATGGAAATGTGACAAACTCGACACTGACAAAATATTTTTCACCGGCGTTAAGTTTAATAAGTCTTCCGCGAGCTTTCAGTTTGCGGCCTTGATAAACTGAATCAGTCGTGTCATAACCATCGACGTAAGCTTATAGATCTATACGTCTGTGGTCATAACGGCACTGTCACGGGTAGACAGTAATTGAAGTTCTCAAGTTGATGCTGACGTCTAATACTACTGAGGTGTCCCCGGGACTGGAAGACTGAATTATCCTAGCCTCTGCACACTCGGGGGCAGAATCGGTGTTGGGTCTTCTCATGCACCGGTCTTTGATAACACTGAAAGCAATGACTGCTGGAGTTGGGATAGGCCTACCCATACAAAAGTTTGGCAGTAGTTAGTTCACTGAGTTTACGGTTCCTCTGTACACGCACACCCCGCTTGGCAAGGTCACAAAAGGGGAGGCTGTACATTTTGCTTAACTTCCAAGGACCGTCTGCATACAAATTTTATCCACCCAACAAGTTCCAGGAATACCTCAACGTCCATCAGTGTATTTTGGGTGACAACACATTCGAGAGGAAGCAGACGACCTTCTCGTTTTCCTCTACGCATGCGCTGTGTACATAAACATCCCAAAGATGGCGGATCCCGTCAGCTGACGATTTTTTGTGCTCTTTTGTTGGCTCGAAGCGCAAATATCTTGCTTTTTCGTGTGCGTGCGCAAGGTTAGTTTGACATAGTTTTGACTCATCCGTGAAGTGTGAACTATTTGAAGTGCACTTGGCAGGGTTGCGGACTTATACGGCCTGTTCAAACAACTTTCCCTGAGGTCATGTTGTTCATTGTCAGTCACCTTCGATCTCTAGAACGGAAGCTTCCAGGGTTTATTACTCTTTTATTACAGAAGCATATTTCAGTTTTGGGATTTGTTTCTCGAGGGGGTAAGTTGATTTGTGTTTTCTGCTTGATAAAGAGCAGTGAAAGTCATGGAAGACGGATTGAAAGGGACAGGATCGTACAGCTCAGCAGAAGTGACATGCGCGATCAGTTTAGCTTTGGGTGTTCTCACTGTTGTCAACAGTGGGGCGTGGCGGAATCGCTCCCAGGTGGTCGATAATGTAGCCGCTGTTCACGATACGCAATAATTTCAAATAATTCTTACTTTGTTTTGACACATAATTGAGGATGTATGGTTCATTAGTTCACTTTAGTTGTGTATTTTCTGCTTGGATCCCCCCTCACCCCCCCCCCCCCCTCCCCCCACACACGTGAGAAAGATATCAAGTTGCTGAGCTGTGCAGCTTTGTACTGAACACTTGAACACACCCTACAGCCACACCTGGAAGTTTTTTGGGCTTGAGTGTGGAAGGAAGCATATTGTGTGTAATTGATGTTGCTTAGAGCAGACCGGAGTTGCCGGAATTAATTTAGCATTGCTGAGTTATGCAGCTTTATACGGAACATTTAAAGTACACACCTGCTGGTTACAAAAATGTGGAAGGAGGTAGTGTGTGATGTGTTGCCGAAAATAAACTTGAGTGAGTTGGGCATTGTGTTTGTATGCTCGAATTACATCAGTACAGCCGCAGTTCTTATTACCAAGTCATGTAGCATATTTTACATACATGTATATATTTTTTTAACCAGTTGGATATAATCATGGTTGACAAATGAACGCATAGACTGATAGAGGCAGTATAGAGGGACAACCAGACGAAAACGTCAAGAGTAATTTGTATCGATCAAAAGGTTTGCAATTAATTTGTAAGTGGGCAGTATGAACAGGGAACTGCTTAGTACTGGGCTCTTTATTACAGTGTACAATTACATGTCTCTGCACTGAGTACACGTACGTAGGTACAGGTATGTACACCCTGAAACAGGAATAAAACTAACACCAGAACTATCAAAGAGAAATTAGTAACTACTATTAGTACTAAGACAATAATATTTCCTCACAGTAGCCAGTATGTAAATTATTACACCCTGTAAGAAAACAACTCTGCCTCTGGTTATGTGCAGTTGGTTTCAAACTTACATTATTACGTACAATTCCTACATAAAATCTAGATCAATTTTATACAACAGAACACGGTCTCTCTCTCTCTCTCTCTCTCACACACACACACACGCACACACACACACACACACACACACACACACACACACACACACACACACACACTGCTACATACATGTATGCTGTTTTTAGGGATTGTTTACTATTGACTGTAAACACCGAAAACACCACGCGAAACACCAGCACCAGATTTATAGGTTTAGGGTTACTCTCTGTGCTTTAAGGAGGTTTATGGTTACTAACTGAATGATGTTTAGTGTGTGAGCTGTGGAAGAATGGCTTATGAAAAGAAAATCTCTGACCTTTGGTACTAATAGTAATACCCGTAGTTATTGAGGAAGTTTCTTTTATGTGGCACAAGTGCTGCCAGTACCACTGTGTACTCTCACCACCTGTGACTGTCAGTTACAAGTGAAGTGGTTGTGTTTATGTGCACAGCCTAGTAACCATGAATGATAGAGCTGAATAGCATTATCGCTAAGCATTGTCTGGCCTCACTGCAACATAATCTTATCAGCTCTCTTCCCCCTTTGTTTTGCAAGCTATAAAAATAGCAGGGTGCATGTAATTTAGTGATTTGGTAGCTTGCACTGTCAGCTGCGAGGCTGTGTTAAAAAAAAAAAAATCTTTTTAGCAACTTAAACAACTGTGTGTCCATTTGAGTAAGGCACACGGAACATGCACATGTTTAGGAAGTGCTGCATAGTGCTTTTTCCTCAGGATTTTGGGGTGGGTGGGTGTTTGGGGGTTTAACGTCCTTTTCCACCACATACAGGTGATATCAAAGATGGGGCAAGAATGAAAAAGCCAGCACAACTATTTGGCCGCAGCCGGGATATGAACTGGGTTGTTAAGAATATTAGGAAGTGATCTGGTAGTCTGTTCATCAGGTTTACTTACCAAGTTTTGCAGGTACATGTAGTTTATAATCATGGGGAACTGGAAGAGTGTTAGACTTTTGTTGCTCACGTTGTTCGAATCCTGGCTGTGTGCCAAAATTTGTGCTGGCTTTTTTTCCTCATTGTCCTACTTTTGATATCATCGTTGTCTGGCGATAATGCAACACAATAGGTAATTGATGCCTTTTTCCTTATTCGGCATTGTATTACTATGAATGAATGAATTATTCACTCATTCTGTCCAGGACAAAATGTCTCAGGAATCAGCCCCGTTTGTTGTGGCCACCAGCAGCAGTCCAGCCCCAAAGAACACCAGTCGCAGTGCTGGACATGCAGTGAAGCCTCACCATGTCCCACCGTCACCAGGCAGCCCAGAAATCATCATCACCGCCAACCTAGTCAGCAACAGACCCGAAAAATCAGCATCGGTGCCGATGCCACAGCAAAACAAAACGAAACAAGATCCTGCAACTCAGCGGCGCCAGCAATTTGCAGGTACTTTATTGACTGTCCCAAAAGCAAGTAAGAACAAGACTGACAGTAAAGTAAAAAGAAGAGTGAAAGAAAGACAAGAGTTACTCTCAGTCTGCTACTAGTGCTAGAGCCAGTGGATCTATGCAAGTGTTCGCTTGAGTGGTGGAGATCAGCTCCTCAGGCGTGCACACACGAGGTGGTCCTTATTATGCACAAATGTGTGTCGTTGGCGCAGAGATTGTGGGGCTGTACGTCCTTGTGACGCACGGTTTTCAAGACTTAAAACCCGAAAGTAAAACAACACAGCAGACGGTCGCTGCAATTGGGAACAACAGAGAATTATGTTCCCTAGTGCTGGGGTTTCCGATTCATAAAGCACGTGTCGTCTCCGACAATCTTGTAAACAATGGGTCCGTTCGAACCAAGATTTTCGTACTTGGGTTTGACCCTTTGATTTTACAAACTGACCTTCTGAATTTGACAGTTTCGAAACCTGTAAAGAACACTGACACCCTAAAGTATACAAGTGGGTAAATGTTATCTTTTTTTCACACTTGGTTGAAAAAAAAAGTTTGCTGCAAGTCCTTTACAGGTCCCCTGCATTGTCCATAAACATACACATGTATGTGTATATAACTTGATTTATAAATTCATTCATGTGAAAGTCTGAAATCAGTTACAGGTGGTAACGCTTGTAGCTGCCAAAAGAAAGTTTTCCTGCGTGGACTCGTGTAAGGCAAACGCTATAATAATGTAAACAAAATCTGTTTAGTATTCCATTTTGTGGACCTTGAGGAGAAGCTTGACCAAGCCGTGTGTGCAGCGTATTTACCATCAGCGTTGAAGGTGTACAGGTTGTGTGCGGTAACTGTGAAGTGATTGTGACCTGACTTCAGCTGACACTGGTGACACGAAGTTAGTTTATGTTTGGTTGTGTTTTTTACAGGGAGTCCCAAAATCTCCATGGAAGGGGCAGATGACTCAAGTGAAAGTTCTCCCGTCCGCCCGTCCATCAGGTCAGAGTTCATTTTTTATCCGTCTGCCAAAAATTCTGTCAGTTTGCAAGGTGCCGTGAACAGCCTTTTAAAGTTTTGTGTGTGATTTATCCCCCCCCCCCCCAAAAAAAAAAAAAGGTAGAGGGTGTTGGTTGGAAAAAATGTGTGTGTACCGGTATGTATTTTTGCATGCTGAAACATTTTCTTTGGTGGGTGGGTGTTGAGGGGAGGGGGGAGGATTTGGCCATCAGTTTAATGCAGCTAATATATTTTCCACACATGCAGTGTCTGTTGTATGAATGACAAATAACTATTATGCTTTAGTATGTCTTCATGCAAATGACATATTGCTGTTTTACATACTGGTAAATTACATTTGTGCCTGACGTGTTGTGTTGTATACGTACTGCAGCTCACCGGAGACGTCGCACACAGTATCCCCATGTACTAAAACCCAGGCCATAGCCTCCAATGGCCACGCTTCCTCAGTGCAAAGTTTGCCAGAGGCTGTTGGGCCAGCAAAGGACACTCCCACAGGGTACATCATCTCTTTATAAGTTCTTTCTGGTTTCCGAGTTGTTGTTTTTTTCTACCCTAGTCCGATCAGGTGTGTGTGTTCATGCATGTAACAAAGCGGGATGCTCTCTAATGAAGGCAGTTTATATTGCTTGAACTGGACATGTTGAGAAGGCAGATTGCAATAATGAATATATATTAAAAAATTAAAAAGTCTGTGTTATTTTTGGTTTCTTTCTTGGTTGTTATGAGTACCATCAGATTTAGCTTTCTTTGTCATGTTTATCCTAAAGAGTTCTGATATAAAAATATATTTATAAACCTTTAACATCTGGTGGTACACATGTTCAAAATACTAAGTCTTCTACCTGGTTGTTTTAAAAATTAATTCACGTAAGTACTTACTGAATTAGTGGCTGTCACGTTTGACTGAGTGCTTTTCATCACCACTTAAAATCTTTTGTTTTATTTATTTTAATATTCTTGTGTTTGACTAGCCCTGAAGACGAATTCACAGAAGTTGAAATGCGCCGCAAACAACGTCCACTCCGGCATGCCCAGAGTGATTTTCCCGTGGCCATGACATTGCTGCAACAAAGACGCTGCTCTCAGTCGCTGGCTGATGCGAAGGAACATGCATACTCCCGCCTTATGTCGGAACTCAGCAAAGCACAAAGGGTATATTAACTTCACAGTGGATTAGTTTCGATAGTCGCTCAGTTGTCGGCGTAGCACTTAACTGTTTTAGCAGTATTTTTCAGTTACTTATGGAGGACAAAAAATGAGTTGCAACCTTGTCGCCTTGTCAAGTGTGTGGGCGTGTTGTTGCCTGCTCGTCTTGTATGTGCTCTAGGCTTCTGATCACCACCTGACTTTTTTTTTTCCCCTACTATTTTATTATCCCTTTCGGGAAATTCAGGCTGCTTCCCCTGGGGAAAACGTGCCGCCGTGGTGCAATGCCAACCAATACCTATCCTATTTTTTTGATTGATTTATTTTTTTAAAACAAATTTGCTGGGGGAGGAAAGCCGGATAACCCGGAGAGAAACCCCTGATGAGCAGCCAGGAAAAACCGGTATCACATATTACGAGCTTGACCTGTGCTCAAACCCACATTTCATCGCCATGACATTGGTGACGGCCGTTCAGTAGCGCATCGGCTAAATCCGACGCGCTACCTATTAGACCACCGCTCACCCCGACTTAAGACACTGTTCTCTCACTCTCATCGTGTCTTTTGAGCACAGCTTGTGGCACTGACACTGTTGCTATGGTTACTGTTGCTAGGAGCTGCAGCTGAAGGACGAGGAGTGTGACAAGTTGAGCAAGGTGCGGTACCAGATGGAGGAGGAGCTGGAGGATCTTACAGCCAGCCTCTTTGAGGTCAGTACGTCTTGCTTTAGACCCACTTTTGAAAATGATGCATTGTAAAACGAGGAATACATTTGCACCAGAAAACCCACATAGAAACACACAAACATTTGTTTCAGTTAAATTGGCCTTTTTCTGTCAGTAGCGACGGCAGGGTGTTGAAAAATTTGAAATTTGTCAAATTAATTTGATGGGTTCAGTGTTTTTGTTGTGCTCTGTTCAGTTCGTGTAACGGGCATGGAAGATGATGCATATGGAGGCAATGTTTTCTGTATATATGTTTGTCATTGGCTAGGTTTGAACCTAAAGACATGAAGCAAAATGGTCCGCACATTTCTGGAGCAAGGTTAGCAGACAATGGCAGCAATGACAAGGTTACAGTGTGATTATATTACACCCAAACTCATTGTGAACAGTTGTTCTTTTATTTCAGGAAGCAAATAGAATGGTTCAAGAGGCCAACATAAAGAGGATGAACACCGAGAAACTGCTCACTGAAGCAAATCAGCAGGTAGGCCCTGTGTGTGTGTGTGTGTGTGTGTGTGTGTGTGAAAACTACTTTGTAAAGTGTATTTTTGTGTAGCTCTTTCTGTCCATGTGTTACGGGGAGCCGGGGTGGTCGAATGGTAGAGCGTTGGACTTCTAATGCTCGGGTCGTGAGTTCGATCCCGGCTGGGGCCAAATATTTGTGTTGGCTTTTTCATCGTTGCCCCGTCTTTGATATCACCCTATCTGGTGGAAAAGGACGTTAAACCCCCAAACACCCACCCACCCCTGTCCATGTGTTACAAAAAGCAGCATCTCCAGAGAGAGCTGGCTGCCCTCTCCATGTGTCAAATATTGCTCTGTTTAAACCCATGAACTTGTTATGTCCCCTCAGATCGAAGTTCTCCAAGCGGAGGTGGTTGCCCTCAAGCAGCTGGTCCTGACCTCCACGCCCAGCACGCCCAACAAGCACCTCCACCCTCAGATCTGCGACAGCAGCCCCAAGAAGGAGAAGGAGAAGAGCTCAAAGCCGTTTTGGAAATCCCACCGTCGATCCACCTCCCATCACGAGTTCACAAAGGAGTCACGTCTTCAAGCAGAGGAGGCGCAGCAAGACACCTATCGCCTGAAAGAGGTGATAAACAGATAATCATCATAATGATAATAATAGTAAATAGTTCTTATAGAGCACCATTCTCCAAGTAAAAAAAGGACTTGCTGCGCAAAACACACACGCCGTAGTTCCCGGGCCTGGTTAATGCCGGGATATTTATGACAGGAAGCGTGGATTGCGGCCCTGTCCCGCAGTCCCAAACCACACAGACCTCCATAGCATTATCTTACCATCATCCTCATCTCCATCATCATGCATAATAAGAATTGCCCACCTTCCGAGCGCTCCGTGGATTCCACCCATTACCAGGGAGGAACACCACTGGAGCCGGCAAAGAGTTGTGGCAAAAAAAAACAGAAGATCACATTGTGTTGTTGGACTTTCCCACGTTGTAGGCTCTAAGCGCCTGTCACAAGTACAGACTCGAGCCATGTGATAATTAAAAGGACAACCACCACCACCAAAAACAAAACAATAAACAACAACAAAATCCAACAAAGAACAAAAACCCAAACCCAACAAAATAACAAGAAATAAAATCTAACCCCTCACCCATGTACACACCTGTATATTTAGTTAACGCGTAACAATTAATTGTGTTGTCCTGTAAAAGTGTCTTAACTCATTTGTGACAGGACAGGGCATTTGGTCTAGTGGTTAAGGCATCCGACTTCGGATCCTGAGCTGCCTGGTTCGAGTCCCTGGTGGGCAGGAATATGATGGGATTTTTCCTTACCATATCGAGTCAAATCCATGTGCAGACTCGTTTACGGTGCCTGTCTCGCCTCCGTGTACACACGCACGCACAGATATCAAGTGTGCACGCTAAAAATCCCACGTTCATCTTTCGAAGAAGAGTAGGCTGTGGCCGGTGTCGTGGTAAACAGAAATACTGTCGCACGCACCAGAGTGAATAGCAGGGTGGAGGTTTGCACATAAAGTAGGGCTTAGCGGCAGCAGGCTTTCATTGCTTCGTCCTCCAGCCCTGCGGCGCCGTGAGCATTTCAGCAGAGATGGATATGTGCACCGAGGAGAAGTCTACCATACCATACCATATGATACTTCATTCAAAGGTTCAGCCACACATTGCCCAAGGCTCATCAAAATTGAATTCTCCATCCATTTATCATTAAGCACACAAATCAGTTGAATTGTCAGATGTGTGAGTCTTCATTGAAGCTGGCTGGAGAGTTTTGTTAACACGTCAGTTTACTGCAATTACATTCACATCTCCTGAAAGGGGAAGATCCCCCCTGGTGCGTACCATGTCATGAGCCGTGTACAGTCACACATTTCTTAATCTCTTGTGTGGATCGTGCCGAGATTCGCGTAAAACATTACTACGTAGATTCTTTGAAGTTGTTGTTCCGGGATGTTCCCCCTGACAGCATCTTTAGCTTCTTGAAAAAGTCAAGTCTGTTCTGTAAAATTTAGACACCTCAAGTAATACCGACCATCCTCAACCTCTGTATGCTAAATGTTCAAAGAAGTGAAACGTGTTTATTATTTAAACTGGATATATTTTTGATACACATTTTACACCTTGTTTTGTTGTCTTCCTTTTTATTTTAGTCTGGCGAAGAAGGACCTTGATTAGCCATGAAATAGTGTTTGTTGCTTGCGCGGTGTTAAGCTCTAAATAACTAATTACCGCGATTTCATGGCCGCAGGTTCAGGCATTGGCAGTGTTGAGGCTGTGACAGCCCCGGCCACCATAGATTCAACTGTAGTACATTGCATCATTTATGGAGATTTCCAAGCCTGGCCACAGCACATCCTGACCCAAACTGCAGTTGCCAGTTATTTTGACCAATCACTTCCCCAGTTGCTTTCTGATAAGCTCTTCATGTATGAAACATCCCACACTCTCCGCTCATCCCCAGAAAAGCTACTCGAGGTCCCCCGGGTCAGCCTCAAAACATTTGGCCAACGTTCTTTCAGTTACAGTGCCCCCCACGTTTGGAACTCCTTGCCATTTTCTCTGAGAAACATCCCTTCCCTCCTACAGTTTACAGCACAACTCAAAACACATCTTTTCAAACTAGCTTTTAATCTTTAAGTTTAAACTCCACCGCCCGTACTGATGTGTATAAATGTGTGCATGTGAATGTTGTGTGTATGCGTGAGCAAAGCGCTTTGAGTGCTTTTCAAAGCAGAACTCTGCGCTCTACAAGTGTAATATATTATTATTATTATGGTTATTTTGTGGGTTTAGATCAACGTTGTTTCCTCTGTTTTTCAGATGGACTCGTTATTGTTTGACGACTTCCAGCGGTGGAAACTACAGCCCAGTCTGGACCAGAACTCTCCCTTCCTCAGTAACATTGTGTTGGAGGACATTCGTCCCTGTCTCAGCTTCCGAAACAAGAAGGTAGGGCCTTGCGGAATGTGATTTACAGACGTACATTTCAGATTTGCCCAGACATAGAATGGGAACACCCATCTGGGCAATAAGGTCAAGTGCGACCCCAAACGCCAAAGGAATCTAAAAGAAGAAGGGTGGGTAGGTGTTTGAGGGTTACCGTCCTTTTCTGCCACAAATGGCAAAATAAGAAAGATTTTTAATCAAAACTTTAAAAAAAAAATATTGTACCAAGTACATGCATTTCAAGTAAACTTGCTAATTTCATTTCTGCTTTCAGCTAGCAGAACGTGTTGAGGAAAGTGTTGGGAAGAACACATTAACCATTGAACCAATCCCTGGTGACAGCTCATACCCAAGGTAAGTATCACAACAGAATTTTACCTGCATCTCATTTTGTGGTCACACATTGCCCTAAATTGGAGTATAGGTGAAACAGGTTCAAGCTATGAAGCGTGCACCCATTAGGAACATTTTTTTTGGGGGGGGGTGGGGGGGGGGTTACTGTGCTAAGTGACTGTGCAGCTCTACCCAGCATAGTGTAAGGGATACCACCAAACACATACTTCGACAAAGCACCACTTCATGATATTCCCTATTCAGCAAAAATGGTAGTTTGCAAATGTATGTACATGTGTGTACAGATGCTCTATTGTCGAGCCTCATTCTTGGGACGCTGGGCACATATGTGTTGACGGTGTTACAGTGAAAAATTCTGGTGCAAATTTGACCCTGGATGAATTGTGTGTGCATTGATAGCAGGTCTTCCGGCATGTATAGACATCAGACATCGGTTAAAGACATTCATTTTCAAAATATCTAATTTTTTTTTTTTTTTTTTTTTACTAAGGCTATAATACATCCTATAGTTTTAGCGTCATTTTTGTCTTATTCAAGACAAATGTCCTGTAGTTTTTCCGTCAGCCAGGATGTTTACTAAGAATATGAATCCCTGTGATAGCCGACTAAGCAGTGGTGAGGACTTTATTTTCTGTATCTGACTACTTCCAGGAAATGCAGCCTGTCTGAAACACACAAGCTGTGTAACTACAAAATCAAACTGGAGGACGACGAGGAGTGGTACTCTATATCACAGATGTGTCGCAACAGGGTGAGTGGCTAGTGGTGGGCGATCGTTGCTTCAGATCACCAGAGATTATTTACCGCTACCTCCTAATTTTTGCTAGCAGTGACTGCAGCAGGGCAAAATACAAGTCGAGGGAATAAAATTGAGACTAGGATGTTGCAAGAGAGGTAACTGTTTTGCCTAATTTACCATAGCTTTTTAAAATTTAAAATAACTTTTAAAAAAAACTACTTTATCATCCCTTTCGGGAAATTTGGGCTGCTTCCCCCAGGGGAAGCGCCACCCAATACCTATCCTATATTTTTTACAATTTTGCTGGGGGAGGAAAGCCGGATAACCCGGAGAGAAACTCCTGATGAGCAGCCCGGCAGCCAGGAAAAACCGGTATCACATATCACAAGCTCCACCTGGGTTCAAACCCACGCTTCGTCGCCATGACATTGGTGACGGCCGTTCAGTAAAGCAGCGGCTAAATCCGACACGCTACCTATTAGACCACCGCTCACCCCTTAGCAGCAGCATTCTGGTAACTGAGTAGTGGAGTGCAGAAATCTTTTGACAGATGTTAGAAACAGAAAAAAAAGAAGAAAAGACAGCTGATCTACTGAGTGTGGATCAAAGGGTTCTACTTTGCACTAAAGTTCAGATGTATCATGTTGCCTGTTGGCATGTGAAGTCTTGTGTTGTACAGCCAGAGGCAGTGTCTTTTCTGAGGACCTGGTCTTTCTAAAGCAGATCTGAAACGCTACCTTGTTCTTCTTCTTCCCAATTGCCACAAAATTTTGAACAGATGCGATCGCCAGTAATTCTTTTAATGTATCCTACAAGACGCCAGCCCTACATGGTCCAACCCTTGTCGTGGGGTAGTGGCTTGTGTACCTCAATGACCCAGAGAACTATGCCAGCAGGAGCACATGCTCCTGGCAGGGTCACCCAAGCTGGACAGGTCGAAGGGTAGAGGTCAGACGAATGTGGACCACCTCTCCAAGAGGCTAAACGGGTTTGCGTAGGGTTAACAGCCCTACCTGTAAAAAACACTAAGTTACTGAAGCATCGACAGCAACAAACCGAGACATTCACCTGGGCGAGGAAGGGTCTCCATCCCGGAGACCTATGACGCATTGCAGTGAAAGCCGAAAGGAAGCTGCAAGGCCGACCCCCCTTCTAACACCCAGGACAACAACGAGAGTAGCCACATGGAACATCAGGACAATGTATGAAGTAGGAAGGACCATACAAGTAGCAAGAGAGATGAAGAACTACAAGATAGGAGTACTGGGACTGAGTGAGACAAGGTGGCTACAGACAGGACAGCTGAGATTTTCATCGGGAGAGCAATTGCTGTACTCTGGACACACAGAGGATGGAGCCCCCCACACTGAGGGCGTGGCCCTGATGCTGGCACCGGAGGCACAGCGGGCACTCATCGGCTGGGAACCTGTCAACTCCCGCATCATCACAGCCAAATTCATCACCAAGAAAAAAGACATCAAGCTGAACATCATCCAGTGCTACGCTCCCACCAATGATGCGGAAGAGGAGAAAAAAGATGACTTCTACCAACAACTGCAGACAGTGATAGATAGAGGAGGAGCCAAGGACATGACCATACTGATGGGAGACTTCAACGCCAAGATTGGATCAGACAACACAGGCTATGAGGACACCATGGGAACACACGGACTGGGACAGATGAACGAAAATGGCGAGCGCTTTGCAGACTTTTGTGCCCTGAACCAGCTAGTGATAGGAGGCAGCATCTTTCCACACAAGCGCATCCACAAGGCCACATGGAGATCGCCGGACCATGTCACGGAGAACCAGATTGATCACATCTGCATCAGCCGGAAGTTCAGGAGATCGTGGCGGGATGTGCGCGTGATGAGGGGTGCCGATGTATCATCAGACCACCACCTTCTTGCAACAACATTGAGACTTCGGCTTAAGAGGCACACCAACGCCAACAGCACACGGACCAGGTACAACGTTGGACTTCTCAGGAACACAGACACACAAGCAGCATTCCGGATCAGCCTTTCCAACAGGTTCCAGCCACTGCAAGACCTGATAGGAGACAGTGAAATGGACATCGAGACACAGTGGGAACACAGCAAGAAACTCTGGCACGACACATGCGAAGAGGTCCTTGGCAAGAGAAAGACCCAACATAAGGAATGGATCTCTGCTGATACCATCCAGAAGCTGGAAGTTAGGAAAGAGAAGAAAACTGCACTGAACACGAGCCGAACAAGAAGAGCTAAGGCAAAGGCACAAGAGGAATACACAGCAGCTGACAGAGAAGTGAAGAGGAGCACCAGGATAGACAAGAGGGACTACATCGACAACCTGGCCAGTCAAGCAGAGGAAGCAGCCCGACAAGGGAATCTAAAAGACCTGTACCAGGTGACCAAGAAGCTCGCGGGCAAATTTCAGCAGACAGACAAACCAGTGAAGGACAAGAACGGGCACCCACTGACAACAACTGAGGAACAGCTGAAGCGATGGGCAGAACACTTCAGGGAGCTGTTAAATCGCCCCATCCCTGAAACACCACCAGACATCCCACCAGCTGAGACAGAACTACCCATCAACTGCGACAAGCCCTCTAAGGCGGAGATCAGGAAAGCCATCATGACACTGAGAAATGGGAAAGCTGCAGGGCCGGACGAGATACCAGCAGAAGCCATTAAAGCAGACACAGAGACAGCCGTCAACATGCTGCACAGCCTGTTCAACAAGATCTGGGAGAAGGAAGAGGTGCCAGCCCAGTGGAAAGAAGGGATCGTCATCAAGCTGCCAAAGAAAGGGGACCTCAGGGACTGCAGCAACTACCGAGGGATCATGCTCCTGTCAGTGCCAGGCAAGGTTCTCAACAGAATTCTACTGGAGAGGATGAGAGAGGCAGTCGACCCCATGCTCCGAGACCAGCAGGCAGGCTTTCGCAGGAACAGGTCCTGCGCTGACCAGATTGCCAGCCTACGCATCATTGTGGAGCAGTCACTGGAGTGGAACTCCCCCCTCTACATCAACTTCATAGACTATGAGAAGGCCTTCGACAGTGTAGACAGAGAGGCGCTGTGGAAGCTGCTAAGGCACTATGGAGTTCCCGGGAAGATCATCTCCCTGATCCAGTGCACCTACCAAGACATGAGCTGCAGGATTGCCCATGCCGGCCAGTTGTCAGAAAGCTTCGAGGTGAAGACCGGAGTCCGCCAGGGATGCCTGTTGTCCCCGTTTCTCTTCCTCCTGGTCATCGACTGGATCATGAAGACCACTACAGCAGGCAGGAAAAACGGGATACAGTGGACACTCTGGACGCAGCTGGATGACCTCGACTTCGCGGACGACCTGGCGCTCCTGTCTCACAGCCACAGCCAGATGCAGGACAAGACTACGTGCCTGGAAGCCACATCAGCCGGAACAGGGCTCAAGATCAACAGGAAGAAAACCGAGCTGATGAAGATCAACACCACTGCCAACGCACCAGTCACAGTCGGTGGAGAGCCCATCAGGGAGGTGGAGTCTTTTGTCTACCTGGGGAGTGTGGTTGATGGACAGGGAGGCACAGACCGAGACGTCACAGCCAGAATCGGCAAGGCAAGGGCAGCAATGGTCATGCTGAAGAACGTCTGGGCATCCAAAGTTGTCAGCATAAGAACCAAACTTCGCATCTTCAACTCCAACGTGAAGTCAGTTCTGCTCTACGGATGCGAAACATGGAGGACAACGAAGACGATGCAGCAGAAGATCCAGACATTTCTCAACACCTGTCTGAGGCGCATCTTCAACATCCGATGGCCAGAGAAGATCCGGAATGAAGAGCTGTGGGAGCGAGCGGGGCAGGAACCAGTGGCCAAGCAGATCCTGCGGAGGAAGTGGGGCTGGATTGGACACACCCTCAGGAAGCCAGCATCCAGCACCACACGCCAAGCCCTGACATGGAACCCGCAGGGGAAAAGGAAGAGAGGCCGGCCTCGCAACAGCTGGAGGCGGGACACTGAGGCAGAGCTATGTAAGCAGGGGACCAACTGGACTGGAGTGGCAAGACTAGCCCAGAACAGAGTGCGATGGCGAAGGGTTGTCGATGGCCTATGCTCCACGTGGAGCCAAGGGCCTAAGTAAGTAAGTAAGTACAAGACGCCAGATGCAAAATGGTCAAGTGGTCAAACTCAGGTAGTGACAGAGACTGTTTGTAGCGTCGTTTTTTTTGTTTTTTTTTTGTTATAGACTAGAGAACCCTGTCTTAGTTTCACTTTCTGTTTATAACGTGATGTGAACGGATGCTGCTGAGGTATGAAAAATAACAAAGAAAAAAAGATCTTCGCAAGGTCTTGTTATACTCCTCTGACTTGAACATGGGGCGGTCGGTGGTCTAGTGGTTAAGAGACTTGTCACCAATGCGAGAGGTCAGAGGTTCGAGTCCCATTCGGGGCGAAGAATTTTTCCTTCTCGTACGTGGCACCGTTCATTCGGGCCGATCGTCGGGGGTTCTCTCCGGGTACTCCGGCTTCCTCCCCCTCTGCTTTGGAAATGTTCAGCCCACCAAATGAACCAAAAAAAAAAAATGCAATTCTAAATTCCGAAATTTAAATAGCTGAGCTGACCCTTCGCACCACGTGATTGTAATGTGTTTATGTCCAGTGTGTGAGAGGATGCGTGTGATTCACGTGAGCGTGCGTGTTGGGTTCAGTTTGCGGCGCTTTGAGCCGATTCATGAAATTGGGAAAAGCGCCTATACAATACTATTTATATTATATATATATATTTATATTTATATATATGTGTTTGTTTTTCCTGTACTTTCAGATAGCAGCAGTGTGCGACTTCTACACCTATATACGATATATTGTCCAAGGACTTGTGAAGAGCCCGGGTATGTTGGCTTTTTTTTGTTTTTTTTTGTGGTATGAGATAACATAGTGCACTGCTTGTCGGATAAGAGGTTGTAGGTCACTGTCAAGCTTTTCAAGGATTCTTACAGCAGCTAAATCACAAACTGGTAGCTCTCAGCAGCTCTCCAGATGTTGTGCTTGCAGTTACGTTGGACAGCTAGAGGTCTGTATGTTCACGTGAATTCACATTTGACTGACTTCTCTTGGTTTTTTTGGCGTTTTAATAATATAATAATAACGGTAATGAGTATTGTATAGGCGCTTTCCCAATTTCATGCATCGGCTCAAAGCGCCGCGTACTGAACCCACTACGCACACTTACGTGAATCACACGCTTTCTCTCACACACTGGACATAAACACTTTACAATCACGTGGTGTGAAGGGTCAGCTCAGCTATTTAAATTTCGGAATTTAGAATTGCATTTATTTTCAAATTTGATGGACTGAACATTTCCAAAGCAGAGCAGAGGGGGAGGAAGCCGGAGTACCCGGAGAGAACCCTTGACGATCGGCCCGAATGAACGGTGCCACATACGAGAAGCAAACATTCTTTGCCCCGAGTGGGACTCGAACCCCTGACCTCTCGCATTGGTGACAAGTCTCTTAACCACTAGACCACCGACCGCCCCAGTTTTCTCTATGGTTTAGAAGGGTTTTTTTTTGTTTTTTAATTTCAGACAAAGACATGTTCCAAGAGATAGTGCGACTGCGGATGCAAATGGCAACGGCCCGACTAGGGTGCTAGCAGCAAGGAGTAGGATGGTGGTTGTGAATGGATTGATGGACATATTGATGAACGTGCCCTGTTGGTGCAGTGATACATTGTATTTTACCGTACGTTTCATATCATGTACACTGCCTGTGGTTCTTTTTTATAATACGTACACGATTGGTGGGATGTGTTGTGCCCCATGACACTACAGTTTGTATGCCTTTGACTGTCTCTGGGAAAAAGTGATTCAGTGAGATTTTGCTTTGAGAGTTTGTGTTGAAACCAGATGATTGTTCAGAACAGTAGTGCTGGTCAGTCATCTTTGTGTTTTGTCTTCTTCTTTTTTTCTTTTTTTTTAAATGAACTACACTTCACTGTTCTATTGGGGCAATTTGTGCATCATTTACATGATGCTGTGTTTTTCCTGGCTTTGTTGATATCTGTTGAGATAGAGCACACTCGGTCTGTGTGTAGCATAGGTACGTGATTCATCGGAGTGAAATTGTTCCAGATTGTTGGAAGTATCTCTGAATGTTTCATCTGTTCTTGCCTGCTCCCATTTGTGGGGACACTAAAATGGGGTTTATTCCTTTGCTCAACCTAAGACAAGAGAAAAACAGTGTCAGTGGCGCACAAAATCTTTTATGAGCACGACGCATTAACCTCAGGGTGAATAATCTTTTAAAATGGGTGTTGGATTTGTGTGAAGGTTACAGGGTTAAAAATGGAGCTTTTGATTGCAAAGAAATTGCAGATTTAAGCAGTAAAAGTTTAAACGTTTATACATGCGCTGGATTTTTTTTGTGTGGTGGTTTTCTTAGCATCAATGCTATCTGTCCGTGGCTGGCAACTTTACATGATGGTAAATTGTAACCAGTTTTGTTGGCCACAGCTTTATATCTCGGCCCGCCGCTTTAATTACATGTATTGTGCATGTACATGACATGAATTGCACATATTATTACATATGTTAAAAAGTTTTACATCTCCCTGCCGCCGAGCAGAGGTATCATACTGTTACTTGTCCGATTCTCGCATGGGCCTGCTTCTTTCGTTTTGGTTTATTTTCCATTGAGAGTGTGCAAAACATGCCATCTCAGCGATTGGCCAAAGTTTACAGATGCCCAACTTTTTTCTCTTGTGATTTTCACAGATCCTTGTGATTCATTGTAGGTCTGATTGAAACATGTTTAAGTGCAGTTCAAAATTCTGGACAACTGAATTTTCCCTTTTAATCTTTTATGCACTTACATATAGAGCTGGCAACAGGAAATATAGATCAGGTATCCAGCGGCCTAATAAGCGGTCTACTCTCACCATTCTCTGCATGACACATTTGTCTCAGCACAAGTGAACTTTTGCACTTTTAGGGCCAAAAGTTTTAGACTTTTGTTGTGTTCCTTGAAACAGAGCATAGTAAGAGATCCGCTAAATGCACATGCCTGTCTGAGTCCTCCACGCTACCTGACTTGTCGCATGCGCAGGATGTTAAGAAATGTGTGAAAAGCAGGACAGCGAAAATTGTATGGATGACAGTATCAGCTGCAAGGTTGATATGACCGGTCAGTGACTTGGCGAGGAAAGTTTGGTCGTACACACTAGTGCTTGCGCATAAGCACATGGTGCTTACATGTGAGAAATCTAATCTCTTTTAGACAGGACAGGCTTTTAAAATTTAAGCCTTGAAAGCTGAAAAGGTGTGTCGTGTGGAAAATGGCAAGAGTAAAACTTGCACTAGGCCACTCGATACCTGATCTATATTTCATAATGCTGGCTGTAAATGTTGGCGTAAAAGAGATTAAAAGCGAAAATTTAATTATCCATAATTCTGAACTGCACTCTAGTAGCATACCTTTTCTCAGAATGATTTTCCCCATTTTCACCTGAATTCTTTTATCTGCCTTTCATTCGGCTTTTATTTCTTAATTCACTTTTTTTACCTCCTTCATGACATTACGGGACCAAAAGCTGTTTTATACCAAGGCCAGTAGTGTTGAATGTGGTAGTAGCAATAGTAGACTGTGGTAGTGATAATAGAGTTTATATTGACTGTGTACAAAATGTGACTGTTTGTGATACAGGTACGGTATACTGTGGTATCCATTCAGAGTTGTTGGTGAGTTTATTAAACTTGCTAACTTTTCAGGTTGTGCATTTGTGTGACATGTACATAAACAGGCTACTTAGCTGCCTCTTCAGATAGATGTGCATTTGCATTTCATTTTTCCTTTTAATTTGAGTGTTTTTGGGTGTTGGCAATTTTTTATGAAATAACTTCGCTTTAGTTCATGTACAGTGTATGTGTATATTGTGGGTATGTGTGTGTAAGAATATGCTTGTGCGCGGATGTGTGCTGGTGTTCGTGCAGCAAGAAAACTGTGAGAAAAATGTGTACCCACCATGCTTTCAGATCTACAGAGATTTCAATGCCAAGGTGAAACAAAAGAGTGAAGGAGTTTCATCTTGTCCGATGTTTCACAGACCCCATGAATAAAAGTTTGTTTTTGCATATGTGTGAAGAGAACTGACTGCATTGTTGAATATGTTACATTTGTTGAATTACTGAAACACATGGTCAAGAGTTGTTATGACCTTTTCCTCTTTTGTACACACACACACACACACACACACACACACACACAGGCAAGATGTTTGAGTGTATTTTCCAAGACTGTGTATTATGTTAGTAGTTGGGTAGTTGAGAGTGCTCGTACATGTACATACATTTTCATGGATATTTTACCCCCTAAAGTTTTGTTATGGGTAGTTTTAACTTTCAGATTGTTTTAATTTTTTTAATGAAAATGAACAACTTTAAGTGGTGTGAATGTCTGAACAAAATTCACATTTTTGTTGCTTTTGTTTGTTGACAGAGAGCATGGTAATCAAACACGCACTTGTTGCATCAAACAAAGTTGTTTCTTTTGGTTTTTTTTAAAAAAGATTTTGCAGCAGAGGTGCGCTTGTCTCTTTCCATTTTTTCCTCTTTTGCAGTGTGTTGTTGAAAGTCTTTTAGACATGGCAATTGATCAAACTACATTTAGATACGAGACAACTTTACAGCTTCTTGCGTCCCCAGGGTTTTCATACGCCGTGACATTTACCACCGTCCAAAATGTTGAGAAACCATATCTGCGGACCTTCCATTCATTGCTTCAATAATGACGCTTCTTCGTACATTTTTTGGGTCATTGTTTGTGTAGTGTGTATGCTGTACATATGTACATGAAATTGTTGTGCAAGATTGACTGCAAATACATGTAGCAACGATGAACAATAACAATCAGATAGCAGTTTATCGCTTTTTCTATCTCAAGCATTGCCTGTGATGGGCAGTCTTTGTCAGTAATACTCTGACCCCTAAGTGAAAATGAAATAGCCGATGCTGCTACATATATATCTTGAATGGGAAATGCAGTATACGTTTATATAAACACCTGTAAATTCAAACATTCATTTATATTTCTTGACATACCTGTGATGATGCAATTTCACCACTATGCGCTGCAGAGTTCTATATATATTTGAATATATTTTATGGTGCAGTTTTTGTTCTGCTGCACATGGGCATTCATGAAACAGATGATAAAATAGTTAACAAAGGGACTTGAAAGCACTGTGATGACCTGTCGGAGTTTATTCAAGCTTTTCTTTCAGAAGTAATTTTTAACGTTGGAGGACGATTTCCTATGCAAAACATAGCAAGATGTATGATGATTAAGCTGATGTGACAGAATCCCCCTTGGCTTGCTGTATATAGGCAGACAGGTTTAAAAAACTTCAATGATTTTACCAATTAATTTTGTTCAAATGCTGTTGATGCAAAACGTACTTAAGAATCTGTTTCTTGTTATGGACAGTAATTGTTGGGTCTGTGTGTGAAGGACCTCGAACAGCAGTATTAAGATACCCGCTTCTTGACAAAGAGATTTTATCCCCTCTAGATTTTTATAGTTGCAGAGTCTTGTTTTGCTTTGGGTATTTTACCTGAAATTTCAGAGTGTTTTAAAAGCTCTGTGTGTGTGTGTGTGCGTGCGTGTGTTTGGAGGGTAGGGGGTGGTTGGAATGGGTCTGACAAATAGGGTATAAACAGGCATGGGAATTGTCCGCCTAAAGGCAAATTTCCGCCTAAATGAAATTGGGTTTCCGCCTAAAAGAGTCTGTATTTTTCGCCTAAATCAAATTGGGTTTCCGCCTAAAAAAAAAAATCCGCCTCAAAAAGTCTGGTTGATTTAAAAAATTTTTTTAAAAATGCAGCTCCGCTTTTCTTTTCACCAATTGCCGCCGAGTTGTTGGCCGCCCGCTACGCGATACCTAAAAGGAAAGTACAGCGTATTTGTTCCGTTCGTTCTACCCCCCCCCCCCCCCCCCCTTTTCAGTTTCTTTGGGTAAAGTCCGTCCTTCCGCTTTTGTGCACCGCGAGAATTTCAGTCTTTTTTGACTTCTCCAATTCCCATGCCTGATAAAGTTCGATACACTTTCCTGTGCATGCTTGTGTCTTGAACCTTACCACTAAACAGCAGATCATCTGCTCTAGAGGCAGACAGACTGAGCACTGGTGCGCCGATAGCTCCGCAGCTGTATCCAACATTTTCTAATTGGAAACATTGTTTGCACATTTGACCCATACCATGTTTGTACAGAATCATTTTGTGTGTCAACACAGAATCTACATCATACCTGCATGTCATATTGGACAGCCAGATTTTTATTGGTGCGAACTGATGAACTGGTCAGGCTGCAGAATCTTAGCATTGAGAATGGATGACATGTCTTTACCTAACATTGTTTTGTGGCAAAATAAAACAGAGAATGCAGCGTATGTAAAGCATTGCTTTGTTTCGATCCTTCTTTTGCAAGTCTTTCTCTTGTCCCACCCCGTATTATAAGACTCCATTTCTAAATTCCAGAGGGAGGGCGTGTATATACACGTGTATAGAAAGGGAGAGAGAGAGAGAGAGAGATTATTGATCTGCTCTGCCTAATGTACCTAATGGAACTGGTTTCCCCATGCTTTTTATGGTTGTAACAGACTATACAGCAAACATGTCATGGAGTTGTGGATGACATTGAAGGCCAGTTGCTATTTGGTTGCATAGTTTACTCTGTCAACAAGTGTTTGCCTGTTACGTACAATAGTTTATATTAGACCTCAGATCAGGTCTTGTTCATCATATACGTGTGATTACTGACAGAGAAAAACCTGCAAAATTTCCCTTCCATGAAGGGGACCTACCAGAAGTCTTTGATATATACATTGTGCATTTTTTTTTTCAAAACCTTGATAGTATTGTGGATGTTAATAGCACTTTTGATTGTTACATTTTGTCGCTACAGCAAAATATGAACGTTTCAGTGTCAGCCATACTGCTTCACTGCTTGGACGTGGGAGGTTGTGAAAATATCAATACATGTATTTTGGGCTTCTACCTAGACCAGTAAGGGGTGTTTCTTAGTCAGTGATATAAATAGCATAATGGCACAGTGCATGTATAGATAAAAGCATATCTTGAGAAAGGGCTTGGAGAATGCATGAGGTCTGTGGCAATGGGATAAAAAAAAAATAATGTGACAATCTTCCCCCAAGTCCTCATAGAATTTTTTTTTTTTTTTTTTTGCCTAAACTCTTTGCCAGTTCCAGTGGTGTTCCTCCCAGGTAATGGGTGGAATCCATGGAGGGCTCGGAAGGTGGGGCATTTAAAAAAATTTTTTTTTTTTTTACGCATGATGATGGAGATGAGGATGATGGTAAGATGATGCTATGGAGGTCCGTGTAGTTTGGGACTGCGGGACAAGGCCGCATTCCACGCTTCCTGTCATAAATATCCCGGCATTAACCAGGCCCAGGAACTACGGCACCTGCGGTGCCGGCCGTGTAATCATCCACATCATAAGATGTGTCATACCAAGGGAAGCACCCCAAAGTCGCACACGTCAAGTGGGTGAATCTCGCCTGTGTGGCAACAGCCTCCCCGTTGGGCCCATAGCACACCCGCTCTGGGCAGGAGCCGACCTAGGTAGGAAAAATCCCGCGTGCCTCAGCTGGGACTCGAACCCGAGTCTCCCAGTCCATGGTCCGAAGTGCTAACCACTACACTATGGGGGCCAGTAGTCCTCATAGAATTTAGGCAGATGTGTGCAATGCTGGTTCCACCAAAAAAAGATGCGACATCCTTGTTTGTCTGTTCTACACTGGTGATATATCTTGTGTTCGTATGGGTACACGGAAGGGTAGACTTCCCCCAGGTCTTAACCGAACAGGGAAAGAGAACTGCGCATGTGCGCAGGTTGAAATAGGCCCTGGTTTATTGGTTGGAATTCAGTACCCTGACTTCCTGATACACGTACTCGCGGACCATACCCACGATAAAATTATCTTGTCCTTCTTTGGATTGCATACAATGGTATCCCGACACTTCCTGAAAGATTATAGCTTGTATCTTGAAAGAGTAAATTATGAGGAGATAGGCGCATGTAGTCCCCCTCCCCCCCCCCCCCCCCCCCCTTCTGCTTGTCAGTACCAGCATCCTCCTGCACCCCCCCCCCCCCCCCCCCCCCCCCCCCGAAAAAAAAAAAAATTGCTCCACACACAACACGCATGCTTACATTTTCAATTTTTTTTTCTCCTGTCAATGCATTGTCAGATTTTGAATCCACTTGGTGTCTCTGTCCGAGGGATGGGCAGGGTGATGGATGGGGGCATGGGTTGAGGTGGACATAATTCATTCTTGCCTCCCTATTTTCTGAGCTGAAAATTTTACAAGTTCCTGGTTCAGACATGATCTTTGACAGAACCAGCTGCGTGACGATCTGCTTTGGGGAGCTAGACAGCTGTGCATTTATACACGTTACGCAGTCTTGATCATACCGAGAGCTTAGAACGCGGTGCAGTGTATCATCTTTTTTATCAGATCTAACTTCACAGACACTGATCTGGTGTTCACAGTGTTCATAATGTGAGTGTGCGAAAACCTGTACAGCTTATCATGTCAAACAGTGCCGTGGGATATTCTGCCTACGAACAAATTAGAAGTCAACGTGACTTGAAAACAAATCTGATTTTTGGTACACAGCCGTGACTTTCATTTTGTGTGTGTGTATGTGTGTGTGTGTGAAAAATCTGCAGCTCTGATCCGAGTGTGAAAGACGGTTACATGTAGTTGGTTTTCTTCTTTTGGCTACCGGTACTTCAGATACGACTTGACTTACCATGTGCACTGTATACTTCTTGAGATTTTTGTACATGTCCGAAGAGATTTCTGTACATGTCTGGAAAAAAAACAACAATGTACATATTTGTGCAAATTTTGTGTGTACACAAGTACATACATGTACGTACTTATTTCTGTCGATCTTACTATGTTTAAATGTGTTATATTTTAATAATGAAATTGTCATTATGTGGAGTGAATGACAGATCTGAGCGATTGACAAATATGTGGGGCGAGTTATTTTTGAATGGTGCAAGTATGTCGTCTGGCATGACATCAACAATGTTCCGACCGCGAGTATATGTGAGTTTTAAATATATATAGTTTAGAGGTTAAGCAGCTTGTTTTGTGTTCTTCTCTTACACGAATTGTTCAACCACCTCTTTTCAAAACACTCACCAAGAAAGGCGGAACGTTTGGGAATTTATGTGCTCAACAAAAACTTATCTCGCACCAATCATATGTACCGCAGCTTGTATGGTGATTGCGATTACAGCACGGTAACTTCCTGGTTTAACGGCTGTGTCCTGTTCACTGTTTATGAAACTGAGTGCGCACAGCTTTTAAGAGTCGGTTTAACTTCCTTATTCTTCAGTTTTGTATGTCACCATAGCATATCTCCTGCTCTGAGCAAAAAGCTAGCACAAGCCCCTCATACTTTTATGAATATTAGTAGTTTTGGAAAGGCTCCCCTCTCCTCCTCTTCTCACACACATAACTGACAACCAACCATTTTCATGTCGGAGGATGATGAGGAGCAGTAGCAGTAGGGAGTGGTAGTAGGCCGTGAAGCCTTTGAACATCCTGTCTTTCTGATGTCTAAAATTTTGATCCAACAGCGCATGCATAATAACTTTCCTATGAATTTCAGTCATCAAATTGTAAAAACGTTTCTGAAAATTTTAAAAGATTATCTAGTCGATTCTTGAAAAAGTTAGCATCTGGTACATCTTTTAGAAGAAGCTGGAGGCCATTCCTGTTAGTAGCATCTCTGTTACTGAAAGAATATTTCCTAATGTTAGTCTTGTAGTGCTATATAAAGTTTTGCCGAGTTCCTTGTTGAATCATACTGTGGTGATGATAGGTAGCCGTTCCAATCCACACCCACAATCCCCTTAGAGATTTTGAAAGTTTCAAAAAAACATTGCCTCTCAATCTTCTTCCCTTTCATGAATTTAAAGATTTAACTAGTGCAGCCTTCCATCATATGGCAAGTTTTTGCATTTATACAATAGTTAATGAAGGATAATCTGCGGTTAGGCACATTTCTACCCAGAAAATCTACATGCTTGCCTTTAGTGTTTGTCCTGAGTTTCTGATCAACTGCTTGAGAAGGAAAGTTCATGAACAGATTGTGTGTGTGTGTGTGTGAGAGAGAGAGAGAGAGTGTGATTAGTAAGGAAGTGTTTTGGTATTGTGATGTACATGATTGTACATGTGTACTTATCAATTTTTACAAGTTGACATTTTGTTTGTTGGGTAGAGGTTCTATACCTACTGTAAGTAAAGCTATTTTCAATCAGTAAATCTGTTTTGACTTTGTCTGGTATGTACGTGAGTGTGTGTATGATTATGTAGTGGTGAAAGAGAGAGAGAGAGAGAGCATGTGAACCATTTTGTCACACGCATACACACACACACACACACACACACACACACACACTCAGCGTTTCTCTGTTGTCCCTATACCCATACAAAGGTAACTATGCATGAATCCAGTCCGATTTTCTTTTCTTTCGTCTAAAGCTTAGAGTGAGAACCAGTTAACCTAACGTTTGTGGACACGGACTAGCAGGAATCCAGAACGTTATTTCCCCTTTACCCATTCCCTCCAAGTTATTTCCCCTTTACCCATTCCCTCCAAGTTATTTCCCCTTTACCCATTCCCTCCAAGTTATTTCCCCTTTACCCATTCCCTCCAAAACACACATACACACATCCTTTGTTTTTTCGTAATAAGTGGAGTGGTAATACTAAACAGATATATATCAGCAGTAAAATTCAACTTGCCAAATGCAGCTTTCTTTCACCATAAATTTAATGTTTTTAAAAAGTACCCTTAGGGAAAAAAAACAACAACAAGCAATGTAGTCACGAAAGCACTTTACAAATTTTAATGGTGAAACAGTTAAGATTTAAATGATAAGCAAATACAGCACTACAAATCTTCAAGTGACAAGAAATCCCCCAGCTGGAAGGGAACACAGATGGGTGGGCAGACGGACACAGGCACGGGACAGCACTGAAACGAAGCCATGGGGTCCACTGGCTGGGGAGCTAAAAATCACTGTCGTCTAAAGCTTACTGTAGATCACAAGCAATTCCTTTGCAACAACAAGCTCTCTTTTTCCACACTATCTCCGAGTGACAAATCTAATTAACTACCTGGTAGTTCAAGTTGTCAAACCAGGCGTAGATGTACGTAAGCTGTCTCTGGGCAAAGTCAGTGTTTAGGTTTGACGGTTAAATGGGGATCAAGTCGGTCAATTGGGAGCTAGTTTGATACAACTGTATACTGTTTGATGGGTGAATATAGTCCCAGTCACTTGAATGTATAATTTGTCACTTGTCACACTTGGATTCAATTTGAAACTGTTCTGTCCTCCCACAAGAAACTCCACATATACTGCAAGTTTCCAGTAAAGACCAAATAAAAGAATTCCATGAAGAAATTCTCCAGTTCGATGACTTCTTTTCCATGCATGTTTGTTCTAGAGAGAAAGAGGGAGAGAGAGAGAGATATATACAGACACATGCTTATATCAAACACACTTTAAGTCAAACTTCAGATAAATCAAAGCAAAAAAAAGTTTGCCTGGCCAAACTTCTTCCTTGTATGGCTTAATTTTCCACGGATAAGTCGAATGAGTACTCCGAAACAGGTAAGTCAAACTTCGGTTACCTCTAACCAAATTTCCCATTTTCGCTCCGGACAAGTCAGCCACGAGCACTGGGAGATTTTCTTTTCCCCCATCTGATGCGTACCCACCAATATCATTCGCACAGATATACATATCATTACATTTTCCGTGCAGATGCAGAAATGTTTATGTGTCCCGCGCGCCTGAATGTGCTGGCTTACTTGACACATTTTACCACAGGCAAAAACTTAAAAAGGCACTCTACTGCTCCCCAGTGTGTAGCCTCGGTAGCGCAAATGATTGATCGGTTAGTAATCCTTATCTCCTGCCGACCCAGTATGTGTGCTATTGAGGCTCCAGTCCAAAGTGGGAGAGTGCTCACCTCTTGCCTCTGCTTCGTACCCACAAGTACAGATAATTGCAATCAAATTGACAGACAAGATGTACGTGCTCCGAACAAGAGACGGTAATAGCAGTCTTGGAAACTGAAGCCATGAAAAGCACGGGATTTGCCCGAAGGTAAGACACAAATGCAGGCTCACGAAAAGGACATGTCTCGTGCAACATTTAAAGTTTACCTCCTTTTATTGTTTGACTCTTTCGTTTTTGTGTTTTTGCCAGAGTTCGAATGAGAGTTTTGAAAAAATAAAACGTGACGTGGACACAAATATTAACAGCTGAATAATGAACCACACATTAATTTTTACTTTGGTTGAAGAGGACAAATTGTGTCTAGAGTATGTGCGTGCATGTGTGTGTGTGTGTGTGTGTGTGTGTGTGTGTGTGTATCTCATCAATAAATAATGTGTGAAAGAAAAACTGTGAAAAGGTTATGAGTAAAGATCATTTTAAATTTGAATACTAAGCACTATTTCAGCCTATGTACTTTGTTATAATATCAAGAAATCAAACACATCCGCATATAATGGTTGAAAAAAATATGTCAGAGGTTCTCGAACTAAACTCAAGAAATGTACACTTTCCGTCACGGACAAGTACTTGGAACTTGTCGAAGAATATGGGCTATAAAAGTGCTCATACAGACATTAGTCATGTACAACTTTAAGTAACTACCCCCTTCTCTTAATGGCAACAAAACGGACCCCCATCCTCTGCCTTCCAGAGTTTATTGAACCTCAAAAAACTTATGGGTCAACTGGCCCACTCAGTAGAAAATCAATGGGCCAATTTTAGGACCAACGGGTCACCATACAGCCGGTCACATGGATAGTACAGTACACAAAACAAGTTTGTGACAACATAGATACTGATACTGACAACATAGATACTGATACACAAAGTTGACATCAAAAGAAATGTATTGAACATGATGCACGTGTCAGTCTCAGTGCCGGTGTGTTCGGCAATGGGTCGCTATGCTATGGCAGAGCGAGCAAGAGAGGAGTGTGTGTGTGTGTGTGTGTGTGTGTGTGTGTGTGTGTGTGTGTGTGTGTGTGTGTGTGTGTGTGTGTGTTTGTGTCTGTGTTTAGAGGGGGTGTTTAGAAAACAATTTGAGGTAATTTACTTAGAACCAAAACTGCAATCCAGCCTCTTGCATTACTTTACGCTGTTTACATTATCATCCTATATTAAACTGTAAAACTACAGGCTGACACATCACCAATGACACATCAGATTATATTATACAAAAACATAATTACAGGAATGAACTGGCTTTCTTCCACATGAACTTTACATTGAACAACTGACATAGTGACAGAAAAAAACAACAACCAACCAACGAAAACCCTCAACATTTCCGAGTGTGCTTCACTCATACACCTTCGAACTGAAACACCAAAATACATTTACACTGTAATACATCAGGTATAATGCAGCCAGAATCAACATTATCATGGATCAATTAAATCATCACTGCCAAAGACTTACTTCAGCAGCACACCTCCAGTTCTCTGAGCATTAGATCTTGCTCCTTCTTCTGTGCTTGGCCAGCTCATTCGCTTTCTCCACGTTTCATCTTCTGCCTTGGTCTTTAAAAGGCTCCTACATCCTTCAATGTCTGTCTTCCGAATCTGTTTCCACTATTCAGACATCCCACCTCAAACAAGAACCAGCTAGCATCTCTCCATGGGTGCTCTCTCTCTCTCTCTCTCTGTGTTTCCTATTCCAGAACAGTCTTTCTATTCATGAAGACTGCTGGATTCAGATACATAAGGACTTTTTCAACAGCTGCTAGTCGCCAGTTGCTGTTCTTCTTGCTGTTCTTCTCTCTCACACTGCTGAGAAAAATGAAAAGGGGACTGCGAGGCTCAGGGTGTGTCAGTTTCACAGCTTCCTGGCTCGTCCATTATTTTCCACACATGTTGACAGCATGGTTGTGCCAGGGAACGGGTGTTTCACTTTCAGCCACACTCCTCTTCTCCGAGAATGGTTTGGCGTACCAGCTCGCTATTCTCGAAGCAGCTGTTGCAGAGTCCTCCTTTGGAGCTGTTGCCATAGTTACTGCAGCCTGGTGTCATGCACGGCCTGACGTTTTTGGTGGTCACGCGTGTGTAGGTTTCGTCAAGAGAGCGCGACTGCCCGACAGCGACCTGGCCTGCGAACGAAGATCCTGGAGAGCCCGACTCAGCAATGGGAAATGATGGAGGCGGCACGGATACAGCCCCCTGCATGAAGACTGTGGCTGCGCCCGTTTCGGGTGTTACCATGACGTTAGGCGAAGAAGGCTTCGCCACAGTGGCAGACTGGTGCGAAAACTGCACACAAGGGGACGCTCTTGGTACATTAACTCTTACATTGCTGCTGCTGGCAATACTGGAAATGTGCTCCTGGTAGTGCTTTCCGCACATGTTCTTCTGCTTAGGATCCCCGTAGTAGCTGCAACCAGGCATGGCACACCGTGCTCCCACCAGTCCTTGCGGAGCGGTGATGGGGCGCAGTTCAGGGGTCATGTTGACAAACTGCTGGTTGCGGGCCAGGGGGACAGTGCGCGCCATGTTGGCTGGATGTGCCCACCTCGTCTCTTCTGCAAGCTGTCCTGTAAACGAAGGTTTGTGTCAGAACACCCAAAAGGTTCAAATGATGCTTACAGAATAAAAGAAAAGGCAACACAACTTCAACCCCTTCATTATCAAATCTCAGGAAATTATAAACATGTCCTATCTGTTGTCCACCAGGCATGTTTTGAACATTTTGGTGTTCTAACATTGTTCTAGCACCTGCCAGTCATTTTCATTCTGAAGGTTTGTGTTAACCCTGGTGGTGCTGATCATGCTAAAACAGTGGCTAAAAAGAGAAAAACTCAATGGAGGACCGTCTGCAATTTTTGGACAGAAAATTAACTCTACGCCCTATCGCTGTAGCAGAGACCTACGGTCATTTAAACATCATCATAGTTCTTCGCAGTTAATCAGATTTACCATTTTCTTCTCACACTATGAAAACACTACCACAGTTCAAACGCTTTTGACACCCAATATTCCTTACTCACTGGCAAACAACTGTCGATAGTGCTCAGAGCAGTAGCCATGCGTTTTAACAGCACCATGAAAACTGCAGTTCTCCTCCAGACATTTTTGCCTGTCACCCGAAGAACTCTCTGAAACAAACAAGAAGAGAACAAAGACGTTAGTAAGATCTGAAGAGATCAGGCTAACTAAATCAGTGAATGTGTTAAAAGCAAAGCAATTCAAAGAAAAAAAGAGGAGGAACTTTGAAAAATTCTACTTGCTGTATATATCTCAGACCAAAATGCATGTAGTACTTACTGTTGAGAGTATCAATGTACTAATATATGTACAGCCGGAGGCAATCTCCACCACATCAAATTGAACAGAAGGTTAAAAACAGATTATGGTATGGTATGGTATGGTAGACCTCCTCGGCGCACATATCCATCTCTGCTGAAATGCTCACAGTGCCACAGGGCTGGAGGACGAAGCAGTGAAAGCCTGCTGCCGCTAAGCGCTACTTTATGTGCAAACCTCCACCCTGCTATTCACTCTGGTGCGTGCGACAGAATTTCTGTTTGCCACGATACCGGCCACAGCCTGCTCTTCTTTGAAAGATGAACGTGGGATTCTTAGCGTGCACACTTGATGTATGTGCGTGCACTATTATCCATTATCCATTATCCATTATTATCCATAACAACCTGCACTTTATACTAATATACCACTTTCCATTTCTTTATTATGTATTGCACAGTTCTTAATTCCAACCAAGCAATCACACAAAATTAATTACCTTGTACTGATCCAGCAGGAGCTTGACTTCCTTGCTTGGCTGTCCGTAGGATTGTCTGACAAGACTCGCACAGCTGGCCTGGCTGAAGAACTTGGTTGGTGCAAACAGGGGACACGCATTTGATTCCAGACATGTGGCACGCTTCACCAGATGCCAGGAGGTCCTGCCCGAGTTCATCACCACCTTGCCGCTCTGGCAATCCCATTGCCTGGCCTTGACCTTGTGGACCTGAGCTCTGCAGCCAGCTTTGGACGTAGGTTGTGCTTGCGTTCATCGGAGGGTTGCTGTTAGGGGGTCGGGGAAAGCTTGACATGGCGTTACCTTGCTGTGGGTTTGTGAGGTTCTCAACCGCTTTGTTCTGCGTGACAATGGGCTTGGGACTTGTGTTAACGTGACCGCCTGCAGAAGTCAGGGAATTTTGTCTGTGAGACATCTGCTTCAGTTTCTGTGTCATGCCTGGATCCAAGTTCAGCCCCATGCCAATGTAGCATCTGCTGCAGCGATTCTGTACCACCGCATCTTCAGAGCAGCCCTCAGCAATGCATTTTTGCCCAGCAGATGCAGACGGTCTTCCTTGTTCAGACAGATTATTTGTGGGTGTACGATTTGTGATGCCTCCCAACAGATTCTGTCCACTTGGTGTGTGTGTGGTAGTCGTGGCTGCTGGTTGTTCTGACGTGACAGCAGCAGAACGGCCGCAGCCAAACAGCTCCATGTCGTTCGTGTCGTCTGGAGGGGTGAGTGGAGCTGACATACTGATGTTACTGAGCACTTGTGTTGGGGAGGTCATTGTGACAGTCGGCCCTGATCCTGGAGCAGGCATCTCTGAAGATTTTCTCGCTAAGCTTGGGAACTGGATGAGGTCTCCGTACTGGGCAAAGTTCGTACCTGCCTGACCGCTAACAGGGGGAATGCTGGGTGTTACGAAAGGATCCAGGATCTGACTTCTTGAGGCAGGAGCGTTGGTCTGCTCAGCTGCAGGAGATGCCGATGGAGGGACCAGGTTGGGAGCTGATGCGGAACTTGTTTCCATGGGAGCTGCAGGAGTCGCAGCTGCTGCACCGGCCCCTGTCACTTCAGACCTCTCTTCGGCTCTTGCTTTCTCCTGCGCCTCTCTACGCAGCTTCTCCGCACATTCATGGCAGTAGGGATGCGTTTTCCTTGAGCAACGGTAGCCGCAGCCTTTCTTGCACCGTTCTGACATCATTGACGGTAGGTACTCCTCTTCCTGAGCTCCGATAGAGGCCAGGGGTGCAGTAGGCTGCTGTCGTTCGTACGCCAAAGCTGCCGCCATGCAGCGTGATTCCGTGATGGTGTACTGCTTGAAACAGTTGCTGCACATCATGCCAAGGGTGGGATCCCCATAGAACTTGCAGCTTGGGACAATACATTTCCTGCTGGGGGGTGGGTTGAGGCTACTCTCCTGCGAGTGGAGGCTTCCGTACTGGGGGATCATATTTGGTGGGGGAATGACCAAAGGTGCAGCCACTTGTCTTGTTTCATAGTGATGTGACTGTTGTGGCCAGTGGTGATGCGCGTCTGCCAGCCCCCTTGGAGGCTGTCCTGTCCTCGCGTGTTTCGGAGAACTTGCTGACTGATTCTGGTTTCCTGTCCGCTGGAAGTTCTCAAATTGAAGAGCAACAGGAGCCTGAGGCTGCGGTGCCACTTCTGCGTGATGCAGTCCATGCAGATCCGTACTGGGATGCTGGTACCGCTGTCTACAATCTCTGAAAAAATCAGCAACTACATTGAGGTCATCCGGAAGATTTGATGTCTCAAACTCGGCACAGAGAATGGAATGAATGCTGCCTTCCAAGGTCATGACTGTCTCCTTCACTTTCAGATATTTCTTCAACAGCTCTCCAACTTCGGGCTCCTCCCCTTCCAGCAAAAGTCTCACAGGCAGTTGTTCTAGTTTTCCAGTTACCAGAGGTGCCAGGTTTTTCCTATACGTAGACGGAGATGAAGAGCTTTGAGGACGATCAGCAAACAGCAAAGGACAGAAGTGATTGTGAGCGTAGGCCAAGAGTACAGGTGTGCGAAATGTATCCGCCCAGTCCCACTCCAATGGCAAGTAAACACCTCCCATGTCATTGTCCTGAAGGCTCAAGCCACTGAAAGCGCGCACTGAGGAGTCTGTCAATATGATGATTGGGCGACGGAGGATGTTGGCCACTGTGTAAACATGAATGGACTCCAGGAAACGGTGTGGAACAGCAACTGAAGCAGTTCGTTCTGGGTCAAGACATCCGCAAACCTCTGCCCATTCCAGCTGCGTACTCTGTTAGAATTAAGAAAAAGTTAATGATACCATATTATATGCAGTACTTGCAAAATTAAATGATAAATGTATGTGTTTTAAATGAAAGGCCATAGAGTAAGAGAAAAAAATAGTGCACAAGAACACACACACACACACACACACACACACACACACACACACACACACACACACACACACACACACACACGCACACACGCCACACACTCCGTGTCCCTCATGTCAAGACAAAGACCTTTGGTCAGCGTAGTTATTCATACCAGGGTCCGACTTGCTGGAATGATCTCCCAGTTTCAATCAGATATGCAGACACAAAGCTATCTTTCAAAACAAATTTGAAAACCCACCTCTTCACAGCCTTCAACCAGTAACTGTTGCCACATCATCATCTTGCTGGCAATTATGTGTGTGTGTGTGTGTGTGTGTGTGTGTGTGTGTGTGTGTGTGTGTGTGTGTGTGTGTGTGTGTGTGTGAGCCAGGGGCAGCCCGTGTATGATTATTATTACACACACACACACACACACACGCACACACACACACATATATTTGTTTCAGTTAAATTTGCCTTTTTCTGTCGGTAGCGACAGAAGGGTGTTGAAGAATTTGAAACTAACCTCTGTGTTGGAGTCTGGAATCCTGCCTATTGCCTGCGAGATCTGCCCCAGCCTGTTCCGTAGCCAGCGACTGTAGAATCGTCCACCATTGTCCGTACTGAGTGCCACATTCAGTAGACGACGGAGCAAAAGATTGTCATCAAGAATACCCCACACAGCTGTCGCAATGGCATGCAGCAAACAGTTGCCATCCTCTGAAAATACAGGCAGCACTGGAAATTTAGTTTAACATCCCCCCTTTTTTGGGGGGGGGGGGCATTCTCACCCCCTCACCCCCCATGAACATGTATACTTTTGTTTGTTGAGTTCACTTGATTACATTTGTTTTGGTGCTACTATCCGCATGGCAAATAAAAAAAACCCCAACAACTTTGAATTGAACTGGCTTTTAGATTAACTTCTGCTGTACAAGAAGTGAGGCAAGTCTCCATATGTACAGAAAACCAACCAACCAACCAACCCCTAAATACAAGATGTTTCAGTTGAAAATGGTGTCAAACATTTTGTGTGTGGAAACTTAAGCAGGCCTGAATACACTCATTATAGTTTGCACACACACACACACACACACACACACACACACACACACAGTAACACACATACACACACTTACTTGGCACTTTGATTGGCAGTACACTGCTAACGTTGCGACACCAGTTGATCAGTCTTGCATCCTGAAGGTCATCTTGCATGTCCCTGTCTACAACTGCATCCAGCATCTGTCTTCTCATATCCTCAGGGCAATTTTTTAGGTTTAAGAGATCCGTCAGGTAATATGATGTATTCCGGTAAAAACAGATGGGAAAGCCATGCTTGATTTGCTCATAGTCAATGTTGGAATAGACCCACTTCTCTACAGCACGTTTCTTCTCTGGATTGCTGTCCCCAAACGATTTAGAAAGTGACATCTTTTCTTCGCATCTATAGTGTTTTCATGATACCTGAAAACAGAGAAATCATAAACCCTATATGAACCGCATGAACAATGCTAGAGACGCTTAGCACTGGGTATGGTAATATGTGATACAATTATATATTAAAAGATGATATTACTCAGGGGCTGAAAATAGCTAAGAAACAGAAATAGCTGTGGGTAAACTCACCGGTACCTTAATTACACAAGCTTGGGACAGAATCGTATTATCAAATTACATAGAATATACTTGTAACACACAGTTTCGTCATAACATATGTATCACCCACCCACACATTGACAGCACTGAACCGCATGACTGTTCACTGTATAGTATGTATACCCTTACGATCTGCGTACACACCCAGCGACGGCAACAATGAATCATCGAGATGTAAATTGTCAACTCAATATATATACACACTGATACATAACACATTCTTTGAAAAGTATTCTTCCCCAATAAGTTCATTTAATATTTTCATGTTAATCTATGGAGGGGAAGGGAACACACAATTCACTCTGCGTCTGCAGTTGAACAAATTCTGGCCAGATCTAGTCATCCGTGTACGTCCTCAGCATTTCGACACAATTTGACAGTTTCAGCAAACAGAGTCCTTACACTGATATCATTCTGCCACAAGCACAGTATTCCTACACTTCGGAATACATCTCCACAATTTATAAACGACCCGAGACAATTTTGTCGCAGACACTTCCTAATACCTGGACACATAATTTTTCATACCAAATGACAGTCCAACAAGGAAATTCCAGAAAAACAGTTATTTAGTCCAGTAATCCGTCTCGGAACACAAAACAAATGCTGGAACACATGCAGTGATGAAAATGCCCAGTACATACCAAAATCTCCGGTAGAACCAAAAGCAGTGGATCGAATTTTTTCCCGAAATTTTTTTTTCTGAGATTCCCCTGTGTACTTCCCTGGCTGGGATTTTGTGGGAAAGTACCGAAGGGGAATTCCCCTGTCCCTGTGAGAGCTCTCTCATTGGCCCTTGTGCGGTCCTACTAATTACCGAAAACAACGAAACAACCGAAAACAACCAAAAACAACTCTTAATACGGATAGAACGCGGTTCAAACATAGAAATAACAACACACAAACATGACTAAAGGTGAAAAAAGTGGCCTGAAAAAAAGCTAAAAGGAAAAAAAGCTGATATTGCAGAAAATAACCAGTCCGGACCAGAGTCGCTTCCCTTGGGAGACACGTTCATTTCGTCGTGTTCTCTTGGAGTGAATAAATACTTTTTTCCTTTAAACTAGTTTAATGCCTCTTTTTTCACCTTTAATCATGTTTGTGTGTTGTTATTTCTATGTTTTAACTGCGTTCTACGCGTATTAAGAGTTGTTTTCGGTTGTTTTCGGTTGTTTTCGGAAATTAGTAGGACCCGCTCTTGTGTGACTTACGGTTAGTCGTAAAACCTTTCTTTTACGTTCTGGGTCTAAATTGCGATGCACATGGATGATGCCCTCATACGCATCAATAACCTGATTCTGTTAAGATTTTAAATCATTGTTTACAGAGGAAACAAATTACGACTATTGTGGAACGATTCTGCTTGTCGACGAAGTCCTTCGTTTATAACCACAGAAAGGCCTATTGCGTGTCAGATATGGCTTGAAATAGGAAACCGAATGTATGTCGGTATTTCGTATTTTTCCATTGTGTGCCTGCAATCACTTTTTCGATTTCGGACGTTTTTTTTTTTTCCTTACGTACATAGACGGTTTTGTGGAAAGGTTGCAGGTGCCATCGGAATCACGGCTCATGTTATCGCCGAAAAGGAAAGTGCAAAGTCCACTAGCCTTACACACGTGACTGAAACAGTGTTTTTTTGTTTTTTTCCAGATCAAGGTCAAGACATCCCAACCGTCAGTTCTTTTTCATAACATCTCCAAAGAAGTACTGTGCTGATGACAATTTTTAACGCACAGCATGGGACCGACTTCAATAGTTCGGCACAGTTAGCAGCAGCTATCAGCCATCCCACACTTTCCTAATAAGGATTGAACAATATTTCTTGTGCATGGAGTTATTCATTTATAATAAAGTGCAATATCATTATTCACATCCGTTGTGACTACACCAAAGAAAGGTAGCCTCAGCCATGTCCGTGCTTCGTAGTGTTTTGTACGTCCTGATCTCAGCATTTACCCTGGTGCTTGGCCCTCTTGTTTGGCTTATCTTCCGAATCATCTATGGCACGAAAGGTCGGAGTGTGTCAAAAGTTACAAACCCACTGCTGCTTCAAAGTGCAACTTCACTCGCAAAGAAAATCCGGGCCCGTGAGGTGAGCGTTACGAACGAGGACTATAAAATCATTTTCAGTTTATGAACTCCAGTCACTTGAAAAACATGAAAATAACGTGCATCATTGTATGTTACAAGGTAACTAATCACTTTGTGGCATCCATCCATCTATTTCCAAAGTTTGTTTTCATTTTTTTTATTTTCAAAAAAAAATGACTGTTCCAGGCTAGGGAATTTTCAGTCAGTTGGCAATTTTCAGCCAAATGTCCTATCCTTTCAGCCCAAAAATCTAAGTTTCAGCCAAAGAAAAGGAAGGAGGAAAAAACGTTGCACACACTATCATGATACATGTGATGCCATATGAGACTTTTATGAGACTGCATTTTTGAAGACTGGCATGTCAGTATCATGGCAATATTTTACATTTGAAAATGCTAAAAATATGTTTTCTTAAATGGGGCATTGACCCCACGGTCCCCCAGCAGGGCGTTGCCTCTGCACCCCAGCCTAGGTTTCAGTCTTTTTTACCCTCGGCAATTCCCCAGCCTGTATTCTTACGAAAGAGTGGGTGGGTGGGTAAGTGTTTGGGGGTTTAACGTCCTTTTCCACCACATATGGGTGATATCAAAGACGGGGCAACGAGAAAAAGGCCAGCACAAATATTTGGCCCCAGCCGGGATTCGAACTCACGACCCGAGCGCTGAAAGTCCAACGCTCTACCATTCGGCCACCCTGGCTCCCCTCATGAAAGAAAGGAGTGTATACCGGCAGGTGGATATAATGGATTTTGTAAGACATCTGTCTGAACTTTTGTTTCATAAAACCTGAATGAGGCCGTTCATTTTGACAGAGGAAATTTGTATTGTAAGATTAAAGCAAAAATATAGTGGAGGCATACATGTAATATTCATACATATATATATATTAATATATGATATGTGAATTATAACTCCAATTCTCCATTATCCAGCAATTATGATCAAGCAAAAAGTCTTGTTGAGGTTACTGTCAATATCACAGATTTTTCTTCTTTTTTTTTTTTTTTTTAAACAGGTGACAGCTGAGGCAGTCATGGAGGCATTCATTGCAAGAGCACGCGAGGTCAACACCATAATCAACGCCATTGTGGCCGAGCGGTATTCAGATGCTCTTGAGGAAGCGAAAGCAGTTGACAGGGTGCTTAGTCAGAAGACTATACCAGAAGAGTATAGTGTCGAACGCAAGCCACTTCTGGGTGTGCCACTCACAGTGAAAGAAGCTTTTGCATGGAAAGGTGACTCACTGACTGTCGTAATGGAAACAAAACAAAAAGAAAAAAAAAAAAGAAGGATGGAAATAATGTAAGGAGCAAGAGCAGTTGGCTGTGTCGTAATAGAACAAGATGGCCACCAGCCCAATATGTTGTTTCCATTTAATCACCTGCTGTCGTCACGGTCGTTCTTTTGTAATGCCTTGTAATGCCATGTATTCGGAAGAACACACACACACACACACACACACACACACACACACACACACACCACTCTCTCTCTCTCTCTCTCTCTGAATGGAAACAACTGACCGGGCTTGTCAGACCAATCTTGGTTTTGGAAGAGAGATGTCAAGTTGTTTTCTTTCAAATCTATGACGTTTTTCCTCATTGGGTTGACGCATAATACATTTGACGTAATAACTTTGACTCGGATACAATTCTTGCAATGAAAGCAGCCCCATGAAAATTGAAGTGTTGCTGCTGCGCAGTGTAAAGATCGAATTTATACCGGCTCAATGTGTTGAACAGACAAGTCTGCGCGGCGAACGTTTTTTCACTATGTGTTATGTCTGCGCGCGCACACAGACATACGCGCGCGCGCACGCATGCACGCACGCACACACACACACAGACTTGCGTGAGCCGCGTTTGTGCATGTGCTCCATTGAGACCTATGTGGTGTTCTCTCACTCTACTATGCTATTGAGTGAGAGTCAGTGGGAAAATCAAAGCTCACTACATCAATGAAACTCCCGCTTTCCCCGTCTACAAATAGAGAACTTCCGAAGAGTGACGACACACCCCCAAGAAATGCCAGCATCACGTCAATCAAACATGACGTCGGCAAACTGACGCTGATACAGTTTTGCGTCAGTGCGCGTGTGCCTTTTCTGCGATGTTTGTGAGGCGTGTGGCTTGTGTAGAGGAAATGTGCTTTGAGTACAAATTTTCGAGCCAACTGACGATAACGGCTGCAGTGAATTTTTCTAATTTTTTTGTATATTTTTTATGGCACCCCAGACACATTATCTATATATAGTAGGAGCGATTTTGAGATCTAAAATGGGTTCACCAGCACTTTCATGAGGTACGGCTTACGTCAAAAGTATAATAGCGACAACCTCCCAAATTCACACTGTTGAGAGCTCGTATTCACGCTATCTATGTCCAAAAAATGGAGTGATTTTGATAAATATTACGCCTTCAAACGCCAGAAAGCCAAAGGGCAATAACTCGCGAATCATGTGTGCAATCGTTCCTGGATCGCGCTTTCCCCGTCTACAAATAGAGAACTTCCGAAGAGTGACGACACACCCCCAAGAAATGCCAGCATCACGTCAATCAAACATGACGTCGGCAAACTGACGCTGATACAGTTTTGCGTCAGTGCGCGTGTGCCTTTTCTGCGATGTTTGTGAGGCGTGTGGCTTGTGTAGAGGAAATGTGCTTTGAGTACAAATTTTCGAGCCAACTGACGATAACGGCTGCAGTGAATTTTTCTAATTTTTTTGTATATTTTTTATGGCACCCCAGACACATTATCTATATATAGTAGGAGCGATTTTGAGATCTAAAATGGGTTCACCAGCACTTTCATGAGGTACGGCTTACGTCAAAAGTATAATAGCGACAACCTCCCAAATTCACACTGTTGAGAGCTCGTATTCACGCTATCTATGTCCAAAAAATGGAGTGATTTTGATAAATATTACGCCTTCAAACGCCAGAAAGCCAAAGGGCAATAACTCGCGAATCATGTGTGCAATCGTTCCTGGATCGCGCCTTCTATTCAACAATCTTGATTCATTCAAAAACCCCAAATTTGAAATCGATCGGTTCAGTATTTACGGAGATACGGGCATCTGAACTGGGTTCACATGCAATGTCAACTCAGGTTCGGTTTACATGAAAACTAAGAGCGACCATTTTCTAGTAGTGACTCTGTTCAGAGTCCGTATTCAAGCTATCTGCTGCCAAAAAATTGAGTGATTTAAATAAATATTACGCCTGTACACGAAAGACAACCAACTTGTCTCAAAAGGGCGATAACTCCCAAATCACTTAAGCAATCATCACACGCTTGAATCGTCTAATGTAACATTTTGATATAATATTTTATTTGGATACCCCAAATTTGAAGCCATTCGATTAAGTATTTTCGAAGAAACGGGCCCGGACACAATTCACACACACACATACACACAGACGGCACTCACTGAGGAGGAGAAGCACGTTCGGTGCACCATACATGCCAGCATTGATGACGCACGTTTTCTTACGTCATTGTCAGAGTTACACTTGCATAATCGTCTCTGCGGGAGATCGGCAGTGACGTGCGTTTGTACCACAGATGCTTGCCCATGAACGTGGAAAATTTAGCCCGTCCTATGATGTTGTTTCCATTACTATGGAAACAACATAAAAACAGAACAGGAAGTACTTGTTATGTAATTCATTTTCATGAATAAAAGAAGAGATTGAGTACTACTTGACAGACGCAAGTTGAAAATTGCTGGATGAAAAAGTACAACAGAAATTTATAACAAATATAGTAAAGAATACAAAACAAATAAAAGAACAAACACTCTGAGATCCGCACCTTTTCCTGTCCCTTCAAACACACGATGCCTCCCCCTCTCACCCAATCAACATTCTCTTCACCACTACCCCCTCACCTCCACCACCCACCCCTCACCCCCACTATAATTGACACTAGCAGCAACCAAGGGACACCTTCACTGATATCTCTACCTCACTTTATAAAAGGGCCCAAGCGCCTGTCCAATCCACACTTAATTAGATCCTTTTTGCAGATGTTTGTTTTAAGTTGTTTTAAATTGTCCTGAAGTTTTGTTTGACCTCAACGTTTAACCCTATTTTATTGTTTTTATGTTTTATACCAAGTCCAAGATCTTTAATAACTGTATTTTATCTTACCGGTATCTGTGACAGAGCATCAAGTGAGTCCAAAGAAGATTTTCTGTTTTTAGAGTCTTAAACAGACAATAAAGTAATTTGAATTTGAACATGTTTGTATAGCATTAGCATTGTATGGCGTTTGGAAGCAGATGGGACTTGTGTTCGTATAATTTGCTGGGTGTGACTGTATATAAGTCGGTATATATTGAGAGAGAGTATTCTGTTTGTTCCAGGCATGCCTAATAGTTCCGGTCTGGTAAGCAGGAAGGATGTAGTAGCAGATCACGATTCTCCGGCCGTGCACAACCTCAAGCAGGCCGGCATGATCCCCTTCGCCTCCACTAATGTCAGTGAACTGTGCATGTGGTTCGAGTCCGCTAACAAGGTGTACGGACGGACGAAGAATGCTTACGATGACAACAGGATTGTGGGTGGGAGCTCAGGTGAGTTTTGCTGTTTAGGATAAGCTGAATTATTTCCAGCGGTTGAGCTGTTTGGAGAAACCCTTGAAAAACTTTACACACGCAAAAATAGTGGCGCTGTGTGTGTGTGTGTAGGGGGTTCAGTCTGAAAGCAGTTTTGATTTTCTGTTTGTCTCAAGCATTTTTAACTGTCATACTATGCATTTTTTTTATTTTATGAAGATGGACTCGAGAATTAATGATGCATGACAAATTGTCAGTGTGATTGTTCATTGATATCAGCCCCACAAGGCTTTGTGTATGAAAAGTAATTAGAAAATGAATGGCACAGTAATGGTTTTTTTTCTGCCAGAATGCACACGCTAGAGTTTCAGCATTGGACTTAGACAGCATAGAACTCCGTATTTTTCTTTATACCATTTCATAGTTCACCATAGTTCATTGATGTGAAATAATTATGAGAACTGACAGCACATAATTATGTTTGATAGTAACACAGGCTACATGGTAATGTGCTTGGTTGTTATTGTATAACATTTATGTTTTCATTGATTTACAGGGGGCGAAGGCTGTATCTTGTCGTCTGGTGCGTCTTTGATGGGCGTGGGGTCAGATATTGGAGGCAGCATTCGCATGCCAGCTTTCTTTAATGGGGTCTTCGGCCACCGACCAAGCAAAGGTATGCCTGTTCACTGAGGCATGAATACATAACAAGCAATAACAAACAGCAGTGATACACTTGCCCTGGTCTAAATATAGCTCTTTGAGTTTTAATGTGACATACCTCTTCACAGCCTTCCACCAATAACTGTTGCCACATCATCATCTTGCTGGTCGTGTGTGTGTGTGTGTGTGTGTGTGTGTGTGTGTGTGTGTGTGTGTGTGTGTAAGCCAGGGGCAGCCCGTGTGTGATACTGCACATCATGTGTTTTTAGTTAAATGTATGTGTGGAGGCATGTTGTGTGTGTTTCTGGGTGAGTGAATGAGTGTTCCTTGTAAGGCGCCCTGAGCTCCCGCGAGAGGGAGGGCGTCCCTTAAGTACCCATATTATTATTATTATCTGAGGTGTTTGGGTGCATAGATTATATGAATTATGGGAACACTTGTGAAGTTTTTGTCTGTTGGACATGGTGCCAAATGAGGGCCAGCGTCCACCTGTCACTTTGGTTCAGATACAAACCTCCAGTGTTAAGACTCGACACGCCTGACGAGGTTTGGTGCAGGCATTACTACAACACTTTCATCCTTTTGTCCGATAGACGTGGTGCCGAACGAGGGCCAGCACCCGCCTGCTACTGGGGGTCAGATAGCTCTGCTTGCCACGGGACCCATGTGTCGCTATGCCGAGGATCTGCTCCCTGCTCTCAAGATTATGGCGGGTCCTGGGGCGGCAAAACTCAAGCTGAACACTAAAGTTGGTATAAACTTCTTGTTCAGATTAGTCAGGACTTGTTACTTTTTAAGCTCGTAATACTGAGGGCGGACCTTCTGATAGACTGGCAACATTGCTGTTGTTGTTAGTGTGTCTAGGCTGAACATACCCATCCCTTTTTGATGAGAAGATTAGATTGTGTGTGTGACTGCTTTTAAGTAGCCTGATGTGGGCAGCCACACTTCATCATCTGTTGCCAGATAGCATGACAACTTTTTTATGCTAGACAGTCATATGTTACAGTTTCCCTGACTGAAGATAATTCCCACGAAGTTAAGATAGCAACAGAATGTGACAGTGGATTCTCGCAAAAATCTTTTACGATGAGTGTTCTTTGGGGTACAAAGCGTCAGGTTCTGCGACGATCAAGACTTTCAGGCAGAGCCTCAAGACACATCTCTTCTTTCAGTTCTTTCTTTCTCTCTCTCTCTCTCTCTTCCCCCCTACCCAAGGTGCCATGAGCATGCTCGCTGCTTAGAAGTTTTTGCTGCACCCTCTCTTCATCATCAGAAAAAAGTGAACACATTACATACTATTAAGTGTCTTGTCTGTTGCAGGTTGACATAAGCAAGGTGCGAGTGTTCAGTATGGATGATGACGGAGGAAGCCTTCTAGTCAGCAGAATGGATCCGCAACTTAAACTAGCTCAGCACAAGGTAAAGAGAGAGAAAGAGAGAGAGAGAGACTCAAGACTCAGTCATGTATTGTTTAGGAAGACCCTTAACTCCTAACTGTCCACACACGAATCACATCCTGAATCAAAATCATCACAACACAAGACAGCACTATTACGCAACCTCGAGGCCAGCAGTCTGCCCGAGAGACAGCGTAATGTGCCGTCATGTTGCATCACACTTCGGCGAGCGGTCAACGCTAGCCAGACTCCTAGTTGGGGTATTGGCCACTTAATAGCTAACGGCACACTCAGTCAGGCCCCCTCACAACTTGCCCCAAGCACTTCCCACTGGCGTGAGGGCGGTAGACAACAAAAGACGCAAGGAGCATGAAACCACATGTGACGTACTCACAGCTGTATGAGGCATACACAAGACTTCCCTGAGCAGGCAAAGGGATTATGAGAGATTAAGCAATCTACTGCGGGCTGTGCGTCGTCGGGTGAGGGAAACGGGCCTCCCTGAGAGTGCCCACGCCTTGCGTAATAGTGCTGTGGAGTGTTGTCTAGTGCTGTTTAGCGGTCCTGTAAGTTTTGGTAAGTCTTGTCATTTAGTGTGAGCAGGGGGGGTAGGGCTGTGGACAGTTAGGAGATAACAATGTATCTGGTGGCACACACACCAGGGTATAGTCCAGTACGCAGCATGAAGCTGAAAATTTCAACATAATGCATTTGGTACAAATCGGGAACGTACAAAATACTCAAATATCAGCATTCGCATCTGGAACTGGACATCAGCACAGGTAGTGGTATACGCAGTTAAGACTGATAGTATGCATTTGGAAATGTATGTGTCAACATGGCAGATTGGAGAGAGAGAGAAAGAGAGTTGGCTGGTTAATAATTTACGGGTCCTTTTACTCTGCACATGGCATGAGTTTTTTGGCCAGTTGACTAAATTCTGTCTTTTAATTCTTGCGCCAGAAAATTGAGTTGAATCGCAGTCTGCATAGACTGATGCATGTTGACGTGGCTTTTCCAGAATTTCAGGATCTTTTGCCTGGGGAGTGCAGACTTGATTGCATCGATGTTAGCATTATTTATCCAGAGCTCCACATCATTTCACACAGTGATCAGATTGAGTCGTACTTTCTCTGTCTCTAGGCACTGGACCATCTGGGCAGGATGTGCGGTGCAGCAGCAGAAAGTATCCACCTCCATCTCATGAAGTACAGCCTAGAAATGTGGTCGGCTAAGATGGCCGCTGGGGCCGGCACCAAGTTCGCCTGTTTCATGGCACGGGGAGAGGAGTCCGGCAAGAAAGTCAACTGCTTCTTGGAATTCCTCAAGTAGGTTATTGATACTCTGAGGTGATTATATATATTGTAAGGTATGTTTGTGTTCCTATCTGCGCGAGTCAGATATGAATGTTTGGTTATTTATTGGTGTGAGCGTGTACTTGAACACCATGACGGCTCAGTAGTATGAGATGTAGCCTGAAGGAGGAGGGCCTCATACGATAGACTGTCTGCAGAAAAGAGGTGTGTGATATGCCAGTGGTTGACATTCGGCCCTGAGAGGGCTCGACGGTGCCCTTGTGAATGAACAAATGGAACAGACTCTGAGACCTCCGACAGATAAGGTGGAGCTTAAATGGGCTTTTCCAAATGCAGAGATGCTGTCTTGAACTGAAATGAGATGTTTTTAGGAAGGACATGTGTGTCTACATCTTGTCAGAGTTTGAGTAACTAAATAACATCTTTCTTTACTTTCGGCAGATGGCTCGTGCGTTGCTCGAGCCACACTTTGCCGGCCATCGGACTGGGGATGGCCGAGGTGTTTACGCCGGATAATGACCCCAACATTCCCAAACTGCTCACCATGCTGGACGCCCTGCACAAGGAGATCGTGGACCTGCTCGGCGACAACGGGGTCCTCCTGTACCCCTCCCACCCCTGCCCCGCCCCCTACCACAACCACCCCATCCTCACCCCTTTCAACTTCACCTACACCGCTATCTTCAATGCTCTGGCACTGCCCGTCACCCAGGTACTTCTGCTTTAAAAAAAAATTCAGAACAGGCGAAATCATGTAAACTCAGTACAGAATTGACACTGACGATGACAATGTCAATTCTGCATTCAGTTTACAACCCAAAACAAAAAGTCCCTAGACATTACTTAAAAGCCAGGCTAAGGTAAGGGGTTTTAAGCAGAGATTTCACGAAGGTCAAGGACTTTGCGTGATGGTTTTAGCGTTGGAGAGTTTTCGAGTGGGGGGGGGGGGGGGGGGGGGGTTGTGAACTGCGAAAGATCTTTGACCAGAGGTTTTTAAGAGACACTTTTGGGAAAACCAAAATGCTTCTATCTTCAGTAGAGCGGAGCGCTTGGGATGGATCGTACACAGATCCAAAGAGAGGCAAGTCCCACTCAAGGCAAAGAATTTTTCCTTCTCATATGTGGCACTGTTCATTCAGGCAGATTGTCAGGGGTTCTCTCCAGTACTCCAGCATCCTCCCCCTTTGCTTTGGAAATGTTCAGCCCACAAAATTTGAAAAATAAATGCAATTCTAAATTCTGAAATTTAAATAGCTGAGCTGACCCTTCGCACCACGTGATTGTAATGTGTTTATGTCCCATGTGTGAGAGAATGTGTGTGATTCACGTGAGCGTGCGTGTTGGGTTCAGTTCGCAGCGCTTTGAGCCGATTCATGAAATTGGGTAAAGCGCCTTTACAATTCTCATTATCATTATTATTATTATTATTAAGTGGGCAGTGCTCCATCAAAATACTGACAAGCAAAATAAGTAGTTTTTAAATCAGTTCTGAAGTTGATGGGCAGCCTGCAGAGACAGTCAAGCTTGCTCACAATTTGGTTTCTCTGCAGTGCATTGGTTTCTCTGCTGCATTGCAGGTGCCATTGGGACTCAGCAAAGAAGGTCTACCGCTGGGGCTGCAGGTAGTGGCCGCGCCTTACCAGGACCACCTCACCATTGCCGTTGCTAAGGAATTGGAGAAGGGGTTTGGGGGGTGGGCGTCCCCAGGCGGGGACAGGGGTGCGACCACCGGTGCTGAGAACGGCCAGGAATTGAAGGACAAATCGTCATAGTCTGAACATCGGTCCGTTCATTTTTTACGTTCAACATCCAACCATCAATACAATGTGCAATGTGATTTACTTAAACAGGGTGGAGGTGGTGGAGTTAGGAGGACCTTTCGTGGATGGGGGGGGGGCGCAAGCACTCGTGGTGAGAATGGCCAGGGTTCCAGGGACGAGTCGCCACAGCCATTTACATCGGTCCACTCAGTTTAACTTTCAGCGTCCAACCATCAATGCAACGTGTGCAATGTGATTTTTATTTGAACAGGATGGAGGTAGTGGAGGTAGTTATAAAAAGTATAAATTGAGTCAAACATTCCATCGAATTTTGATGGCCTTGGGTACAAATTGCTCAGGTGTTTGGTTTGTTTTTGCTTTTATGATGTTGTTGGTGTTTTTCTTTACAATGTCTGTAACAGCTGAGATCAAAATGCACAAAGTGACAAAGCACTGGAGAGAAGCCAAAGAGCACAAGGCAAGAAAACGGGTGGATCAGCAAGAGGGTTTCTGGCTCAAGGCATAAAAGCCATTTTGGAAGGGTTGCTTTTGGGGGAGTTTTTTTGTGCATCTTTTTTTACCTCCCCCTTGATCTTTCTTATCATCTTCCCTTTTTAACTACAGTAGTTGTCTTGATTTTGTGGGGAAAAAATAATCAAATCATGAAATTGCTATAAATACATTTTTACAACAGATTCAGATACTTTTTTTTAATACTCTCACTAAACAGCTTTACATAATGATACCATATTTCTGCGCACACTGTGTTAGGTACTAATGTTTGTAATTTTCACTTTCGAAGTTCACAGTTTTTAAAAAATCCAAAAAGCCCCACAAGAACCCACGCCTATATTAGAATCCATCTGCAAAGCGTGATCTTCAGAAAGCTGTGAAGTTCTTGTAAGATGTGATTTTTTTTATACACTGCCTGTCTGAGTTTTATCTTAAAGACTGAATTTGAATTTATTGATCACAGCCTGTGATACACATAACCATGACATGTACATGCTACAATTGGCTCTGAATTTTGGGCAGCATGGTTGTGAGGTCAAAATATGTTGAGCATAGTATAGCTCTGACTCACGTCATCAGATTCCTTCATTAATACACGTAAAGGCCCAATATCAAGATTTTCATGCTCACAGATCAGTCTGGGCTGTTTTAGAGGTGTCTAGCATCACGCTGCTTCAACACCTGCACAGTGACAGCATCGCAAAGACTGGCACTAAGCCAACAGAAGGCGTAGTAGTCAGCTGTGAGGCTTGTGTCACGGTCGTCAGCAGAGTAAGAGAATTTGAATTTTCGCTGGTTCGTACAGCCTGTAGATGGCAGTGTCACCGGCACTCTGCATACAGAGCTTTACTGCTCATTAAGATAGACTCTTTTGAGCATACAGGCGGTGCGCACGTGAAACTGTTCCAAAACGTGAGTTGACGTTTATGATAACTTGGAGACATGGCTTTAAGCCCTAAAAACTCGCTCACTTACTCACGCTTAGCAGTCATCAATATTTGTCTTCTCTGCAACACAGAGAAGTTAAATGTTTCCAGATCTATCCAACTGTACATACAGGCAGATAAGAGTAGTGTTTTGGCCATGTGCGAGCACAATCTCAAGTTGTACGCATACCATGAAATCTTTTGGTTCACATTGCGCAATTTCAAAAAAAAAAAAAAAATTATACCTATATCTTTCCTTTTTTTCATACCATCGGTGAAGGACAATCAGTGGTGTATTTTATTTCAGTGAGACTGTTTTGCTCATTTTGTTTTGAGATGTGAAACTGCTTCAAGGGTAAGAGCCATTGAAATGTTCTTAAAGTTTATCGACATGGGTATAATCGTTTAAGTTTCCCAAATGCCCATAACATTTTTTGTTTTGTTTTGTTAAAATTGTAAATGTATTTTTCCTTTTTTGCGCTGCTTTACCAGTGCAGGTATACCACATTTCATTTGTTTGTTTATGTAATGCGTGTAGGACTTTAAAAAAATTATTTGCTATAGCATAAGTTTTTTTTAAAAAAAACCTTCATTTGCTGTAGCGTATACCGTTGAGCAATAACATTTGCATGTAATCATGGAAAGGATTTTGCCAACCTGTTTAGGATCCACTGGATTTTTTATGTTGCTTTTTATTAGTCGTAATATACATGATTTGTTTCACCCAATGTTTGCCAAAGGAGGCTGGAGTATTTTGCACATTAAGTGTCCGCAGGTGTACAAAAAATGATTTTGTAAACCTCGATGTACAGAGGCTGCAACCAAATCATCCAAAGCTAAAGTATACATGTGTAAATATGTATTCAAACTGTGATTGTTATTCACTGCCTGTGACAAATGATGTTAATGTGTGTGTATGTTTTTGTTTTTGTTTTTTTGTTTTCTCGTTTGAAATAAATTGCGAAGTCGTTTCTCATTCCAAAATGTCAACGTTTTATAATGTGAAATATTACGGTAGGACAGATAAGGGATTAATGTGAAATATTACGGTAGGACAGATAAGGGATTAATGTGAAATATTACGGTTGGACAGATAAGGGATTAATGTGAGATATTACGGTAGGACAGATAAGGGATTAATGTGAGAATACTGTGGTCTGTGGCAAACTGTCATTCAGTATGTTTAGGTCATGGTTGGTTAGTTCGTTATTTAGGGCTTAACGCCGCGCAAGCAACAAAGACTATTTCACGGCTAATGTTTAGGTCATGGGAAAAACACCGTTTGTATTTATCTAGGCATAGTCACTGCTTAAGTCCTATAGAATACACATTGGCTTTTACCATACCTTGTTTGAAGAGAATGAATGAGCCTATTTCAGTTGCCTTACTTGCATTATTTGTGGTTTTTTTTTTTTTTTTTTCCCTGCCCAACGTTGCTCATTTTCAAGCACTTAGTCTCGGTAGCTTAGCTGATCAAGGCTTGGCTAAATCTGGGTTTAAGGCAGAGACTGTTAGTGCAGTTAGTTGGGGTTTTTGTTTGTTTTGTTTTGTTTGTTGCTTATCTTTTGCTTAATGATGCTTGTGCGGCTTTAGGCTACTGGTTTGTAAGGTGCTTGTCGAAGGATATGCATCATATGAATACTAGATGTTGTTATGATTTATTTTTTATTATAATGCGTCTTGTCTGGTTTTTTATGTAGGAATCTAAGGGGTTTATGTAGGAATCTAAGGGGTTTATGTAGGAATCTAAGGGGTTTATGTTGGAATCTAAGGGGCTTTTGTAGGAATCTAAGGGGCTTATGTAGGAATCTAAGGGGCTTATGTAGGAATCTAAGGGGTTTATGTAGGAATCTAAGGGGTTTATGTAGGAATCTAAGGGGTTTATGTAGGAATCTAAGGGGTTTATGTCTTACCTACATTTCACCTGGAAAAGTTTTAATTACATAAGACTTTTTTGTGGCTGAACTTTCTTATCTACTTTTTGTTGTTGTTCATTATTCATTTAGTACAACTGTACATTAAAAACAACAACAACCAAAAAAAAAAAAACCAAAGCAAAAAACAACCCAAAAACACCTTTTTCCTGAAGGTTTGTAAGTGTCTTCACCCGTTTCAGAGGATTTAGTTCATCGAGTAAAAGAAACCGTTTATGTGCACTCTGTTTGGTGAAATAAAAATGTTGAATCCGTGTTGCTGTCTTCTGGTGGCATATCCTTCTACTATTGGAATGAGACATGCTGATCGAGTTTTACACTGCTCCGATTGTGGTCTCCGTATAACGCAGGCACTGTAGGTTCCAACGTCCCATCCCGGGGAACTTTCAGTCATTTGGCAAATTTCAGCCGAATTTACTATTCTTTCAGCAAAAAAACCCCAAAAAACAAACAAACAAAAATCTAAGTTTCAGCCAAAGGAAAGAAAGGGGAAACAAGATTGCACACAGCCATATGTCACAGTCTAACTTCATTTTAAAGGCTTTTATGTCAGTCTACTTTTTGGTGCCAAGAGAGGCTGCTAAATACCTTTAAAAATGCTAAAATTTGTTTTCTTCAGTGGGGGCATTGCCCCCGTGGTTCCCCAGCAGGGCGCTGCTTCTGCACCCCGGTCTAGGTTTCAGTCTTTTTTTTTCCCTTCAGCAATTCCCCTGCCTGAATTTTGCAATCTGGCGGATTTAGTTTTGACTGTTTCTCATTGTCCTTGTTCAGTTCCTGCAGGTGCTGTATCATGCTGGTTCCATTTTCTAGTTTTCAAGTTAGGTCAGTGCTACCGAAATATGCTGTGGTCGGTGGTCTAGTGGTTAAGAGACTTGTCACCAATGCGAGAGGTCAGGGCTTCGAGTCCCACTCGGGGCGAAGAATGTTTCCTTCTCGTATGTGGCACCGTTCATTCGGGCTGATTGTCGGGGGTTCTCTCCGGGTACTCCGGCTTCCTCCACCTCTGCTTTGGAAATGTTCAGCCCACCAAATTTGAAAAATAAATGCAATTCTAAATTCCGAAATTTAAATAGCTGAGCTGACCCTTCGCACCACGTGATTGTAATGTGTTTATGTCCAGTGTGTGAGAGAATGCGTGTGATTCACGTGAGCGTACGTGTTGGGTTCAGTTCGCGGCGCTTTGAGCCGATTCATGAAATTGGGTAAAGCGCCTATACAATACTCATTATTATTATTATTTTTTTTTTATAGAACAAAATTAATTTACTGCTCTCGGAATTATGAAAACTGTTTTAAAATGGCATGAAAATAATGCCAGCCCAGGTAATAGGCACTCTATAAGAGACACACAATGAAAGACACATGGTAAAAGACAACAATTGTGGCATGGGATTGTACCGGGGTGAGACTGTGAAAGCAGGACGACATCAGTAACGCAAGACACATAAAATACAGACGAAATTCAAACTGATACATACCTTGCCTGTAATGAAATCAGTCGCTCGGTGTTTGGAGGATAAACTAAAATAAAATGGCATGAAAATGATGCCAGACAAAAGCCACACCATAAAAGACACACAATAAGGGACACAATCTGAAACTCGCTGCCTTCTGCCCTCCGTGATGTCCCCACACTGTCAGCCTTTAAATCACAACTCAAAACATACCTGTTCCGTCAGGCTTTCCATAGATAACTGGGTCCCTCTGTCCATGTTCATGTGTGTGTGTGTGTGTGTGTGTGTGGAGTGTGTGTGTGTGGTGTGTGTGTGTGTGTGTGGTGTGTGTGTATGTGTGAGTGTGTGTGTGGAGTGTGTGTGTGTGTGTGTGTGTGTGCGTGCGTGCGTGCGTGTGCGTGTGTGTGTGTGCGCGCGTTCAGTCGCGCTCTGAGTCTGTCCTTCAGAGACGGGCGCCTGATAAGTATTATTATTATTGTAAAAGACACAATTGTGGCATGTCCTTGTGCCAGGAGGAGACTGTGAAAGGACAAAATAACACAGGACACGTAAAATACAGACGAAATTCAAATTCCTACATACCTTGCCTGTGAAATGAAATCAGTCGCTGTTTGGATGAGTCGCCGGATGTAAGTAAAATGTACAGCTGAAGCCGTTGCTCTCTCCGAACACACGGTCAGTTATATATCTCAAAAGTATGTGCGTAGACGGCTATTTGTGTTGGTAGTGTGACAGG
>JACVVK020000176.1:230000-240000 GCA_018292915.2 Batillaria attramentaria | reverse complement strand
CCGGGTACCGAAGGCCCTGAAAATGTCAGGGTACGTCATTGTCCGGCGGCCACCCAAAGCAGAGAGAGAGAGAGAGAGAGAGAGAGAGAGAGAGAGAGAGAGAGAGAGAGACTGACTGACTGACTGAAACGTTTATTTCAGGATAAAGACTTGTAGGCATGGTCTGCCTATCTTACAAGCTGTCCTGCTAATCTAGGAACACTAAAAAGAGAGAGAGAGAGAGAGAGAGAGAGAGAGAGAGAGAGAGAGAGAGAGAGAGGTGTTCTGTTTTCTTACCATGAAACAGTTGTTTGTGAAAATTGATTTCATTAATTCAATGTTATCAAAGGAAAAACTAGAAGCATAAACAAACGAGGATGTAGCAGACCAGAACTGAAGTGAGGTCGGAATGGCTTTACAATTTACCACTTGTTAATCCTGACTTCGAAATGAATACTACTTACAATATTCGTTGTTGTGTAAATGGACTAACTATCCGAAATCATCATCATCATCATTATCACCATCATCATAAATCGGTTAAGCTTTGCCTTTTCCTAACGATACGAAAGCATATAATCACATTTACCACTAATCATAGTTCAAAGTTCAAAATCACAGTTAAAAATAAACATGGTTATCACAGCAAAAAATGCACACAGTACACGCACTAGTAGCGAGCTGTCTGTAATGTCTGGAGCAGTAGCCAGGTGTCGCCACATCGCTTTGGAAAGTACAGTTTTCTTCCAGACAATTCTGCGTCTCGTTTAGGTCACTCTCTGAAACGAAAAAGACAGGGACAAATGCCTGAAAGCCGATAAAAAACGACTCTGCAGCCATTTGATCATTTTGTTTGTTTGTTGCTGTCACAACTTTTTTTGCCGATTCCAGTGGTGCTCCTCCCAGGTTATGGGTGGAATCCACGAAGGGCTCGGGGCAATTTTTATTATGCATGATGATGGAGATGAGGATGATGGTAAGATGATGCTATGGAGGTCCGTGTGGTTTGGGACTGCGGGACAAGCCGCATTCCACGCTTCCCGTCATATATATCCCGGCATTAACCAGACCCGGGAACTACGGCATCTGCGGTGCCGGCCGTGTAATCATCCACATCATAAGACGTGTCATACCAAGGGAAGCACCCCCAAAGTCGCACCCGTGAAGTGGGTGAATCTCGGCTGTGTGGCAACAGCCTCCCCACTGGGCCCACAGCACACCCGCTCTGGGTAGGAGCCAACCTAGGTAGGAAAAATCCCGCTTGCGTCGGCTGGGACTCGAACCCGGGTCTCCCGGTCCATGGTCTGAAGTGCTAACCACTACACTACGAGCATAGAGTTTAAATTTACAGGTAATCCTTGTTGGAGAGTACAGGTAAATGTGAAGTAGGTGCGTCTAGGGGTAGAAGAGGTTAACGGAGCGGGTGGGTGGGTGTTTAGGTGTTTAACGTCCTTTTCCACCACATAAAGGTGACATCAAAGATTGGGCAACGAGGAAAAGGGCAGCACAAATATTTGGCCCCAGCCGGGATTCGAACACACGACCCGAGCATTGAGAGTCCAACGCTCTGCCATTCGGCTATCTAGATTAAAAAATAAGTTAAAAATAAGTGTATCACTTTGAAACACTGTAACATGAATGACAACAGAATGAAGTGGTAAAAGATACACACCACGCTCAGCTCTCCTTTGCGACTGACAGAAATCGCACAGCTGGTGGCCTGGTGCGGAGACAACGTTGTTGCAATCAGTTGATGTGCATTTACACCGGCCGTCAGCACTGTTGCACGAGTCACCGAACGACATTATTAAGTCTTCCTCCCCGAGTTCGTCTCTTTGCTCAAGGGATACAACCGTCTGGAGTCGAGCTGGTCCGGAGAACTCCAACCAGTTCTGGACATAGTCCGTGCAGGTCGGAAGTGAAGGGTAGCTGTTGGACTTTGTAGGAAAACGCCAATTGTGCGAGTTTTCTTTGCTCTGTGAAAGACTGCCTCGCTCGACTTCAAGGCTGGAGAACTTCGGAGCGGAGGAAAGCGAATACGGCATCGGGGCCACCTCTGTAGCTCCCAGTTTGCGTGTTGTGGCAGGGTCGCATTTCAGCCCCACACCAAGGAAGCACCTTCCGCAGTGAGCCTCTAGGACTGCGTCTTCGGGGCATCCAGTGGTTTTGCATTTCCTGACAGCAGCTGCAGATGCATTTCCTTCTTTTGGTGGATTAGTTCTGTCTACCAGATATTGGGGATTCTGACCGACTGCCTCTTCAGACATCTCGCGTGCTCTTGCTAGCTCTTGTGGCTTTCTGCGGAACATATCTGAACATTCGTGACAATAGGGAAACGTTTTCCTTGAGCAACGGTAGCCACAGCCTGTTTGGCACTTCTCAGCCATAATTTGGGACAGATAATCTTCTGCCTCACCTGCAGCTTTCTCCTGTGTTCCAGCTGTCTCATGCGCCTCTCTAAGTTGCTTCTCTGCACATTCATGGCAATAGGGAAACGTTTTCCTTGAGCAACGGTAGCCACAGCCTGTTTGGCACCCCACAGCCATAATTTGGGACATATAATCTTCTGCCTCAGCTACAGCTTTCTCCTGTGTTCCCGCTGTCTCACGCGCCTTTCTAAGCTGCAGCTGCTCCTCTGAACATTCATGGCAATAGGGAAACGTTTTCTTTGAGCAGCGGTAGCCGCAGCCTGTTTTGCACCTGATAGCCATAAGCTGGGGCAGATACTCCTCTTCCTCAGCTACAGTTGACGGTATAAGGGGAGTAGAATGCTGTCGTTGAAATGCTGAAGATGCGGCCATACAATTTGACTCAGTGATGGTGTACTGCTTGAAACAGCTGCTGCACATCATGCCAAGGGTGGGATCCCCATAGAACTTGCAGCTTGGGACAATACATTTCTTGCTGGGGGGCGGGTTGAGGTCACTCTCCTGTGAGTGGAAGCGCCTGTACTGCGGGTTCATTGTCGCGTTTTGTTTTGTGGTGGAACTTGATGACCAAAGCAGAGTATGCTGAGGGTGTGCTGTGTCTCAGACTGAATCTGATTTCCTGCCTGCGAGAGCTGCAGCTGGTCGAAACACGCCTGCTAGACTGATGCAGTGCGGCTAACTGTGTACCCGGATGTTGGTACGTGTGCCGCTGCCTACAACCTGCGTAAGAATCATCAGCTATGTATGAGATGACTGCTATCGGGTAAACTTAAAACTGAATCTAAAACTCGGCACATAGAATGACGTTACTTCGGCTGAACTAAGCAAAACACGGTCAGTTGGAGATTACGATTTAGCTTGCTATGCCAGCAATCGATGATAGCGCAGAATTTCTGTGTCGTGACAGAATACAGCCCACACATCGCTGATCCCGTGACATCGCGCGTGCAAGTGCAAAGATTCAGTGCAACAAGACAAACTTACCAGCCAAAGAATTTACTCTGGAGTAAAAAATATCGTAAAATAAATTCTTACTCCGCCAGTCATCATACGATAGTTTTACTCGGAATAAATCTCTTGTGAGAGTAAGCCGGTTTGTCGGGCCAAACCGGCAGCTGATGTAAGTTGGGATTTCCTGTGCACACCAACACGACACGAAACCGCTGACTCAGAGCTGACCCCGCACTGACTATACAGTGTGTAAGAACCAGCATGACAGAACAGAATGCATCTCTCGGCCTGCCGCGGCCCGTAGGCACACTTGTGTGATTGCAACCCTGTACCCGGCTCCTTGCTTCTCTTTGCCCATACGACGACGTCCAAATCGGGCTAACCGAGACCGAGCCGAGCTAAGTGATACCTAAGAAGGAAAAAACAAAAATACTCGGTGACAACTTGAGGAAAGTGGACAGTTGCAAACAACTTTGTCCCAGTGTTATTTCATAGTGTGCACAGAAGCGACGAAAACTGTCGCATTCACCAGCACAGTACATTTTCAGCCTGGTTAGAGAGTATTGCCTGCACGTGTTGTCTCCCTTGCCACAACAAGCACGCATTTTTCGTGGCAGAGCACAAAGCTTCCACGAAATATGCATGCTTGCTGCGGATCTGTGTATGCACGAGGGACAACTAATGGAGGAAATACTCTTTAACCAGGCTGAAAATGTACTGTGCTGGTGAATGCGACAGTTTTCATCGCTTCTGTGCACACTGTGAAATAACACTGGGACCTCAAAGTTGTTCGCAACTGTCCACTTTCCTTGTCACCGAGTATTTTGGTTTTTTTCCTTCTTAGGTATCACTTAGCTCGGCTCGGTCTCGGTTAGCCCGGTCTGGGCATCGTCGTAGGGGCCAAGAGAAGCGGCCAGGACCCGGGTACAGGGTTGGTGTGATTGAAGCAGTCGCCGGAACTGACGTCGGACTCGAGTCAAGGGTTTTGTGGGTTCAAATTCCAACAAAAGCCAAATCTATACAGCAGCCCCCCCCCTTCCCCCCCGTCCCCTTCACTCCTCCCCTTTCCGTTGCCTCCATCTTTGAAACTGATGATCACCTTCTGAATCGTTGGTTGGGTTTAACGGCCCTAATGAGCAAGCTATGGCGGGGGGGGGGGGGGGGGGAGCTGTCAGCCACATTTGACTGTGATGGACAAGTTTACACAAACACAAATTCTTTCTCCTACCTCGGGTCGGGTTAGGATCGATGTTGGACACATTCGCATGAAAGCGTTCGGACCAACCCACTAGACCACTCGCTCCGTCCCACTGAAATAACCATCGCGGATGGCCCAGAAGACCGGCGTAAGACCTCAAAACACTCAGTCCCCAGCCTATTATCATATACGCGTATTACAAGTCAGCCAAAGACATGATATGTTTGGGTGAGCGGTGGTTTGCTTATTTGTGTCAGCAGAATCTACCCACCATGCATACGGCGGACCTATGATATGAGAGAGCACTTCGATCTAGTTCGGGTAACCCATGAGTGGTCGGGGAAGTCACATCCCCGGCGATTACAGGAGAAGGGCACTGTGACAATGGCTTCATCGTGAGAGAGCACTTCGATCGTGCCTGGGTTATGCATGCCGGACGAGTACACTGAGCTGTACTGTTGCACTGCATTCCTCCCTTTGTTTATCTGTTTCACTGCCATTCTTAAAATTAGACGTTCTGCACAACAGCGCGGATATATGATTATGTGTGGTTTTTATGCATGTGTTTGTCTTAGCAACGGAACGGTATAACATCTACAACTGTTGTCATAAAACTAACCTGTTGACAAGATCCGTCCGTGCCGCCGGTGCACTTGCAGTCACGCCGTCTCGCAAAGTCTCGCGCGATTTACTCAGCCGAAAATATCATAAAAATAAAAAGGAAATACTGATAAAAAAAAAAAAAGTTCCAAAAATTTCTGATAAATACTGAGATACGTGGAAAATACTAGGCCATGGCTAAGGAAACCGTGCCATTCAGTTGTCACACCCCGGCGTTGTCAGTCACTCGCACACGAAAACTACGCGACCGGGAAACCCCGAAAATATAGACGATACAGTATAAATCATTGAAGTCCATTATGACGCCGTGTTGATCTGCTTGACCTTCTATATTTGTTTCTCATGGGGCGGTCGGTGGTCTAGTGGTTAAGAGAGTCCAACGCTCTACCATTCGACCACTTCGGCTCCCCTTGAAAACAAGAAGAAATAATTAAAAAACAAAAAAGAAAAACAAGAAACAATGACACATACAGTATACACTTTCAGCACACTGGTACAGCAACAGCTAGAGGAAACGTGCAGCGCAAAGAAACCGAGTATTATTATTATTATTATTATTGCTGTTGTTTGTTTATTTATTTATTTATTTTGTGGGGATGGCGGTATGTGCCATCAGAGGGGTGAGATGTTATTGTGGTTTTCATTTGAAGTTATGGAACACTAGGTAAAGTATGTTTCTTAAAAACAACGACAAAGAAATGTGCATCATGCATTCTCCTCTTGTTTTCAGTTTCTGCAGGTAATCAGTCTGCATCACTGACACTTTGGTATTTTTCCGAAACTAAACTTTTAATCCCCCCCCCCCCAAAAAAAAAAAAAAAAACCAAAAACAAACAAACACCACCAACAACAAAAAACAAAAACAAAACAACAACAAAACAAAACAAAACATAAAAACACACACAAAAAAAACAAACAAACACAAACAAACAAACAAAAAACTACAAACAACAACAACAAAAACGCGAAAACAACAACAAAAAACAAAACACAAAAAAACGACAAAAAACAAACAAACAAAAACCCCACAGGAAACATAAGAATGGACAAACAAATAAATACACACATCATTTTGAAAGGCTCCTACTATCAACTTTATTCAAAAACGTCATCCTCTTGAAAACCATTGTTCTGATTGCAGCCATCCGGTTCTGGGCGTTCATACACGCCGTAGGCCTTGCTGTCTCTGTCCGAATCCCTGGTCCGGTCCATCTTTTCACCCTTGTCCACTGACGTCAGACTCAGGTGGTCGTAACTGACATCTTCCTCCTGATTGTGAACAGCAGGCTGGTCCGAACGCCGAGGGGTTCTGTCGAGGGTTGCGTAACTGTCGCTTTCTCGTTCTTCAGGTGCGCTTGCTTTGGCAGGGGAAGAGACTCTAGGAGGAAGTTCTGGAGAGAAGGATGGGTGCCCGTCCCTGCGTCGGCGCTCCTGGATGTCCCAAGGAGATGCATAGTCCTCTTCTACGTCGTTTGATATCTCGGGAATGGACACAATTCGCACCTGGATTGAAGGAAAACAAGAGAAATCATCCATAGGGGCATAAGAACTGATTTGTTTCCCTCAGTCTGACTGATTTGCATGTGGTCATGCCATGGATAGGAATCTGTCTAGTTCAACAAATTCAGTGCTGACAGCCACAAGAAAAACAAAACAAGACTGAAACACCTCAGTGACAAGCCCTCAGAACTTATAAATTGTTAAGCAAATAAAAGCCACATAAAAGGGACAGAAACCTTTTTTTATAGAAAGCATTTTTACTATTGTTTTCTGGTCCTTTTCTCGTCCACCGTTTTTTTTCCCCCGCGCCGTGTATGTCAGTACGTCCGCAGAGTTACCTTTTGTTTATTTGTTGAAGTTATGTCCCATTTGTTTATGTCCTGAGGAAGGCGAAAGCCGAAACGTTGACCTGTGCCGTCCTTTGTCAAAGTTAAGTGGTTTCTGTCCCTTTTAAGTCGCTTTTATTTGCTTAACTTGTAACCACTTCGCAGTCATTACCGTTTCCTTTTCTATAAATTGTCATATAAAAAGCACAGCTTTGTACGGCATCACAAACAATACGCAGTACGTGAAAAAAAGAAAAAACTGATGCGCGGAGACGAACTATACTTCGCGTAATTACTTCAGTGACTGAAAAAGCGGACAGGTGTAAGTACATAAAGTTTGATTTGAATATTCTCAGTAACTCTCTTGGTGCGGCCGTCACCAGTGTCAGGGCGATGAAGCGTGGGTTCGACCCCACGTCGAGCTTGTGATATCAGTCATACCGGTTTTCTCTTTACCGGGCTGCTCATCGGGGGTTTTCCTCCGGATTATCCGGCTTTCCTCCGCTAGTAAAATTCAAAAACAGGATAGATAGGTTGAGTGGCGCTGCACCGCGGCGACGCGCTTCCCCTGGGGCAAAGCAGTCCGAATTTTCCGAAAGGAACAATAACGTAGGAAAAAAACAAAACAAAACAACAACAACAACAACCAGCACTCACCCTTTTCTTTTCGCTTTTTCTTTTTCTCTCCCGCACTTCTTCCGCTGTCACATACACCTCGGAGCCGTCCTCATTAAGACCCCCATTCGGCTTCTCAGCTTTGGACTTCTTTTTATTTTTCCTGTCAAGTAAGTTAAATGAACAGTCAGGTGTGGCGGCGTTGCCCAAGCAAGGTGTAACAACACAACGCTAGATAGACTTTCCCGCGGTAAGGGAGATAACTACTGGAACTTTCAGACCTTCCATGCGTACAACATGCAGACTGCAGTTGGCAGTGTGTGTGTGTGTGTGTGTGTGTGTGTGTGTGTGTGTGTGTGTGTGTGTGTGTGACGCTGAAGGCTTGATAGTTACAGAAAAAGCTAAGTGTTTTTGCACTTATTTTCATTTTGAAAATTTAAACAATATTTAATGAGAGAAATATCAGAAAGAGCCACCGATGACATCACTTCATTTCATACTTTCCAGCACGGCTGGCTGTGGACTCTGGTTTTCCCTGTGGCGGTGATGTCACATCCGGCATGCTGTAGTAAACGTCATCGATTTTGTCCAACGGCTCCGAATAAGGCTCTGATCTTGACCTCCTCTTTTCACGTCTGCAGACAACCATTTGAGGTTCTGAATTTTTGTTTTCAGTGGATTCTGAACCATTTGAGGACACAAGAGGGTCGTGGAACATGATATGAACAAATTCTGTCCAGTGTTGCCGTCTTTGATATTACCCTCGTAATACTATTGGTCTTGAGAAGTCAGACGCCCAAACGCCTAATAACACCCCCCCCCCCCCTTTCTCGCTCTCTGTTGCACACACACACACACACACACACACACACACACACACACACACACACACACACACACACACACACACACACACACACACACACACACCATAAAATCATACAAACGTGTTTTGCCATCGTACGGTATTATAAAACTGAATCCTCACAAAGCGCTGAATTTGGGAAACGTGTCACGACACTTGCCTGAGCATTTGCACAACACTGACCATACACCGACTTTTATCATTTTTTTTTTCAATGGAGGATTCTAGACTTCCGTGCTCCAGGTAGTTAGTTAGTTTCACGGCTAACCGTGTGCTCGGTCGAGTCAATATCTCATCTTTGACCTTGACCACAATGCTATCAGCATGTGGGTAAGTAAGTTAGGGTTTAATATCCCCAACACAAGAGCTTTTGGAGACGACCCTAACGGGCAGATAATAATAATAATAATATTAATAATAATGAGTATTGTATAGGCGCTTTACACAATTTCACGAATCGGCTCAAAGCGCCGCAAACTGAACCCAACACGCACGCTCACGTGAATCACACGCATTCTCTCACACACTGGACATAAACACATTACAATCACGTGGTGCGAAGGGTCAGCTCAGCTATTTCAATTTCGGAATTTAGAATTGCATTTATTTTTAAAGTTTGGTGGGCTGAACATTTCCAAAGCAGAGGGGGGGGGGGGGGGGGGGGGGGGAAGCCGGAGTACCCGGAGAGAACCCGCGACGATCGGCCCGAATGAACGGTGCCACAAACGAGAAGAAAACATTCTTTGCCCCGAATGGGGCTCGAACCCCTGACCTCTCGCATTGGTGACGAGTCTCTTAACCACTGGACCACCGACCGCCCGATGGGCGGGGGGGGGGGGGGAGGGACAGCAGCTATCCCAGGAGAAGAAGCGAACAGTTCAACTGAACGCGATTCAGTCCAGTGAGCCTGGGGGAGGCTCTAATCCCTTGATTGTGAATGACCTGTTTCACAAACAGTTACACAATCAAAGGAAATGGCTGCTCGGTGCAGTGGAACTGCTCAGTCTCTCGCACGTGCAACTCTGTCTACTGTTACTGACGTACCTGATTTTGACGAACAGCACGATCAACACGATGGCTACGGCCAGCACCACCATAACGGCCACGAGGATTCCAGAGATGGCGCCAGCCGGCAGGACGCCAGATGACTGACCTGATGGCCAAAGAAACGAGAAGAGACTAATATGAGAGACGTAAAACAACACGTCCACCACATGGCGACAAGGATAGTACTGACTGTCAGCACGCTCATTTGTTACATTTCGCCCGCTATGGGGGTGCAAATGTATACTAGTCATATGCAGGGGGAACAAATGTACACCAGGGCCCGCATGTAAAAGTCGGGGTTAGGGAGTTTAGCCCCGGGTTAGAGTCTAACCTCGAACTAAACTAGCTCTAGGGTTAAAGTTTCTGTTGTGTTTTGTTTTAAATCAGCAAGCGGGTCCATTCCAGCAATATGCCTATGCCGTTATCGAAGGATTTTTGTCTTTCTTTCTTTGCTTCCTTTTTTAAATGT
>JACVVK020000176.1:202500-225000 GCA_018292915.2 Batillaria attramentaria | reverse complement strand
TCCAAAACATAAATTGGCTTAGCAAAGATGGAATATCCCGTTTAATCCTATCTGTGCCTACCTTCAATACAGACATAGTCCAGAATAGTGTGACTAACGGTGTCCTGCGGGTTGAAGAAGGGGCACGCAACTGACTCCTCCTGAGTTCTCTCCGTTTTCACCTCACATTCCCGGCCTCCGGAACAGTTCCGGTGCAGCGCCTCCAAGTGGGAAGGGGAGTAACTGAACACACAGTCGTGCACTTCCGGATCCTCGCAACACATGGATTCTCCTTCACATGTCTCCGTCTGAAACACGAGAACATCAGGGGTATCAAGTCGCCGTGAAAGTGAATTTATTATCTCAGTATTTATTTATGTATTTTTAGCACTCCCCCCCCCCCCAACACAACACACACTCTCCTCTTTCTTTCTTAAGCCGGCTCTTAACTGGGCACTGCGGAGCGCCACAGTGCTGTCCACAGTTGTGACACAGTTGTGATTTTGGGGGTTTCCGCCGCTGTGGCGTCATCACAGCAACCTGGATTTCAAATAGCCACAACTGTGACTGTGGTTTCCACAACAGATTCTGATTCGGGCTGTACTACGTCACTCCGCGGCGCGCAAACATGGCGGACAGTGCATCTTCAATCGGTTTGTCACCGAGCACAGTTTTGTTCAGTTTTGTAGCTAGTAGACACACCGAGCGCAACGACTGTGATGTGCACATGTGTGTTTCGCGCGCTGTGCCCAGTTAAGAGCAGGCTTTACGGTTTTAGTTCTAGTGTACTTTGATATCAGTCATTGTATCCGTATGTTTCCTTGCTAATAATAAGTACTGTATACATGTTACAATGTTGGTGCCACATAAGCCCTAACTGAATTTCTGACTTTTGTTTGTTTTGTACGATACGATGACAACGATGATATCGCGGACGAGTACGATGGCACTGATGATGACGATGATGATGTTGAAGACAGCAAGAAACCTCTCATCAGTCATATAATCTGTCGATATCATTGTCAAACCGTGCATGTTCTGCATGATTATCAAATGTCACATTTACGATCTTTGCCAAAGAGACTGACTATATTTACACACACACACACACACACACACACACACACACACACACACACACACACACACACACACACACACACACGCACGCACGCACGCACACACTCCACCAAACTGAACACTGCCCCCCCCCCCCCCAATCAGTATGAACAATGCAAACACAATGCAAACTACAAATAAGTGAACCACACACACACACACACACACACACACACACACACACACACACACACACACACACATACTGACAACAGAGAGAGAGAGAGAGAGAGAGAGAGATACTGACAACAGAGAGAGAGAGAGAGAGAGAGAGAGTCGAACTTTTACTTTACCGGTACACAAGGCGTAACGAGTGATCTCTGATGTACACTGAACAGCGCCTCTCTGATGGCGATACGGTAACCACGTGGACATGTGAGAGGTTGTCTGTTGCACGGTGTGTTGCACGAAGACGCCGACTTCTCCTGCACAACCGCTGGCCAACGCAACGCAGGAAGGAGAAGGAAGCAGGATGAAAGGTTAGCATGTAAAAACACGAGGATATTAGCGTGCAATATGTATATATACAACGGCCACTTATACAACGGTGAAGGAGTAGAGGGGGGAGGGGGATGTTTGAGAGTTTAACCTCCTTTTCCACCATGTATGAGCTGTGGGAGCGAGCGGGGCAGGAACCAGTGGCCAAGCAGATCCTGCGGAGGAAGTGGGGCTGGATTGGACACACCCTCAGGAAGCCAGCGTCCAGCACCACACGCCAAGCCCTGACATGGAACCCGCAGGGGAAAAGGAAGAGAGGCCGGCCTCGCAACAGCTGGAGGCGGGACACTGAGGCAGAGCTATGTAAGCAGGGGACCAACTGGACTGGAGTGGCAAGACTAGCCCAGAACAGAGTGCGATGGCGAATGGTTGTCGATGGCCTATGCTCCACGTGGAGCCAAGGGCCTAAGTAAGTAAGTAAGTAAGTCCACCATGTATGGGTGATATCAAAGACGGGGCAACGAGAAAAGGCCAGCACTAACATTTGACCCAGGGTGGGTGGGGGTGGGTGTTTGAGAGTTTAACGTCCTTTTCTACCACGCATGGGTGATATCAAAGACGGGGCAACGAGAAAAAGGCAAGCACAAAATATTTAGCCCAATATTTGGCCCAGAAAAGGGTTGATGAAGGAGTAGAAACAACCTGAAAATGAGATTGCTGTGCAAAGAAAGAAAGAGAGATACATTTATTGAAAGCAGAGAAACAACACTAATTTGGACGAGTTCCAAGAAAACATGCATGTTCAAGTTCAAATTACTTTATTTATCCCTCATGGGGCAATTAAATGTTCGTGTATGTAAATGGAGGCGAAGGCTGTATATCGAAGTCAAATACATTATGTGCGAAGAGGACATGGTTTTATATGGGTCCCCGAAGCGCTGAAAACTCTGCAACCGTGACAGAGTTGACTGTGCTTGCACGGTCGACTCTGTAAAATTTTTTTCACACTTCGGAAAGCTTTTTGTTGGGAGCTTAGATCTTTAAGGTTGTGTGACACGTTCGATGTGCGCCACACTGAATTTGGTTGTCACAATCGCGAGATTAAACAAAAGGTCGAATTTGTGTAGAGGAATAATTTAGGATAATTTGCTTCTGGTTTGTGACGTTTCAGCTGTCAATTTACGAGTACTTTCAACTTTCCAGACGTTTTAACAGAAATTTGACGAAGGGTAAGTTGTCTGTGCACGTAAAATCTGGATGATTGCAACCGAAAAATTCCTGTGCATGTACGGATGGCTGTAATTACTTCGAAGTTGTTTCCTGGTACTGTTCGTGTTTTGTAGTGGTGTTGGTGACACAGTGTGTGTGTGTGTGTGTGTGTGTGTGTGTGTGTGTGTGTGTGTGTGTGTGTTTTCTCCCCCCCCACACACACCCAAGCTTACCTGCATCATCCGTGAAGAACTGGATCGCTAGGAACACATATAAAACTGCTCCGTACCCCAGACTCCACGTCATCACGACAAACTCCTAAGAACAAAAATAAACACACGCACAAGAAAACCACAAACCACAAGTCCAAATCACTATACATCCAATTCACGGGAACAAAAACTGTAGCGACGCGCTGTCCAGCACACTGCGGCAGATCAGACGACTGATAATTAATTCCCCGGTCACTCTCGCCATCACGTATGTCAGTCCTCTTCCTCCTTGCCAGTCACCAGGGAGGGCGAGCCAAAGTCCGCTTGCGCACGCGTCTAACAGGCTTCTCTCGCCAGGCAACAAGATCAAGCCCACTTCGTACACCTGTCTATACGGGGGACAGTCAAAATGGCCGGGAGTGTTTCTGGTGCTACTCGGATTTAAAGGTTTCGCCGACCATCGACCCCTAACATATGAACAAGCACACGTCTTTGAATTGCAGTGATGGGATGGTCAGAGTAGTTGTCTGGCTGACCAACGGTCCCGTCCTTTCACGCTGACAAACCGAAGTCCGTTAACAACAACAACAACAACAACAACAACCAAAACAAAACCAACAACTTCGTGCCACACACATTTAACAATGGAATAATAATAGAATAAATAATAGAATAAATAATAATAAGTATTGTATAGGCGCTTTACCCAATTTCATGAATCGGCTCAAAGCGCCGCGAACTGAACCCAACACGCACGCTCACGTGAATCACACGCATTCTCTCACACACTGGACATAAGCACATTACAATCACGTGGTGCGAAGGGTCAGCTCAAGTATTTAAGTTTCGGAATTAGAATTGCATTTATTTTTCAAATTTGGTGGGCTGAACATTTCCAAAGCAGAAGGGGAGGAAGCCGGAGTACCCGGAGAGAACCCCCGACGATCGGCCCGAATGAACGGTGCCACATACGAGAAGGAAATTTAAAATTCTTTGCCCCGAGTGGGACTCGAACTACTGACCTCTCGCATTGGTGACAAGTCTCTTAACCACTAGACCGCCGACCACCAACTCGGTTATAATGCTTATTGTAATGGAAGTTTATCCGAGAGCGGCCGTTTATTGACAAGAACACGGCTAAAAGCGCTACCAACGTGTGAAGACGCGTGCATGGCAACATTTCAGAAAATGTGGCTTCGGTTGAGAGGGATCGCTGCTGGAAGTTTTGAATCGAGGTAACACGGGTCACACCCCACGCCATCGTGACTAACCCCTGTAAAGCAACAGGATCAAGCTTACTCCTACCTATGTGCCTACGGCTACTGTGATCTAAATTTTATTACGACGAAGTAGGGGGGTGGGGAGGGGGGAAGGGGAGGGGCTAGGTAAGTTAGGTGTGAACTGAAAAAAGAAAAGGAAAAAAAAAAGTAGTAGGGAGAGCGCTTGGAAACTTGCACATTGTGACTAATTTTGAACGGCTTAGTTGTGATGGGAATCTGCAAGAAGACTGAATCAGGGAACAAAATAATCGAAAGGACTGCTCATCTGCAGTTGAAAACAGTTGACGTGATCATTGACGCTGCTGCATGTTTCATGGACACAAGACGGTCAGCAAAATATAGGCTGTCGTAACTAACTAGGCACTATACTGGTAACTTGATTATGTTTGAGGTTTTCGTATATATGTAATTGCTTGCTTGTTTGTGGTTTGGGTTTTGTTTGTTTGTTTGTTTGATTGGTTGTTTTTTTGTTGTTGGTTTTTGTTTTAGGGGGGGGGGGCGATAAAGTAAAAACTTTACAATAGACATATTTAATCAAAATAATGTCACGTCTAAATCAAATATCTTTCAAAATGAAGATTCCCGTGGCTACACCGAGACAGAGCGAAAAATATTCGGTCCCACGGGGATTACATAAGTGACCGAGTTGGCTGATGACACAACTGAAAATATTACATGTAATACACAAAATTCAGTCTCGACGTGCAGATCGTCGATGAGGGATGAAATCTCGCACACACACACACACACACACTTCAACATGGCCGTGCAAACTGTTACTGTTAGCGTCAGAGCGGCACTGAGATTTCGCGCCCTGGGGTGACCATTCAGAACTTGTCATATACCGTCGTAGCAGCCGGTGATCCATCAAACCTTAACACGGAAGACAGGTTTCACGTTGTCGATTAGGGGAGCGTGACCGACTAACAGGAAAGAACTTTGATCAGGATAACATTTCAGAACACATCTGAAAACTAACTTTGATCAGGATAACATTTCTCAGAACACATCTGAAAACTAACTTTGATCAGGATAACATTTCAGGAAACATCTGAAAACTAACTTTGATCAGGATAACATTTCAGGAAACATCTGAAAACTAACTTTGATCAGGATAACATTTCAGGAAACATCTGAAAACTAACTTTGATCAGGATAACATTTCAGAACACATCTGAAAACTAACTTTGATCAGGATAACATGCATACGTGTGTTGTGTGTGTGTGTGTGTGTTCGTGTGACGGCGGTCAAATGATAAGTGAACGGTCCAAATGGTGGCCGTTGTAAACAGGTTTAACTGTGCAACAGTGTGAAAATTCGTGGGTGAGGGAATACCACGGATGTATGTAAAGTAACTCTGTACACTTGCACGCATGTGCCCTCGGGTGAATTCACCATCCCAGTTTGTATCCACTTTGGAAATGTTCAGCCCATCAAATTTAAAAAATATATGCAATTCTCAATTCCGAAATTTAAATAACTGAGCTGGCCCTTCGCACCACGTGACTGTAATGTGTTTATGTCCAGTGTGTGAGAGGATGCGTGTGATTCACGTGAGCGTGCGTGTTGGGTTCAGTTCGCGGCGCTTTGAGCCGATTCATGAAGTTTGGTAAAGCGCCTATACAATATTCATTATTATTATTACTTGAGATGCAGAAAGTTCCTGTTAAAAAATAAAACAACAAAAAACATTCTTGTTAACATTCTTGTCATCGTCAAATCAAATCACCTGTATGCAAATATAGATGAGAAAAGAGAACAGGTACTGGATGCAAACAACGATGAAGAAAACCCCAAAACACATAAAACCAAACAAAACAAACAACAAACAGAGAGAAAACACAGAAGTCCGTCACTGACAATTATAAAAGTTCTTCATTTGCTGAGATAACAGATACATATGAATGAATCAAATAACATCACTAGCACATACATACACCATCATGCTGGCAACCCCCTCTCACACACTTTCACTCACAAACCGACAAAGAGAGTATGCATGTACACTGTACAAAACTTTTACATACAGTATAGATACTAAAACGACTACATACACGATACAGTTTAGCACTGTTCTACACACCAATGAAAACTGTTAACCTATAAAAATGATCTTCTTACAGAAGACAGACACTTCCGCCAGACCTGATATATACCTGACCAAACCCACGATACAAGGGTTAGAATATTCACCATTTACATAATAACCCCGCATGTAAAAGTCGGGGTTAGGGAGTTTAGCCCCGGGCTAGAGTCTAACCTCGAACTAAACTAGCTCTGGGGTTGAATTTTCTGTTGTTTTTTTGTTTAAAATCAGGAAGCAGGTCCATTCCAGCAAGGTGCCTATGCCGTTATAGAAGGATTTTTTTCTTTCTTTCTTCACGTCATTTTTGTAAAATTTCATTTTGTTTTGGGTTTCTTTTGTCCTAGTCTGGGTTAGGCCCGTAGCCGTGGGTTAAATTAACCTCGAGTTTTACATACGGGCCGAGGATGGAACAGAGCTCATATTTTCAGGGGTTACAGTTTTCAAAATAGAAATAAACAAACAGCCCCCCCCCCCCCAAGAAGATATGGAGGGAGCGGGGATACCCAAAATTGAAAATGTAGAACGCTGGACTTTCAATGCTCGAGTTGTGAGTTTGAATCCCGGCTTGGGCCAAATATTTGTGCTGGACTTTTTCTTGTTGCCCAGTCTTTTGGTATCACCTATACGTGGTGGAAAAGGACGTTAAACTTCAAAACACCCCCCCATTCACCCACACGAAAATATGGAATTTCTTATTTTGGGGATTTTGAAATCAGGAAGGTGCCAACCCTGTACTCCATAACACATTGTACTCCCAATCTCTGACACGCACCTGCATAAATTATGTGATCTATGTTCAACTGAAAAACAAACAACAAAAAAAAAAAAAAAAAAAAAAAAAGCAAAAAGTAATCTAGACATGGTTTCTGGCAGGAAACCATATTTCCCCCAAGCGAATATAAATACGATTATTGAAAACATGTTAGGAGGGACGAAGATGAAAATCACAACAGGTCTGATACGACCCTGATGTCAAGAGTGTAGAATTTACATAACGCAGGGGTTTCATATCTGTGGAAAGTATAATAGGACAAATGTCCTGACTGGCTGAAAAAATAATGGACATTTGTCCTGAACATTGTCCACCTTGGTAAGATAGTAATCCAAATCTTGACAGTGAATTGGTCTATGACTGATGTAAAAAGCCCCCGATTCAAGATTTTCTTGAATGTATCACTGTACATTTGACATGACGCCAGACATCTGGTAAAAAGACCCAAGTGCCTATCAAATCCATAGCTTGTAGGACCTTTCTCTAGAGGATGGTATGTTATATCTAAACTGAACCACAGCGTAAACAGAAATTAGCCATAGTTTACTGTGAACATTGATTCTGACAACATGTTTACTTTCAACACGGCCTAGTGAAACTGATAAACGTAGCAGCACAACAAAAGTAAACCACTTGGAATACACTAGGTGGAGAACACAGGCGTAACATTTACTTTCAGTGATGAATTCGAAAGTCTGTGCCTACAAGTGTACGATACTGAGCACATGTGAATCAGTGTAATAATGACATATTTACAGCATCTGAACAAAGAAATGTACGTACAGGTGTATCACGTCTGCACACGTCAGCGATCAGCAGAAGTACAAAGCACACGTTACAAATGAGGGAACAGACTGAGACTCGGTAAGCTTATCACACAGGGAATTTATTATCAGGAAATATCAACTGCCCAAGAAGTGAAAGCACGTGAAATTGTCAAAAAAAAAAAAAAGAAAGAAAAAAAAAAAGAAGAAAAAAGAAGAAGAAAAGACCAAAAAAAAAAAAAAAGAAGCTAAGATCATGATGATTGTTTTTTCCCCCTCCTGTCGTTGGGAACTTGACGCAGCCTTCTCCCACAATGGACTTCTGCTTTACAATATGAAACCAAATCAGAAACTGCCTGATCTCTTCTCAAGTCTAATGACCAACAATATTAGTAGCAAGCGCCAAAGAACTCTTTCGACTGCTCCGAGTTTATTGTGCTGAAGAAATGCCGCTCTCTCTCTCTCTCTCACACACACACACACACACTCACACACACACACACACACACACACACACACACACACCACACACACACACACACACACACACACACACACACACACACACACACACACACACACACACACTCTCTCTCCCTCTCCCAAAAGAAATGGACGACAGAGGTAAAGTTACATGGGCTACACATGTCAAAGATTTACTTTTCCGAAATGGGTTTGGTCATGTCTGGGTTGCTCAAGGTGTTGGTAATAAGAGAATGTTTCTTAATGAATGCAGACAAAGGCTGATTGACTGTTCAAGACAAAACTGGTCGTCTAAAGTTTCAGAAAGCAATCGCTTTGCCGTCTACCGTAGTTTTAAAACATCATTAGAAAAAGAGAGTTACTTTGACATCATACATTCAAGCTATATAAGAAATATGTACATTAAGTTTAGACTTGGTCTTACGGAACTGATGTGTAACAAAACCAGATACCAGTTGTCAAATATATCAAATGTGTGTCCAGTTTGCCGTAACGTACCAGAGGACGAGGTCCATTTTCTGTTCTTCTGCCCCCTGTACCATGACTTGCGCCAGAAATACTTGTCTAGGTTTGACCTAGATTTCTATTGTACACAGCAGATGTCAATTTTACACACCTCGACTCCAGCTGCCGTTGGCGACCTTGCAAAATACGTGTTCCATTCATTTAAGCTCCGTGACAATACCACGTGACACACTGACAATGCCACGTGACAATGCCACGTGACAATACCACGTGACAAAACCACGTGACAATACCACGTGACAATACCACGTGACAATACCACGTGACAATACCACGTGACAATACCACGTGACAATACCACGTGACAATGCCACGTGACAATACCACGTGACAATACCACGTTCGCGTAGCAAACTCCACGTGCAGCTTGTGGTTTTCGGGATGTTTTGTTTGCCTGACTAGTTTTACATGGGCTCACGGCCTGGCATGTGTCTGTAACACGGAGTACTACCCGATAGTTATGTTTCCGATATGTGTATATGTTAGTACGCTACTCGTAGATGGTCATGCGAAGGCTATTTATTCCGTGTGTGTGTGTGTGTGTGTGTGTGTGTGTGTGTGTGTGTGTGTGTGGTTACCTCCGGCTTATATAATCATTCCGTGTTGTTGTTCTTTCTGTTACGCCATTTCATTATTTGTAAAGACAACTCACTTCCATTGTAATGGACCGATGTCCGAACAATAAAATGTCTGAGTCTGAGTCTGAGTCCCTCTCCCACAACATCTTTGTTCATATTCACCAAATGCCCGACGGCCACAAAGTATCGCACCTAGACCAGACTCCAACAGAAGCAGAAACAAAAGCGGTGCTTTGACAAAGCCTTCGAAACGTAAACAAGCCATAATTTTTGTACCACGATGCTCCTTCTTTGTGGCTACAGCTGTTAAAAAGCCACAAAATAACGAAATAGACACAAGCATTTTTAGAACAGCCCTCGGACATACCAGGCATATTTGCACCATGATAAATATTAATTAAGAGAGTTTAGCCACTGTGTTTTTCAGCATACAAAGTAAGGCTGCGGCACAAGACAATTCCCCAGAAATATAGACCCTGTGATCAGTCTCATACATCTTGTCCTGTGGTCATTATTTTCAGGGCCTTCTGCAGATTGTCGATGGCGGTGGCCGAGTCCTCGTACTGCAGGGAACTGCTGGCATACTTACAGTACTTGAGCGCCTTCTGGTAGTGTTGTGCGGTCAGCTGAACACCAGCTGTAAGTGCGGAATAAAACAAACAAACAAAAGAATGAAGACGAGTTCAATGTTATTTTTCATTCAAAATACAAAAGAGAGGCCAACATACACACACACACACACACACACACACACACACACACACACACACACACACATACACACCATTTGCTACTGAAGAAATGGCTGTTCAGGGAACCGCAATCGAAAGAAGGAAGAAGGCGAATATATATACATCTGTCATGTAAGTGCCCAAACATTATCAGAGCATTCTGAACTATAAGTGTCGTACGATGTCTCTCTCACAGCAACAAAACACAACACAACAAACCAACCAACCAACCAACCAACCAACCAACCAACCAACCAACCAACCAACCAACAGTGAGCAAATGCTTTTTGCATCCTTTCAACTCATGAAAGATCACTAAACAACGAATATCAATCTTCACAGGACATTAAAAAAAACAGCAACAAAAATAACAAACTCAGACTGAACAAACCAACTGCTTGCTCTCCATGCCTACACTAAGTTGGGTGCCAGATTGTAACCGACTCAAAATCTTCTTCCTGCAAACAAGCATGCTACACATGCTCCGATAATATGAAGACACTACAAAATGTTTTCAAACTCAACTCTTCAATTTTTTTTTTTTTTTTTTTTTTTTTTTTTAAATTTGAACTCTTACCAGAAGTGCTAACAGGGTCTCCACCTTCAGCAGTGACACGTTCTGTATTCAGCACAAACACTGTTTGCTTGATTGACAGGAATAATAACGATAATTATACCTAACGTAAGCTGCTTTTGAGCACCTGTGTGAACCCTGAGCATCACCTCCAGGGATCGTCAAATGTGTCAGGACCATGGTGGCCATTCGGGCTACCGCCCTGAACAAAACTGGTAGCCCGAAAAAAATTCTGGAAGCCGGAGTGGCTGCTAGGTTCTGATTCATCTCAGAATTCCTGCTCGCCATTCGGGCTACCGCTACCGGAGCTTTCACTTGCCCGACCGGTAAATTTGGTAGCGAAAGCGAGCGGGCGAGCGCATTTGACGATCGCTGACCTCACAGCTGACCATTCATTTACTGAGCTACAGATTTTGCCAGCCAGTTCTGCCAACAGGCGTCGCCATGTCCAGAGGACAACTGGTACCAGCAAAACATTTTCCGGTAGATGGCCCCGTACCCCTCGCCCCCCCACAACAACAACAACAAAGTAACTTTCCACACCTGTTGGTCCTGTCAGAATCTGACTGTTCATAGGTACCGGCAGCTTCACTTCTTTCAGTGTTTACATTTTTAAACCCGTAGGGGTGAGCGGTGGTCTAATAGGTAGCGCGTCGGATTTAGCCGCTGCGTTACTGAACGGCCGTCACCAATGTCGTGGCAATAAAGCACGGGTTCGAGCCCAGGTCGATCTTGTGATATGTGATACCGGTTTTTCCTGGCTGCCGGGCTGCTCATCGGGGGTTTCTCTCCAGGTTATCCGGCTTTCCATCCCCAGCAAAATTGTTAAAAAAGAAAAAAAAAAAGGTATTGGGTGGCGCTGCACCGTGGCGACGCGCTTCCCCCGGGGGAAGCAGCCCGAATTTCCTGAAAGGGATAATAAAGTAGAAAAAAAAAAGTATTTTACCAGCTGTGGCTGGTTATTGCACTTACTAAACACCTCCTGTTCCTCAGTCCATCAACTTTTTATTTTTTAAAAACATCATTAAGTTGAACACCAAACGCACACTGACCTGGATTTGGTAGTGGCTGCCAGTCAACATTCGCTGTCACTACTGGCGGCTGCTGAGGGACCTGTGGCGACCTTGACCTCGCAGCAGGCGTTGGTTTGCCAGGATCCTGCGGCGGGACGTAGGTCTTGGAATCTTGGGGAGTGGTGGGAGGGGCATGCAGTCCGCCCGAGTTGGGTGGGTACAGGTTTGTGGGGTCTGTTGGTGAGGAAGTGGATGTTGAGGGTCCGGGCTGGGAGTAACCTTCAAACCCAACTGCACCGCCATCATCTGTAAGCAGAAAACACTGTATAGGTCCCTATTCACATCACGGAAAGAAATCGCTCGTTTCTTTCTTAGCTTCATGATTTTTATCTCGTGTGTCATCTAGTCATCTACCACACAAATTAACTGACACTCCACGACTGTATTTCTGTCATATGATCTAACAATGATTCAGCATACACGCCAGAATTTACTTTTCTAAACAGCCGTGCAAAATTCACTGTTTCAGCTTTTCATTTTTTCATATATAGATATATATATATACATTCCTACCTTCATTCTCATCTGGAAGGGGGCCTGGCAAAGGGGTTTCCCCATTTTTCAAACACTTGTGGATGTACGCTGCCTTCCACTTGGCATACTTGCAATTCTTCTCAATCTAAATCACATAAAAAAATAGCAAAAAATGAAGAAGAACAAAAAGAAGAAAAAGAAGGGGAAGAAAGAAAAGAAGACAATTTTGACTGTGAATGCAGTGGGTAATGAGCACTGCCGCTGGATTTGTAAAGAGATTGACAGCAACAGTTGTCTCAACTGCGCAGCTTTGCAAAGTGGAAGAGGGATTCGTATCATTATCAGCATTAGACATCCGTCACTGATTCTTTAAAAAAAAAAAGAGAGAGAGAGAGAGAGAAAAAAAAAGGTCTGATTATTTTCTACCAAGATACCAAGATGGACATGTATCTTATCATGTTTGAGTTGTTTTCTCCTTATTCAGGACAGACAACCTATACTTTTTCAACCAAACAGCACATACACACACACACACACACACACACACACACACATCCGTATACAAAAGTATGATAGTTTCCGTGGATGTAGATCACCAGTGGAGGTGAAAGTAAAAGGTACATGTACATGTATACATGTGTGAACACAGAACAGAAAGAATGTTTGGTATAAAGAGAGAAAACAGACTGACAAAACGACAATAATCTTGGCTGGACTTACATCTTCTGAAATTTCTCCAAATGTTGAGAGCACATCAAACAGCATGCCCGCAGTGTAAAATGACTTCACTACATTTCTGCAGGAAAAAGAAAATGAGAAAACTGTTCATAAAGGCACCTAAAAAAAAAAAAAAAAAAAAAAATTACAGCAGATTTTTGAAAACCAATTCTGAGTCACAACCTGAATCACAACCACCACCAAAAACACACTTGTACCCCTCTCCTCACCCAATCAAACAGTCCAAGAAGCATGCAAGCAACAAATAAGTGAACACACACACACACAGTCACACACACAGTCACACACACACACACACACACACACACACCCTAAAACAAAAACCAAAAAAACGAACAGCAAAAACATAAAAACAAAACAAAATAAAACACAAAAACAAAACTAAACATAACAAAACAAAGCTAAAACTAAAACCAAAACAGAACCACCACCACCACCAAACAACCCCCCAATATAAACCAATCAACCAAACAAATGATTTATAAAAACCCAATGCAAACAACCCATACATTCAACTAGAGAGGCAAAAGCCTCCATGGCTCCCTTGTGACACAGGTCAAGGTCATTCACAAGAGTATGTTTGTAAAGCTCATCACTATCCATTATCATGCCAAGTAAAGTGTCTCTGGCGCTCTGAGTTCATGGCAATATACAATTTTCCCCAAAACAGTTTGTATGACCTTGACCTTTGGTCAAGGTCATTCAAATGAAATCTCATCCATGTCTATCATTATGCCAAGTTTGATGCCTCTATTGCAGTTCCTCCGAAAACAGTAATGTTAAAATTCACAACAGACAGCTTTAATGACCTTGACCTTCAGTCAAGGTCATTCAGAAAGGTAGGTCTCATTGCTGTCTATCATCATGCCTCGTTTGGTGCCTCTACTATTTGTTTTGTTGGAGAAAATGCCAAGGTTAAATTTTCTCAAAAAACGCTCACATGACCTTGACCTTGACTAAAAATCACTGAACACAGGTATGTCTGTAAAGGTGCTGCTGATGTCAGTCATCACACATATAGTTTAATGCTTGTGATTCTTCTGGATTCTGAGAAAATGAAAATTTTCCCAACAGACTGTTTTAATGACCTTGACCTTGAGTCACGGTCATTTAAGGTGGTATGTGTGCATAGGTCTTATCACTGTCTATCAGCACGCCAGGTTTGGCGCCTCTGCTTTTTGTTGTTTCTGAGAAAATGCCAATGTTAAGGTTTCACAAAAAAAGCTTGTACGGCCTTGACCTTGAGACAAGGCCACTGACTACATGTATATCTGTAAAGTTCTTATCAACGTCTATCATCATGCAAAGTTTAAAACCTCTAGTGTTTGTAGATTACGAGAAAATGCCAATGTAAAATTTTCAAACAGAGAGCTTTAGTGACCTTGACCTTGAGTCAAGGTCATTCAAAATGATATGTTTTGAAAGGTCTTGTGGTTGTCTATCAGCATGCCAAGTTTGGTGCCTCTGCTGTTTGTAGATTCTGAGAAAATGACAATGTTAAAGTTTTCTGGACACACACACACACACACAGACAGACGACGGAGGGTTAATACATAGACTCCCATTGTTACACAAGGGAGCCAAAAAAAAAAAAAAAAAAAAAGCCCACTGAAACTAGTGAAAGTGACCCAACCACCTGACAGGTGTACTCACTTGTTAAATCTTCCTGCTCTGTCCTCGTTGTCGGCGTAGAGAAAGACTTTGAGGGCGTAGTTCTCCATGTGGGCTTGCCCAACAACTTCATTGTGGATCGCCTCGTCTGAGTGCTGCTTCTTCACCTGCACGATGCAAGATCATTTGTACTCGATTATCCAGTTCAGTATTTGAGACATGTCTTGTGGGATAATTACAACACCAAAACCATTTAGCCATTTCATGTATATATATATCATGCCATCTTGCCAAGTCATGAGCCATGAGCTTGGCAAACAGCCTAGATACTCAAAAAGCAAAAATTTAGTGAAGAAGAAAATTGTAAGCTAAACAAAAACCAACAACAGCACAACAGAACCCCCCCCCCCCCCAAAAAAAAAAAAAAAAAAAAAAAAACAAACCCCAAACCCCCCCCCCCCCCCAAAAAAAAAAACAAAAACAAAAAACCCAACAACAAAAAAACCAACCCACCACCAACAAAAAAACCCAAAAAACAAACAAAACAAAAACAAACCAAAAAAACAACAACAAAAAAACAAACAAACAACAAACCAAACCAAACCAACAAACAACTAAACAACACTATCACTCAGTGGAACAACCTGCCACCGGAGGTCATCACCCCCTAGTGGAGGCCTCATCCTGTGCATAACCTTGCCTCCTCCCCCCTCCCTACCCCCACCACTACCACCCCATCCCCCTAATGCTGATCTCTAGGGCAGACACCCATCCCCCCCCCCCCCCAACCACCTAAAAAAAAACACGTCAGAATCCTCAGAATGATGAGGGCAGGCATTTTAATACTGTACATACATGTACATACGAGACAAAACAAACCCCCACAACATCAACAACATCATCAAAACCCCCACATAAAACAACAACAACAGATGATAAAAAACTGAAACTGTGAGTTCTGTCTGTGACATCTGTACACTCATTCAGTAGAAATCCTTACACTTTCTAGATAGTCCATGAGACCAACCAGGAACTGTCTGGCTTCAGGAGACTTCTTATCAATCTCCATGGCCTTCTGAAGAGCATACAGTCGACCTGCAAACACATTAATAAACAGCATATCATAAAAACATAATAATATTAATAATGGTCAGCAGGTGTAAGTACATGAGTTACCTCATAAATGTGTGATGATTAAGTAACAGACATGAAACCCCCCCCCCCCCCTCGATCTTCCAGATTTTTTTCTTGGTTTCTAAACTTACGAATAATACGGAAATCTTAAACGTGTACTTGGAATGCATTCAAAATGAAAACAATAACAAAAACCCTTGGTAATTGTAAAGAATAGTATACGAAAATAATTGGAGCTAATTGCACGCACTTTGATGGGTGTTTTCGGTTCTGCTCGATGCAAAGAGACGTAAGACACCCTTACCTACTCACTTTGACCACTCCTTCCCCACAAACGTGCACAAAATATCCCTGAACGACTGGCGACCACGGCCCGAGCAGTCATAGATCTGCACGCCATTTTGGTTGGTGATCAGGGTCCTACTAATTACCGAAAACAACCGAAAACAACTCTAAAGGCGATGTCACACTGAAAACATGTTTTCCTAAAACATGTTTTATAAAACATGTTTTGAAAGGCAAAACGCCCGAAACATGCTTTCAGAAACAATACATGACACACGTGAAAACATGTTTTGCGAAACAACATCGAAACACGCAGAAAATCATTTGTGACGTCATTTTCTTTCGAACTCACGTCACTGAAAATCTGACGTATACACGCCCGCCAAACACAGCCATTTTGAAGCAACAACACTAGGCTAGGTGAGGTATTTCCCTAAACATATTTGCTTATTCTCACTTTCACTCATCCTCCATGTTAGCCATCAGTCACGGTATTTCTGAAATATATTTTACCTATTCTTCCCGCTCTGTCTTGACCTAAGGTGGCTGATGAGCCGGTGAAATTCTGGCGAAACGCGTCCCGCTACGGTCAAGACTTTCCTACCTTACTAGACACCATTTTCTTGTATGTAGAACTTCAATGCGTATGAAATACCTCTGGATGGGGTTTCTGGGTAAAGTCGATGTCTCTTTTCCTTCATACGGGAAGGTGTCACTTGACACTCCGCACGGCGGCTTTCATTGGTTGAAACACAAAACATGTTTTCGGATTTTAGGGCAGGCTCTAAAACTGAAAACACGATCGAAACATGTTTTGAAAACATTGTTGTGAAGTATGTCACACGACAAACCACGTTGTTTCGCAGCGAAACATCTGAAAACAATGTTTTCAAGTGTTTTTGCCCTCTCGTGTGACATGGCCTTTAATACGGGTAGAACGCAGTTAAAACATAGAAGTTGTTTTCGGTAGCTCCAATTATTTTCGTATACTATTCTTTACAATTACCAAAACCCTTCGTTTTGACATGGCTATTCCCTTTACAGGCATATGTGTAGACACTTCAATCAAAATCTTGTGATTCTGACTTGAGACATCGCCCATAGAGATTGCCCAATCCTCGTCTGACCAGGTTCGTCTGCGTTTCCAGAACTGCAGTTACCCTGGAAACTGTTGAATCTGCCCAAAACAAACACATCCTTACAATAATATGCCACGACGACATCTCTCTTGTCATGTTCGGCCGCTGTTTTCAAATAATGTTGGACAGGCCGCAACGAAGCTGGTAGCGGAGGAAGAGCGGAAGCCATCTTGGTGTGGTAAGCCAAACAGAGTGCAGGGGAGATGACTCTAAAATATAAATTGAAAAGAGTCTTTACATGGTGACCTCCCATGTAAACTACACTAAAATTAATGGCACTTTTGTTTTCTTTGGTTTAAAAACGTGCTCACTTACTGCAATCTTTGCTTACTGTGATCTTGACCTTTGGCTGTTCCCTTTGAGCACGGTGTCTTTTGCTTAGTAAGCGATTTTTGCTTTTCCTGCAGATGTGATGATTTGTTTTTGGCTAGTCCACGGTGATCGTGATGTGATCAGTGTTGGCGGATCTGCTGTGTGTGTTGTACTGACGGCCTGTGTGTGTGTGTGTGTGTGTGTGTGTGTGTGTGTGTGTGTGTGTGTGTGTGTGTGTGTGTGTGTGAGAGTGAGTGAATGTGAGTGTGCTTGTGTATGTGTGTTGTGTATGAATGTTCTTTCTATATAGAGTTAAACTGAAAAAACAAAAAACAAAACAATTATGACGCATTCATTTGATTTCAGTTCCCCATGCTGGCTTATAAGTTCCCTCCTTGGGATTAATAAAGTATATTTGATTTGATTTGATCTAAAGAGGTAGTCCTCAGACAGACACTGAGACACATGCATGGCCGAGACATATCATCAGTACTGAATTTATCAAACTACATTTATGCAAACGCACGGGCAAACCGTATGTGCATGCTAACCGCACAAGGTCAAAGCTTTCACGAAATTGAATATGGCAGTGGCGCATGAAGAGAAGCCACTGAACTGAGCCATTCAGCTGAATCAACATTGAACACACATTTTGCCATAAACTGAAAAAAACAGACGCAGTTCTCAGCCGTCAGTCTTGGCACGCACACATCTACCTTTGGCATTATACACTATGCAGCCACATTGCATGTCCAAAAATAGGACCAGGGGACCCGCCTTCCACCCAACGCTAAGTGGGCTAGCCAGTCTGAACCCTTCACTTTCCTTCACCCCCGACACAGGCGACCGCTGCCCCAACTGTGACTGACTCAGTGGAAAGAAAGAGTGCGAGCCACCGACTAGGCCGCATGGGTGACTAACATAGACCTATGTCTACATGTCAACACGCGGCAGTGGGAAGCTTTGACAAAGTTTACAGAAGCATACAATACCGAACCCCGATGAGACTGACAGGAACTCGGGATCAGTCGTGTTACTGCCAGTGAAACTGTCACTTTATTGACAACAGGCGCAACAGGTGTTGCGTTCGCTCGCGTGTGACCATTATAATATAGTCCAAAGCCCTCGCCATACAATGTCAGCTGAATGAAGAGACTGTCTACCGGCTTCAGCATAACAGCTCTCGTCAGTCTGCTCGTTGCGGTAAGTTTCAGATGTGTGATTCAGTGACGAAGTTCAAAATGCTGCCTCGGGCCGTTTCTTTACTTGCAACGGTAGGAGAAATTTACTCTGGAGGCAAGATACGCGCTGATTCAACACTACACGTGTAGTTTTGATAATTTATTCTGGTTTAGCTCGTGGACTCGACGAACTTCACGTGAACTTTATCCAGCCGCGTCATCAGAAGCCACGCCACACCTTGAAGACTGACTTGAGTGCATGCCTGTACGGCGGAGACTGAATTACACAAGGTCAAAACCTCACGTCCGTTAAAAGTTAAGACGACAGGAGTGGGAAGCAGTATTAAACTGCAGTCTGGCCTGTCCTCAGCTCAGATGACAACCTTTTTCAATTTCCACTGACGTCTATACCGGACAAAACACAGGCAAAACCTTGGCCATACATCAACGACGGGGGAGCGTCCGTGCACCCTTGTGAAATGCAAACACTGCATGCCTGAGCCGATAAAATAAACCGTGTCGTCAGATTTGTCAGTGGAAGAATGGTGCCTTCTGATTCGCTGCATGGACACCGGATACACACGTCGCGTTGGGTATAATTTTTGTTATCGACACTTCCAAAACTGACCGGACAGCATACCAAAGACATCAAGGCGGCTGCAGTTTAGCGCCCAGTGTCCACACCTTGTGTTTATCTCCAGTGGATTTCGACATCGCCAGGTAAGAGGCCTTCACATACTTGTTGACGAACGTTGACCAATATCTGCTCCTTCTGGTATCTGTTATGGCTTGGGTGGTTTAGAATGGACACACCCAGAATACGCACAAATTCGTATCATTTGTGTGGACTCCCGGGGTATGAAACTTGACAATGGCACTTTTTGGGATGACTCATTGTTGAGTCTGTTGATTCTGTTGCGACGCACTAAACTATGCCCCCCCCCCCTCCTCCGCCGTCACAAAATAGCTGCACATATTTCTTGTCAGAATTATTTAAATTAGACCGAAAGCCTGAGCAGCGGACAGGCAACATAACAGGCATTTTAAGCAACGAAGTGTTGCATGAATTTCAGAATGTTTCTGTATGCACAACTGTCCCACTTCTGTGGAACAAATGTTATTGTTATCAGTCCAGGCTGGATTTATTCAAGCAATGGACGTCTATATCGAGAACATACAAACAAACTAACCAGCAGAAAGCCTCACAGAAAAACAACCAATGAAACAACAAAAACAACAGCAGCAGCAGCAAAAACAAACTCAAAATAAAGCATAATAGTAATAATAATAACAGTAACATAATAATAGTAATAATAATGAGGAGAAGACGAAAAAGAAGAAGTAGAAGAACTTCTATCAAACCGAGTCCTGCCATGCAATACTTTACAGGCGTAGTACGGCAATCTGTCTTCGTCTTGTGTTTACCGGCCATCACCAAGTAAACTCGCTTCTCTGACAAAACATGAACCATAGTCCTGTAATGGCCACGTTCTGTTTTGACGTACGTTCCCGCGTGTGACCGCAAGATGCACTTGTGACCGGGTCAGAAGGTTACACAATGTCGTAAATCAGCAACCCTTGTCGACACCGTCTGTGTCAGGTATCAGTTTGTCAACATTATCTTTATTGTGTTTACGATGATGAGTCGTTAGCCCTGGACTGTAACAGTAAGAAAGAAGGGCTTTATACTTTATCTACAGGACCGGACCGTACGTGTGATTCGAATATAAAAAAAAAAAAAACATAACCAAAATACTTTGAAAATGTTGGTGTAGGTCTGTTGATACGTAAGGTGTAATAGTGCTATCGATAAGCAGTTCTTGAAATCGCATACCTGTCCATCGAGACGTAGGTCTATTGAGACGTAGGTCTATTGAGACGAATATCTATTGAGGCGATCGATTGAGACGTAGGTCTATTGAGACGAATATCTATTGAGACGTAGGTCTATCGAGACGTAGGTCTGTTGAGACGTAGGTCTATTGAGACGAAGATCTATTGAGACGTAGGTCTGTTGAGACGAAGATCTATTGAGACGTAGGTCTGTTGAGACGAAGATCTATTGAGACGTAGGTCTATTGAGACGTAGGTGTATCCCGACGCACTCGGAATTAGAGGACAAATTTATTCCCAGAATGCGCGAGCCGGGGTGGCCGAATGGTAGAGCGTTGGACTTTCAATGCTCGGGTCGTGAGTTCGAATCCCGGCTGGGGCCAAATATTTGTGCTGGCCTTTTTCTCGCTGTTCCGTCTTTGATATCACCCTTATGTGGTGGAAAAGGACGTTGTCAACCCCCCCCCCGCCCCCCAAGAATGCGCGTGCCTCACGTGAGCGTGCGTGCTGGGTTCAGTTCGCGGCGCTGATATTGAGCCAAGCAGGTTGGTAAAACGCCTTTTATGATTATCATTATTATCATTGTTGGTGTTGTTACATTTTCGGCTGAGACGAGGGAGCCGGCATAGCCGGATGGTAGTGTGCTGGATTTCCAGTGCCAGGGTCGTGGGTTCGAATCCCGGCTGCGGCCAAATATTTCTACTGACCTTTTCCTCGTTGCCCCGTGTTTGGTATCACCCGTACATGTTAGAAAAGGACGTTAAACTCCGAAACACCCACCCACCCTCGGATGAGAAGACTTTATCGAGGGACAAACAAAATTAATGTAGGGACAGCGCTACAAATGTAGATGAGGTTATAGAGATGAGCGGTAATGAATGTAACGTACTTGTCACTGTTTGGCAGTTCACTTTAACTTCTTTACCTTCATGTACACGACCTAACCCGAAAAAAACCATTTACCTTCCGTACGCTAAGTGTAGTGTAAAGCTTAATCCTTGTATAAACTTTCCGAGTCTTTTTCTCTTTGCTTTCTATCCCCTCTCAGCCGCCAATTACCCGCAGTGTTTAGGTTTCGGGATGAAGCGAACTCACTTGCAAGCATTCCTGAGCACTGTTCTGGAAACCAAGCTGCCCGCAGAAAATAATGTGTGATAAATTTCCCAAACTGAAACAATGCTTTTTGTGATAGTGAAGCTTTCGGGAAAGGTTTAGTGTCACGTTCAGATGCTTTCTGCCAGTTAGCCTTGTGACTGTTGGCTAACTTATCCCTTTATTTACACAGAAAAGTGGTCAGTGACGCTCTACCATTATATGTTGTGATATTCTTAACCTTACTTTATGCTGTGCAGAGCGGGCACGAAAAGAAAATTTTCCGGTTTTTAACTGGACAATAAAGATAATTTGATTTGATTTGATTATTTTTCCGTCCTTTTATGCACACACACACACACACACACACACACACACACACACACACACACACACACACACACACACACACACACACACACACACACACACACACACACACATCCGCACGGAGACATTGCGGCGACAACGATGCTTTCTGGTTCTCTGTTGGTTATGAAAATGTCTGTGTTGCTGTGTTGGTGGGCAGGAGACTGGCCTTGTTTGGCTTGTCGGTTTCGTGATTTCTTTGTAGTGTCTAACCGAATTTTAAGTGTGTTACTGGATGTTTAGTGCTGTAAATGTTTGTGCTGATCCAAAGACACACATAAGGAAAGTACTGGTTGTCACTGTCCGTGTTATACGTTAGCTGCGGTTACCGAGGTAAAGGTAGCTTCGTTTATTTCAGAAACAGGGTGGGTGGGTGTTTGGGTGTTTAACGTCCTTTTCCACCATGTAGGGTGATATCAAAGAAGGGGCAACGATGAAAAAACCAGCACAAATATTTGGCCCCAGCCGGGATCGAACTCACGACCCGAGCATTAGAAGTCCAACGCTC
>JACVVK020000176.1:130000-200000 GCA_018292915.2 Batillaria attramentaria | reverse complement strand
GACGACCGTGGAATGAGGGGGTATGTGGTCGCTGCCAACATTGCCAAAAAAAACCCCGGAATATTGGAATTTGTTTAAATTTCCTCTACACATGAGTCTATGGCTGCCTGATTTTTGTGAAATTTTTGGTGAATTTTAAAGCATTTCTAGGGTGTCATCTGCAGCGTTATGTGTAAGAGGAATATATAGCGTTTTCCTCCAGATTTGCATCTGTGTCGCGTAGCCTTCGCACTGTTTCACGCACTTGCAAGGGTTACAGCATCTGGACTACTTGTAGGCGGCTGGGCTGTCAGTTCTCGGGTCGTGAGTTCGATTCTGCTTCGGAAATGTTCAGCCCACCAAATTTGAAAAAATAAATGCAATTCTAAATTCCTAAATTTAAATAGCTGACCTGATCCTTCGCACCACGTGATTGTAATGTGTTTATGTCCAGTGTGTGAGAGAATGTGTGTCAGTGAATCACGTGAGCGTGCGTGTTGGGTTCATATCGCGGCGCTTTGAGCCGATTCATGAAATTGGGTAAAGCGCCTATACAATACAATTATTATTATTATTATTCCGGCTCGGAGGAGGGAAAAAAAGGAAAAGAAAAACGAAAAAACAAAAACAAAAAAACAAAAAGTTTCACGCCGATATTTCAGCGGAAATGAATACTCGCTGGAGATTTTTTTTGGCAGTTACTTCTATATAATCCTTGAGTTTTGATTTTTTTTCTTCTGTTCAGTCTCTACTAGTAGTCTTCTAGGGTCTCTCAGTTAACTTCCATTCAAATCAGACGATAGTGAAAGCCAAAAATCCACCATCTGCTTGGGAGATCTCTATTTTCCACAAGAATAAGCTTTTTGGCTGGCTTTTTCTAGAAAAGGGGCTTTAACGTCCTTCTCTACCAAATAAGGGTGATGTCTAACACGGGACAACCAGGAAAACGTCAGCACACAATTTTGACCCCCAGTCGGGATTCGAACTTACGACCCCTAGCATTGACGGCCACTCTTAGTCTACCAGCTGCGACCCCGACTCCCTAGAAGGAGAAGAAAAAGAAGAAACCGCCTGTGGATTTGGCCGGACGGTCGAACGGTTAACGGTGACTGGGCAAAGTCTCAGTTTCGTAACCCTCTCCTCATTCCGTCTCCTGTGTTTACTTCCACCCCGCTGGTTTAGTCTCTGGTCACGAACACCCACCGCAGTCACTCCCCTAGGGGGAGATCCGTTTTGAAAAGAGAAATTATCAACGGACAATGAATGGAATCTAGGTCGGCGTGACCGTCTGATTGACCTTAGAGTTTGTTGACGAGACCTTTAAGCCAAGGCTCATCATGATCTATTTTGTATCCTGAAAAGTGGAGTCTATCCCCAGGGTGGTGTCTGATATGAAGAAGAGCAGTGCCTGGACAGCTACTGGTGGAATTAGTGTTGTCCGTCTTGGTTCTATTGTTGGAATCCCTGAACCAAAACATGCAGGAAGGCGCGGTTTCCAAACTGAGCTAGCCACATGATTGTGGTTGAACATGGCCCTCTGTTCCTTGACTGAAATACCTACACTTTGACATAGGGGTACGGTCACGGTTGTCATTCAGGGCCACGGTCTGCCGAGAGGGGGGGGGGGGGGGGAGAGTGGCTTCATCACTTTAAATGCTTTTACACTGAAAATCTAGCAAGGGGGACTGGGGGTAGGGGGTGGGTGCGTGGGAGTGGCGGGATCTGGTAGAGCGTTGGACTTTCAGTATTCGGGTCACGGGTTCGAATCCCGGCTGCGAACCAGACGTTAGTTTTGCACTTGGCTGTTCCTTGTTGGGGCTTCATCACTTTAAAATTAATGCATTTATACTGAATGTCTAGAGAAAGAGGGGAGAGGGGTAGGTGGAGGGGGCGGGATCTGGTAGAGCGTTGGACTTTCAGTGTTCGGGTCACGTGTTCGTATCCCGCCAAGGAACCAGACATTACTTTTGCACTTTACTGTTCCTTGTTGGGGCTTCATCACTTGAAATGCATTTCTGCTGAATGTCTAGGGATAGAGGGGAGGGGGATAGGAGAGGGGGGGGGGGATCTGGTAGAGCGTTGGACTTTCAGTGCTCGCGTCACGAGTTCGAATCGCGGCTGCGACTTTAATTTTTGTACTGACTTTTCTTCGTTGCCCCGTCTTTGACATCACCTTTATGTGGTGGAAAAGGGCGTTAAAACTGCGACCAGCCGGCCACCCAGCCAACCCGACAACAGGACCTGCACACACCTAGTCTGATTTATGCACCGTTTCTCAGCCTGTATGGTCGATTTATCGTCATTTTATTTTACACACGTGAAACTGTAAAGTCGGGTTGAATTTTCCTAACGTTCCGCCGTCATGCATTCGTGAAGGCAAGCTTCAGCTGTGAGACCGGCCAGTAAATACCCCCTCCCCCCCCCCGCCGAACACCCCCCCCCTCCTTTCAATGTAATTTTGGTCCCTTGACAAAGCTGAAGCAATAATATGGGCCCCCCCCCCTCACCACCCACCCACCACCCTCCCCAACACACACACACACACACACACACACACACACACACACACACACACACACACACACACACACACACACACACACACACACACACACACTCTCTCTCTCTCTCTAAAAGTAATGTCCGTTCCTTATCCCAAGCTGAAACGATCTTGCATATAACCTTACAGAAAATGTCAGGGGATATAAACAATATTATTTTTATCCACCACGGCCGGTCCCCAAAACATAAAAGCGAAGACCTTCCAGAGCACTACACAAGTCCTTTTTCCATCCTGACACGATCAAGATTTCGCAGGTGGACCAGGTGTTCTGCCCAGTGGAGATCTATCGTACACCTTCATCTGGAAAAAATAAACGGCCTTAGTGGCTGCCAAAATCCAAGGCGCATAGGCCCTTTTTGCGGAATACTGTAGGATACTCCAGAATTCGTGCCGTCAGTGCTTGGGGGGGGGGGGGGGGGTGAGGGGGGGGACACTGCCAGAGCTTCTAATCCATAGCGTGATAACTGGAGTTTCTTGGCTCTGGCCTGTTTGCGTTCTTACTCCTTGTTTTATTGTGAAAGCTTTCGTGGGGGTGTTGCTTTGAAGATTAGTCAGTGTAAGCATCTGGACGTGTACAAACAGAATTAGACGCTGGTCGTGTTTTGTAGTCCCAGTGTGGTCTGCCGGTCTTCTCCTTTCTGTCTGCCTGTCCCGGTCTGTCTGCCCCTGTCTGTCTGTCCACGTCTGTCTGTCTGTCCACGTCTGTCCGTCCGTCCCTAACTGTCTGTCCGTCCCTGTCTGTCTCGGTGTATCTGTCAGCCCGTCTTTCTGCCTTGTCTGTCTGTCTGTTTGTCTGTGTCTGTCTGTCCGTCCCCGTATGTCTGTCCCCGTCTGTTTGTCTCTGTGTATCTGTCAGCCCCTGTCTTTCTGCCCTGTCGGTCTTTCTGTCCTTGTCTCCCTGTCTGTCCCTGTTTGTCTGCCTCTGTGTATCTGCCAGCCCCTGTCTTTCTGCCTTGTCTGTCTGTCCCTGTCTGCCTACCTGCCTACCTGCTTGCCCGTTTGTATGTCTGTCCCTGTCTGTCTGTCCTTGTGTGTCCCTGTCTGCCGCAGTCTGTCTGTCTGTCTCTCTGAAGACAGGACCATGTGCCCAATGTTTTATCCCTGAAAAAACAATAAATGCTTTTTGTTATGTTATTTCGATGCACGTGTGATGGAAATTTGCTTTGACTTGTGAATGCGTCGCGTGCCTTTTGTTTTTACCTCTACACGAAAGTCAAGAGAACGCACTCGGACGATACGATGTTGTTAAAGGGGGTGATGCGGAGATGTAACACGAAACCTGAATGAACAGGAAAATTGCGATAGTGGGCCATAAACGACTTGTCGTTTTTCGTGTTCCACTCGGGAAATAAACCCACCCCAACTCATAATAGCCTTTAAAACCTAAGGAAGTTTTCCCTTATATCTTGATTTACAACTATGAACTTGAATGAAGTTAATGACTTTGTGATGAGACAGTTGCGGTAAACCAACATTGACGTTTGCAAGCATTTACGAGCCGTGTTTCGTTATGTTTTGTTGAGGCTTTGTGGTTGTAAATTGCCTGATTTTTGTGTGGTGTATTAACGAAGGGCGTTATAGAGGTTATCATACATGTTTCATAATTTAAATAGCTGAGCTGACCCTTCGCACCACGTGATTGTAATGTGTTTATGTCCAGTGTGTGAGAGAATGCGTGTGATTCACGTGAGCGTGCGTATTGGGTTCAGTTTGCGGCGCTTTGAGCCAATTCGTGAAATTGGGAAAAGCGCCTATACAATACTCACTATTATTATTATTATAACTGTTTCGTTTCGGGGAGCCGGGGCAGTTCAGCGATAAAGCCTTGGACTTTAAATGCTCGGGTCGTGCGTTCGAATCCCAGCAGGGGCCAGATGTTTGTGCTGGCGTTTTCTCGTCGTCCCGTCTTTGGTATCATCCGTATAGTAAGGTTAGCTCCCAAACACACACACACACACACACACACACACACACACACACACACACACACACACACACAAACACACACACACACACACACACACACACACACACACACACGCCCACAAAACCTGAACAACAACAGCATTACAACAACATAAAACCCCAACGAACTAACAACACAGAAAAATCAAAACAACAACAAGAACAAAGCAAACACCACCACCATCCCCTAACAACAACAACAACAACAACCTCAACAACAACGATCACAACCCCCCAAAGAACCCAACAACAATGAAACAAACAAACAAACAAACAAACAAATAGACAAAACATCCAAAACAACAACAACAAACAGACAAACAAAAATAGAATCAAACAAACAAAGAAACAAACAAGCAGGGGGGGGGGGGGGGATGGGCGCGGAAGCTGGGGCATTATAAAAAAAAATTATGCATGATGATGAGAGTGAGGGTTACATAGAAGCAGCACAAAAAAAAACAACAATGGAGTGTGAAATCCGAAGGATGATGGTGTCAAGCACGTGTTAAGCCTGTGACCCCTTTCAGAATAAAAAACAAAATCCACGAGATTACACTCACGGAAACAAACTTCCTGCCTGTATGTTCCTCCTTATATTCCTTCAGATGCATGCCACAGTGAACAATGCATCCCCGGATACCCAGGTTTTTATCTCGGGTAGACTGACAGCTTAACATGGCCGGGTATGTTTGTGTACACGATTACCCCGTCCAGATAAATGGCTGCCACCCTCAAGAGCGGCCTGTCTTGCAGACACAGAGAGCAAACGACAGCTTATCAAAGGCAGGGTACGGGTTAGCCTGAGTGTCTGTCTGCTAGTTTTACCAAGGTGAGGCGAGTCTGTCTGTCTGTGGGGGAGCCGGGGTGGCCGAATGGTAGAGCGTTGGACTTCTAATGCTCGGGTCGTGAGTTCGTATCCCGGCTGGGGCCAAATATTTGTGCAGGCTTTTTCATCGTTGCCCCGTCTTTGATATCACCCGTATGTGGTGGAAAAGGACGTTAAACCCCCAAACCCCCACCACCCGCCACCCACTAATTTCCTCCTCCCTCCCTCCCCAACACCTCCATCCTCCCCTCAGTATTAAAAAGGCTAGGCCAGTCACCCGGATACAAAACAAGACACAAATAATCATAAATTACTTCCGCGTAACATATATGACGAAATGTTTTTCCCGTTGAAAGTTCCAAAAAGAGCGTGACTACCGGCCTAGCACAAACTAAGATTCAAAATATGAATCATACGTTTCTATTTTTAGCCCTGGACATGATCAGTATTACGCAAATATTCTCAGCACATCGCCCGTGGCGGCTTATGTTCTGCTTTCGTGTTACGGTATTGCTGGCGGAAATTCAGCATATCGTTGACGTTCAACGACATAATTATTCTTTTTTGGCTATACATGGTACTGAGCTGCAATTTTTGTTGTTGTCTTAAAACAGGAAACAGAAATTACGTACACACACACACACACACACACACACCACACACACACACACCACACACACACACACACACACACACACACACACACACACACACACACACACACACACACACACACACACACACACACACACACACACACACACACACACAGGCACAGACACACACACACACACAGACACACAGACACACATACACTTACACACACACACACACACACACACACACATACACACACACACACACACACACACACACACACTACGCACGCACGCACGCACGCACGTACACACACACACACACACACACACACACACACACACACACACACACACACACACACACACACACACACACACACTACGCACACACACACACACACACACACTACGCACACACACACACACACACACACACACACACACACACACACACTCTCTCTCTCTCTCTCTCTCTCTCTCTCTCTCACCAACTGATATTGAAGAAATGGTTGTTTAGGGAACCGCAAAAAAAAAAAAAAGAAGGAAGAAGGCATCACACATAGACAGACAATGACACACACACAACCACACAAACACAGGACGCACGCGCGCGCACATACACACACACACACACACACACACACACACACACACACACACACACACACACACACACACACACACACACACACACACACACAGAGTTTGGATTCGCAAACCACTGTAGTCTGCCGTACAGCAACAAAAAGTAGCGTTTCTTTCTCTGTCCACCGAACTTTCAGTGAACCCACAAAACACCAGCCAAGTTGTAATTTATTTTGTCATTGTTTGTGTCCTGCTAATGGAAGAAATGTTAACAGGCAATTATAAAGTCTCATTTCTGTCATTATTTCGTTCCATAACACTAACAAAGAAATAAAAAAGCCCTGTCACTTTTATATTTACGGCCACAACACTTGAACGAAACGGTACGAAGCCAAATTAGTTGAAGTTTTGAGTTCTAAAGTTCAGTAACTCTTGCTTGCACAAATTTGCATGGCGGACGAACAGATGCGTGCACTGTTGTTATTCAAACACACTTGGAACTGAAAGTACTTTGTTTTGACATCTTCAATCATCCGCTGTCGTAGGGGGCGCGGGGAACCCACGCTGTGATTACCGATACCTCCATGGGTTATAACATTGGCTATCAGATCGATATATGCAGCTTGCCGGCAGGCATAATGTTTACACGCGGGGTTGGCGGTGGCTGTAATTAGTAGTAATGAAAGCTGTACATCAACTCTCCGCTCCCAGCAACTTTCCTCGCTGTCTCGCCTCCATCCGTTATCGCTGAAGGTTTAATCCCCCAACAGTCGTGATTTGTCGGAAGTACTCTCTCCCCACCCCCACATCTCTCTTTCTCTTTAAGGTCAAGGTCAATAGCAGAGGGACTTCCGGTCTCCCCTTGTAGCACGTGGATGTTATTTGTGGTGTGAGCTTGATTGTTTGGCTCCCTACCATGTTTCTTTAAGTTGCTTTGATTTTGCCTTTTCTGGTTTTGTAGCGTTTAGCAACGGCAACATTGGAAACTGGTTTGTCAACCAACATCTTTTTACCGCTGTAAAATAAAGATCCCCCCCCCCCCAGCTGGGGCCTTTTTCTTGTTGCCCCGTCTTTGACATCACCTATACGTGGTGGAAAAGGACGTGAAACTCCCAAACACCCACCCCCTCTCTCTCTCTCTCTCTTTAGTGTGATCTGCTATATATCTGTAAAACAGCTCAATCGCCTTCAGTTATATTCATTTGACCCGGAGCGACGTCACCAAGAGGGTCGTTACCTTCAAGGTCAAGGTCAAGGTTAGATGACCTCTCGTTCGTCCTTGTTACATTACATGGGGTTGTTTGTGGTGGTTGGACCTGCGTATATTGGACGCTGGTTTGAATCCCAGTGTTTTTGTTGTTTTTCTGTATGTAGACTCTCTATTTCCTTTGACGCTGTCTTTGAACTGAAAAAAAGATAATATTATTCAGCCTCATCACAGAAAAATTGTATAATATACCTTCAGTGCGACCCCAGAAGTCCCATTTCCACTCAGAAAGTTATTTAAATGTCACAGCAGAAAGACCACCACCGCCACCAAGACAAACAACAACAACAACAACGATAACGACAACGACGACGACGACAACAACAACAACAACAACAACAACAACAACGATAACGACAACGACAACGACGACGACGACGACGACAACAACAACAACGATAACGACAACGACGACGACGACGACGACGACAACAACAACAACAACAGCAACAACAACAACACGAAAAAGAAAGTTCACATCGCCTCAGTAATAATAATTAAAAAAAAACAAACAGTAGGTTTATTTTGAAAATCGGGAAACCCATCTTTGTGTTTTTCTTGTGTTCAGTTTGCGCAATTTACACGTGACATCACTCGTGAGGACTTGCCTATGAACGTGGAAATTTTAGCCCGTCCTATTATGTTGTTTCCATTACTATGGAAACAACATAAAAAGGGAGGAGGGAGAGACAGGTGAAGGACATTTGTCATGTCTCCGCCGCCTACAACGTCATCACTTACAGACATCCTGAAGCTTCATCATCCTCTCCCCTCTCCCCCACCCCCACCCTCCCACTCGCCTCGCGTCTTTTGTCCCGAAACTCACCGTTAGCGATGTCGAAATACTGCACAGACGTAAAACAATAGTCACATGTTCGTGTCACGGACTGAAAACAGCTTATGGTCACGACTTTGGGTGACCTTGCAGATGATAAAGTGCTCATCGTATCTGTGGTATTGTATCAGTCGTGGGCGGCGGTTAATCCTAACGAGATCCGGGTGTGGGGGAAGTTGCTGCTACATCGACTGGACACTTCGTGAAGGGAAAGTTGGTTAGAATGGTTATATGGTTGGACAGGTGAGGCGTAAGTCTTGTAGTTTCACAATGTTGCTGTTTTTCCCAAGTTCTCTAGTGTGGATTTTAGACATACTTAAATTAACTCAACAAAATGTAACATGATTGTCTTGTGGTGTTTGAATATTTGTTTGGTTGCTCACAATGTCGACGTGTCTTTATTTTAATTTGTTGAAGTGGCTTCGTCTTAGAGTGTCGTCTGCTCTGAAATTAAATAAGATACCATCACGATATCCATCCCCCCAGACCAAACCAAACCAAACAAACAAACAAACAAACAAACAAAGATGGCAAAAATAAAAAAATACACCAGAAGTACTAGAGCAACAACAAACAAACAAACAAACAAACAAACAAACAAACAAACAAACATAGCAAAAATAAAAAGTACGAGAAGTACTGGAGCCATTTTCGTAACAACAACAACAACAACAACAACAACGACGACGACGAAAATCAAACGACGTAAAACCCAGACCGCTTTGACTTACAAAACGTTTTATTAAGGACAAGGTTTTACACGACAAAGGGACGACTGACCCGATCTTTCCTGACGGGCATTTTAATCGAGCGAAAGGAGCGTCCACTGTGCATGCCACGCTTCACTTGATTGTCCGGATCGACAGGAGGGGATAATGGGTCGTGAAGGTCAGCGGTCAGGCGGGTGTGAAAAAGGTGGGAAACTGGTGGGGAGGGGGGGGGGGGGGGGGGGGGGGGGGGGGGGGGGGGGGGGGGGGGGGGGGGGGGGGGGGGGGGGGGGGGGGGGGGGGGGGGGGGGACGGAGTGCGTGTACAAGGGGATAGGAAGGGGACCCTTTCCGAACCGAATTTTACGTTTGATCTTTTGCCTTTGCGGGAGAATTCGGTCTGCTTCCTGTCTGGTGTGTGTGTGTGTGTGTGTGTGTGTGTGTGTGTGTCCGAAGACACGGGGGGGAGCCGGGATAGCCGAATGGTAGAGCGATGGCATCTCAATGCTCGGGTCGTGAGTTCGAATCCCAGCTGGGGCCAAATATTTGTGCGGGCCTTTTTCTCGTTGCCCGTGTCTTTGATGTCTCCCTTACGTGGTGGAAAAGGACGTTAAACTAATAAAAAACCCACCCACCCCCGAAGACACGTGTCTATATGACTGATCTAGGGTGCATGTCCTCTCTCTCTCAATCACACACACACACACACACACACACACACACACACACACACACACACACACACACACACACACACAACGTGCACTCCGTGACATCAAGAAATGGCCATTATACGCATTATTCGTGAAACTCAGGTTGATGTCTACGTGTATTCCGAAATGTCGAATTGGGGAGACGTGCAGAAGATAGAAAAATGAATAGCCGTAAACGCCATACTGTTTACAAAACATAACGATGACGCATCCTACAGTTTCCGTCATGTCCTGTATGGAAATAAAAAAAAAAAATCAAAAGACGGACATTTTTGTGTCAGTGGACAATTCATACATATCCCATTCAGGTCTTCAGCTCTTTTATCATTCGTGACTACACAACATCCTCCCTTTTGTACTGCGCATGGTGTGTGTGTGTGTGTGTGTGTGTGTGTGTGTGTGTGTGTGTGTGTGTGTGTGTTATCGTGTGATCAACTGTGAATAGAGGCTGCATAGATGGGCCGATTTCATGACGGACCTAACAACACGTGTGAAGTTAGAGGAAAACACTTTGAAGAAGGGTGTTCCGTGCACGCACAGCGGGTTCACCGGCGTTCTCGAACGTACTTTTTTTGCCGAGGTCGGGGAGGAAGGGAGGGTGCAGGGGAGTGAGCGTGGGGGGGGGGGGGGGTAGGGGTAGTGGGTGGGCAAGTATGGAGTGGGGCTCGGGACGATGTGTGTGTGTGTGTGTGTGTGTGTGTGTGTGTTGGGAGGGGGGAGGGGTAGTAGGTAGTTTTACCAGCACATAGTCCACTCTGCAACAACGTGACCTGAAGTAAACGTGCCCTTGCGGTACACCAGTTGTGCATCGACCCGAGACCCCCGTCACGGGTGGCTGATTCTAGACGCTCAAGCAGCACCAGATACCATCAAGCAGACTGAAACCACGACGGGCGAAAATTGCAAAAGAGCCAAACAGAACATCAGGACTTTTATGTGATGTGGGTATCTCGGCCCGTTCCTGCTTAATTGACTGGTTAAAGATTTCTATCAAGGCAAACAGAAGCTGTGGTGAGCGTTACTTACGTCGTCTTGACTTGCTGGAGGGCGACGGTCAGGAACTGTGGCTGGTGATAATATCGGAAGTAAGAGAAGCTGTGTTAGTACGGTCGGTGAAATTGTCAGTATGGAAATAGTTATGTCGGTACTTTAGGCGGCGTATTGTCTGTGTCGCTGGATGCTGTTTGATCAAACGTTTGCCTGTGCTGACGTCGACATTTTCAGTAATACAGGTACGCTGAAATTACCTTTTTTTTCTTTTTAACAGATCAGAACAGCACGCATGCACGCACGCTCTCTCTCTCTCTCTCTCTCTCACACACACACCACACACACACACACACACACACACACACACACCACACACCACACACACACCACACCACACACACACACACACACACACACACACCACACCTCTACCACCACCACCACCACCGACAAGAAAAACAAGAACGGAAATAAACAAACAACAACACAACGACAAGAAACAAAAGTTGGGTGGCGCTGCACCGCGGCAACGCGCTTCGCCCGGTGGAGACAGCTCGATTTTCCCGAAAGGAACAATAGTCAAACAACAACAACAAGAACAACAACCAAAACCCCCCCATTTCTCCCCACAAAACAAAACAAAACAGAAAAAAAATAAACACAAACAAACACCAAACAACGACCCAAAAAACAACAACAACAACAACAACAACAACAACAACCCCCACAACAGCAACAACGCACTGAATTAATAATTCGAATCAAAAACAGAAGTTAACCACAGCGATTTTACACCCAAAGCCACCAGACGACAAATGAGTTTTAACACCTGTCGCTAACCTGAGCGAAATTTGACATAGCTGTGGGCGTGGTTGCATGTCATTCAGGGGCGCCTTTCGCATCTTTGTAATAATAATAATAATAATAATAATAATGAGTATTGTATAGGCGCTTTACCCAATTTCATGAATCGGCACAAAGCGCCGCGAACTGAACCCAACACGCACGCTCACGTGAATCACACACATTCTTTCACACACTGGACGTAAACAATCACAATCACGTGGTGCGAAGGTCGCTCAGTAATATTTAAATTTCGGAAGTTAGAATTGCATTTATTTTTTTTTTCAAATTTGGTGGGCTGAACATTTTCAAAGCAGAGGGGGAGGAAGCCGGAGTACAGAGAACCCCCCGACGATCGGCCCGAATGAACGGTGCCACATACGAGAAGGAAAAATTCTTTGCCCCGAGTGGGACTCGAACCCCTGACCTCCTGCATTGGGGACAAGTCTCTTAACCACTAGACCGCGTATGTAATTTTTTTTATGATGTATGGCGCAAGAAGTATGACGATAAAGCGGAAGATAGTGCAGAGCAGTTTTACAGAAATACCCTGGTTCGGTTTTGTCCGTCTTCTATCAGGTCAAAGATTACCAATGGACGAGACCTCAAAATGCCTATATATTCCCTATTAGCCGCAGGCATCATAGTCACCCCTAAAAATACTTCAATCTAGAAACAGAAATTACCACGCACAAAAATTTGAATGTCTCCCCTCGCTCAGGCCTCACTGGAGTAATGCTAGTCTACTTTCTGTTTAGAAAAACCACTTCTCCCAGTTCCGCTCGCGCCATCTTTGCCTCTCGTGTGCGCAACAAGTCCTAGCGGTGGATTCTCAATGCTCGGGTCGTGAGTTCGAATCCCGGCTGGGGCTAAATATTTGTGCTGGCATTTTTCTCGCTGCCCCGTCTTTGATATCACCCTTACTTGGTGGGAAAGGACGTTAAACTCCTGAACACCCTCCCCCCCCCCCCGGCCCCATCCTGCAGACGACCGCTTTCCATCACAACCCTACCTTTGAGTTATCGGCCTTCTCCTCCCCTCCCCCCTCCCTCCTTTCGCAGTAACCCCCTTCAAGTTTAGCAATGTGTCTATGATTAATTAAGAGAGTGGACGCAAAAGAGGACCGTTTTCCGCAGTTGACGACCGACAACGCTACCTTTGAGCTATCGGATGTCTCTCCCCCTCACCCCCCTCGCAGTAGCCCTTTGAACATTGTATAATTAAGGGAGTGGACAATGATAATGACAATGACAATGATCCTTTATTTATCAACGGTAAAGCTATTGGCACAATTGCCATTTTCAAACTTGCCGTTGCTACTCTAAATTACAAAAGAGAGAAAGAAAAAAGAAAAAGAAATCAAGCAACCAAAACAATCAAGGACAATCACCAAGCAAACAACCAAATATAAGCCAAAACGCAACGGAATAAGAGACTACATCTACGTTCAAACAAAGTAAAAATATTTACGTACATCCTCTCTCTCTCTCTCTCACACACACACACACACACACACACACACACACACACACACAGAGCAGGTGTCATTACAAAACGTGTACATAAGGACAGCAAAGGGGACCCGTTTCTGCAGCAAACGACGACCTTTATCACAACGGTACCTTTGCGTTATCGGACTTCTCCCCCACCCCATCCCACCCAACCCCCTCATTTGCAGTAGCCCCTTCAAGTTTAGCAGTGTGTGTATGATTAAGAGAGTGGACGGCAAACAAACAGGATTCCTCCCACGAGTTAGTGTTGTCATACGTTCACACCTGCTTCACGCCCTCACATGTCAGTGGCTCGCGGACCCACACCACCAGTCCCTCGTGTTGTGTTGTGTTGTCTCGGCGTGTCGCTGTCGACAGGTCTGGGTGGGTGGTAGTGTAGCCAGCGGCTGTCTCGCATGGTTTGTCTTCTTCGTCCCAACGTCACCGGCTGTTGTGTCATATGATTTTGGCGGCTGACTTTTAGAGATGCTGCACAGTGAACGGCGTGTTCTGATACTCACGGCTGACTTTTAAGGTTGGTTGAACACCTACTGCATCATCTACCGTTCTTTGTCCAGCAAGGAGGCCAAGATCTGGACATTAATATGACACACGGAGTGTTTATGTGAGACTATACGTTTGTTTTCAGGCAGAAAAGTGAGGTAAGTAAGTCATGCGTTTTGAATTTTCATATTTAAAAAGTTGTCTGTCAGCTTGGGAAAGTTAGCGTCTTGTATCCGTGATATTTGTAACAAGCGTTGTGGCAGTTCGGTGACGCTTACAGTTGACATACATCTCAGGACGAGGAGAAATATTGTTGGTGTTTTTTTATGTGGAGTCTTGTAAGTGCTAAGGACAAGAGATCTGGAAAACACATTGACCGTGTTCCGAGTCTTGACATGTTTTGGGCATTGTCTAAGCACGCAGACTGTAACTAAATGAGATCTTATTGGTTATGTACATACCGCCCTCTTTGTTGTTGTTGTTGTGGAGGTGGTAGTGGTGGTGGTGGGAGTAATGCGTGTCAGTGTGTTTGTGTGTGTATGTTGGGGGGGGGGGGGGGAGGGCGGTGGTGGTTGTTCTGTTGTTGTTGTTGTTCTTGTGTGAGAGTGGGGTGGGTGTTTGGTGTTTAACGTCCTTTTCAACCACATACGGGTGGTATCAAAGACGGGGCAACGATGAAAAAGCCAGCACAAATATTTGGCTCCAGCCGGGATACGAACTCATGACCCGAGCATTAAAAGTCCAACGCTCTACCATGTTGGTGTTGTGTTGTGCTCTGTGTGTGTGTGTGTGTGTGGTGTGTGTGTTGTGTGTGTGTGTGTGTGTGTGTGTGTGTGAAGGGGAGGGGGAATGAGACGGGAATGTGTGTGTGTGTGTGTGGGGGGGGGGGGGTGCTGTTGTTGTTGGCGGTCCTGGCTCAGTCCCAGCGGGAATTCGAACTCCCGACACGAACATGGACAAGTCCATCGCTCTACCAGCTTGGCTATACCTGCCTCTCAAGGCTGAAGCTGACGTCACATGGCGACAATATTCTGTCTGTCGCAACCATTGCTATTCCGTCCACAGACTAATAGATCATTAACCCTGTTCTCTGAACACTTAGCTGGCGGGCAGTACCATTCACTGTGTGCGTAATGTAATCACCCGTAAGCTGTATTGTTTCATCTTGATCATTCAGCTATCGTACTGGTATGGGCTCGACACTTTTAGCATAAGATATTAATGACGTTTTTTTGTTTTTTTTTTGGTACGTTCGTGGTGTGTCGGGTGTCAGCTGGGGACATCACTTAGCAGTCGTTTAGAAGCACGCTTATATATAGTGTTAGCATAAACATGGTTTGACTTTGACAACCACGCCTTGATACGGATGCTCGTTAGTCATCCCACATATGAATTCATTACAGAAGGGTAGTTTCAATTTAAGCACTGAATCGAGAGTACGCCAAGCCGAGTCCCCACCAGCCTTCCACTGGGCCTAAAACATTCTTTTGCGAGACACAGAATACAGCTTTCGGCTGACACGCTCTTCAAGCAGACATCGCGATAATATAACACGGAAGGTGTAATATTTTGTCGTATATACCATCACTGTTCGAAAGCTATGTTCTACAGCACACAAATAACCAAATCAACTAAAGTTCGATGGCTTCGGTATCAGATGCTGTGTTGTGACCCAAGTGACTGATTCCGATGCATTGATCACGTTATTTACTAAAACTGGCAGGGAGTCTGTGTGAATCATAGGTAGATAGCATCGGGTGCGAATGTTTGGAAACATCTGGCGAGAATTACTGAGTTGTGTGTCTGTGGTATGAAAGCCGGTGTTTAGGGTTAGGTCTGTGTTTAGTGGGATAGCCACACTGGCAGAACGTTGGACCTTTAATGCTCAGGTTATGAGTTCGAATCCCAACAGGTAGCCAAAAAGTTTTGTTTTTTTAACTGGGGTTTTTCTCTTTACTATCACCCTTTTTTTTTGGCGGAGTAGGACATTGCACGCGAAATACCCAGCTGACCGGCTGGAAACATGTATAAATGTGATGTGCAAATGACAGTATTAAAGAGTGACTGAAGGACTGACATGTTCGGTCAGTTTTTTTTTCATATAGATAAAGATGTCTACTGACATGTATCTACAATTTGAATGAAGCCTTCGAACCTTAGTTTTTTTGTGGACTATCTGTGTACCGTAGAACATTGCTTTTGAACAGTGATGGTATACTAGTACTATAAAATATTACACCCATCGTGTTATGCATCAATGTCTACTTGAAAAGCGTGTCAGCCGAAGGCTGTATTCTGTGTCTCACAAAAGAATGTTTTGGGCCCAGTGAAAAGGCTTGTTAAATATTTTTTTTCTGCAGAAATGTTTAGCTGAAGCCATAAAATACAGTAGACGTGATCCTGCATGCATGATATCGTGAACCTCCCTGCACATTTCACGTTGACAGTAAAACCTCGACTTAAAAGCGTTGCTTCAAATTCTCTTTCTTCTTTCCTTTCTGCCTGTGTGCAACTTCTCTTTAACCCCCCCCCCCTCACCTCCTTCTCTTACTCCCCCGTCCCTATCCATCCTTTTGAAACCCCCCTCCCCCCCACACACCTCCCCCTCATACCAACAACATCCAGCCCAAAGCATCCTTTTCCTATCAAGACTGACGTAGATAAATAAAACTTTTTATAGGTACTAGCAAAACTTATTCGGCTTACATCTAGCGCAGTGGGTTTCAGAGTCACACAGTTCAGACAGCATGGCCAGGCGCCGCCCATAAATTTCCATGACAAAACGCTCGGCTTGGTCGGGAACGTCACGACTACAGCTGTGGTCTCTGACAGAGCATGATTATGTCCGTTATATCTCTGGGCCCGTATGTAAAACTCGAGGTTAATTTAACCCACGGCTACGGGCCTAACCCAGACTAGGACAAAAGAAACCCCAAAACAAAATTAAATACAAAAGGAAGCGAAGAAAGATAGGCAAAAATCCTTCTATAACGGCAGAGGCACCTTGCTGGAATGGACCCGCTTCCAAACAAAACAACAGAAAATTTAACCCTAGAGCTAGTTTAGTTCGAGGTTAGACTCGAACCCGGGGCTAAACTCCCTAACCCCGACTCTTACATGCGGGCCCTCCTCCTTAACCTTGCACAAACAGTTTAAACAATACATCCTGGACAACTGAAAAAACTAGTACAGCGCTTTAAATACAATGCAGACTAATCCTGCGCACCTAGGGACAGACTTTGTAGACATAGATACGATAAGGGATTTCACTATATTGTCTCGACTGAGAAATTTGATGTGGGAAGAAAAATGCCAGTGTAACGACAAACAGAAAAATACAAAATTATATTAAACACATTCCGTACTGCACACGAGTATTCCACGTTTTTGGTTTTGTGTATGCGAATACCAGGCAAGTTTAAGCCTCTCCTTGACTGCTCCTATTGCAGCAAACACGAGTATAATCAAAGTACAACACTACCACTCAGCCAAATTGAAATCCATGCTATGAATTTTTTTTTTGGCCTGAGAGAAAACCTTTGTTGTCCTGTTAAAAATTTTACGGGAAACAACATTTGTTTTGGAACAGTTGTGCTGGGGGTTGCACAGGTCTATGTTTTTTACAGGGCTGTTTGGATGCAACTTAATACACTGACGTTTGCTAAACATCATCTAAACGGCTCTGATTCCTTTGCCGTTGTCACCCTTAGCGGCCTTATTATTAAAGCGTAAACGGCCGGTGTAAAGAGAACCGGCAGTGGGGTGTGTCCAACAAAACTCCATCTCATTATGACCAGCGATGTGTGTACAGGTAGTGCGGTTACACTGGGTCTAAGGTCCACATATCTGATCGTCTGCTCAAATGGTGGTTGGAGAGGTTCACCTTTCAGCGTCTATTGTGTCCAGAAGACAAGGGTATAGTGGTGGTGGGGTGGGGTAGGGTGGGGGAGGGTATTTTAGTGACGATACTGATGTGAGGTATAGTGTTCTGCTGATTCACTGCGGGGTGTTGAATGGGTGGGTGTGCTCGGGTTGACAGGGTGGGGTGAGGACTGGAACTGACTGGAAAATTCAGACACTTACACAAACACACCCAAACATTTAGACTGTCTGTCTGTCTGTCTGTCTCTCTCTCTCTCTCTCTCTCTCTTTCTGTGTGTGTGTGTGTGTGTGTGTGTGTGTGTGTGTGTGTGTGTGTGTGTGTGTGTGTGTGTGTGTGTGTTCTTGCCCATTCCTCAACACCGACAAATTAAAAAACAAAAAACAAACAAACAAACAACAACAACAACAACAGACTACCATACCTGCATCCACATACCTACAGCCTACTTCCAGTTCACCTGTACTTGGCCCCTTTCATTTCTGGGTTGTCCAAAAACCTTGACACGAAGCTCAACGCACCAGGCGATAGCCATCCAGCCTTTCACAAGCGATTAATCCTTCATAACCCTGGGCTTTCTTCAATCGCGTGCCCCTCTACTGTGTTATTATATACGGCCGGTGCTCCTGTGTAGAGGGCAGCTTGTGTAGAGGCCGGGCACAGAAAAGGAAAATACTGAAAAACACCTGCTGGCATGGGCAGCTTTGGTCACCTGAATCCTTTTTCAAGTGCTCGAGAGGCCAGGCTGCCAAAACACCAGTGCTGGAAGTGTTGACAAAGAAGTGATCCCAATTATTTCTGTGCAAAGTCCCTGTTTTAAGGGTGTTGAATAAAACTGCTCTTTGACAGGTGGAACTGAGGGGGCAGGGGGTCACAGAGCAAGTACTTGAGCACTGACGTCAATGAACAACTACTACAGTGTTCCGCATTAGAATGGTGTAGGCTCAGGTATGCAGCACGAATGACGACAACAATCTTGCTTATGGTGTGATACAGTCCTTGCTTTTTCGTGAAAATTCTTGATTAAAAAATTCTTGAGGCTAGTGTAGTTTTATTGGCAGGGTAACCATGAGAATTCTGTGAACTGGCAGACGAAAGAAAATGAGAGAACTTCATTCTCAGATCTGGACAGTTTGAGCCAAATGAATTTAAGAGAGACGTGTGAATTGCAAAGCTGAGAGCTGCCTGGCCAGGGGATTAGTTTGACATCGATGTCATCGGCTGCGCCCATTCCTCCTTCGTGTTGACATCCCGCAGGGCAGTGTCTTAGCTTTGCGTGCCAATGGGCAATGATGACTTTAAGTTAGTGAAAATACTTCTTTGTGTGGGCGATCGTTGTGTTACAAAGCCTGAAACCTTCTTCTGTCCGGTCTGTTTGACTGATCTCTTTATCTGTTTCGTGTTGATTTCTGCTTCAGGCTTTCTTGCAAGGTCTGACTTCTTAGCTGACGCCGTTTTCAGATTGCCTAGTGCATTTCCGTACGTACAGTTTTCCCCTAACACACACACACACACACACACACACACACACACACACACACACACACACACACACACACACACACACACACGGGAGACCAACACTCACCATTCAAATGATCATTAAAAATCAACTGCCCAAAGGAAGACAGGTTTAGGCTGTGCTTCCCAGTATTCTGTAATCCCCAGTACAACAATCGGAGGCGAAAAAGTGCTGAGTTTGCTAGCTTGAGAACTGACTAGAATAACGATTTAACCAAACAGGCACCCTGCCAATACAGTATCATTTAGACCTTGCTTTGTTAGGGTGGCGGGTGGCGGGTGACGAGTGACGAACAGAAGCAACCCAGGACGTCTGTTTTGGGTTATGACCAAACAGCCCAGTTCGCTGTCACAGGGACGCTTCAAGCGGACTTCAGCCCGGGGTGTTTAGGGTTGATATCTGGGGTTTGTTTGCCAGTAATGATCAGTCGATTCGCTTTTAATGTCTTGATGAGTGGGCCATGTACCCTCTTCCGCGACACTAATACCGTTTTAAAGGCCTTCCGAAACACGAGCTTCGCTGCTACATGATACTATGCGCTAATGGAGTCCTGAAGGCGAACATTGAATTCGATTTGACGGTCGTATTGAATGTTGTCTTGTGGATCGTAGCCTTGGGAAGATAATTATGTTGTTATTCGATGTCACTAGAAGTGTTGGTTTGAGCTGGTTGGAATTCAGAATCTTTTGTCAGGAGCTAGACAAATTCTTTTGTTGTATCGTATACGCACATTTCCCGAAGTTAGATCTTCGAGTTACTCTCGGGACTTAGAGCCTGTTTTTGCGTAGGATCAGCACACTGGCGGTTAAACTTTATTATTATTGTCTTATTATTATGTTTTATGGTGGCCTATAATTTCCCTTCTGGGATTAATAAAGTAAATTGAATTGAATTAAATTGAATTGAACTTCTGCTGAAAGGCTTCGGTAGGACATGTCGCGAGAATTGTCCTATTATTTTCATGATTCAATTTATTTTCAAAGCGAGAATAACTTCTCGTTAGTTTGCTTTCTTCAAGTCTTCAGTCTATGGCTTTTCCAAGCTGCCACAATAATATTCTTACTCCTCTTGTCTGTTTCAGAAGCTGCTCCCAGGCCAAGCTACACGTTCGACTACGAAAATAAGGCATTCCCTGTGAAGACCTGTGAGGACGCGGTCTTCTGTTTGTGTGGAGAAGCACCAGTCTTGTCCAACGTGGTTTTAATGGTCAGACGTCAGGATCAGGAAGCCGCGAAAACCAAGCTGGAAATGCTTCGTTCGTGAGTTCCGTCCCTTGCTTAGAGACAAAACCTTGTGCTGGCTTTTTTCTACGTTGTCCCTTGAGCTCTCGTGTGAGATCACCAACCACTGAAGCATCATCTGATGCGTGTATTGCGGCAGTTTCTCTGATCCCAAGCACTAGAACAGAACGACTCACCTTGAAGAAACCACTATGGAGACCAAACGCCGAGGTTGTTTAGGCAGAACTGCTCTTGGGTGTTCGGGACACTGTCCCTTGCTGGTGGCGTTGATGTGTTCAGCGCTGCTGGTGCCCGCGCTTTGTGAACAATTACCTGCATGTCAGATACAACCGAGTACGCAGAGACCGCTGTGTGATTGTAGCGTGGAGCAGGAGTCTACCGTTATCTGTGGCAACAGGACTCCTAAGCTGACACGCATACCCTCAGCTTTACCTGAAGACATCACCATTCTGTAAGTTATTCATTCACCTGTAATAGCATTGCCGGCTGGAATTCGTCTCCAGTCTTTCCGCAAAAGCGTTTTTGGTATAAGGTGGGTTGGGGAACTTCGGCACTGCGTGCATGCGTCCACTAGCGTGTTGACTTAACATACTGCCCGCCTTTTCGTGTTCACGTGAGAGAAACATGCTTAATGCCAACGGATACTTTAACCAGTCGCAGGCCTGCTTTCAATGAAACTGCGACTTTAACCTCATGAATGTGCATTGAAAATCGTTCTGAGAACAAGTGAGCGTGTTTGGGGGAACTTCGACACCTTCGGGGGAACTCCGTCACTCCCTTCGGGGGAACTTCGGCACCACCTGGGGAACTTCGTCACTAGGCTTGAGAGTATTTGTTTTCATGGTTTCAGTGCCTTAAATGTGATGTGCTACAAACTGTAGGTCAGATTTCTTCTTTATTTTTATCTAACATGTGTGATTAAACAACTCTCTCTCTCTCTCTCTGAATGAAGAAGACTGTTTCAGGCAAAACTGAGCTTAAAACAAGAGGTTATTTTTGTGTGTATTCATTAAGCTAAGCAAATCGACCAGTCTGGGAATGTGAGTGTGTCTATGGTAGAACCATCCTGGAAGGCTATTTTAGTGTTAGAATATTTCAACTTCTTAGCTTACTCTTAAAACGAATTTCCCCTGTTGATGGTGACGGATTTCCCCCATGTACATTTTTGGTCGGGGGAACTTCGTCACCCTCAGTAATTTCGTGTTTATGCAGTGTTTTGATGTGTGCCATCGCTAAAGAAACATTTAAACTTTAAAATAAAGTCATGTTTATGTTTAAGACCCTTAATATATTTGATTTCATTCAAAAACATAAAAATAAGACTATACAAAGATAGTTGGGACTTTACCGGCAAAAGACACGTGAAGTTATGAAGCAGACGAGAAAAGACACGTGAATTATGAAGCAGACGAGAAAAGCAGTCAAGTCAGAATGCGATAATTTGACGCGTCTGGCTGTACCAAGTATTTTCACTGGTCGTTCCATCTATCGTTTGGAATCTTGTAGTTACTTGGGAGAGCCTATTTGGAGGGATGAAAGCTTAGTAAGTGCATTGAATTATAGAAGAAACTTGGGTGACGAATTTCCCCCGAACCGCAAGGGTGCCGAAGTTCCCCCAACCCACCTTAAACCTTTTGTGGTGCAAAAAGGCGTTACACCCTCCCCCCCCCCCCGCCCACCCCCAGAAAAAAAGAAAGAAAGAAAAGAAAGACAAAAGAAAAACAACAACACCCCCCCCAACCTCCCCCCCAAAAAAAAACAACAACAACAAAAAACAAAAAAACAAAACAAAACAAAAAACAAACAAAACAAAACAAACCAACAACAGCAAAGCAAACAAACCAACAAACAAACAAGAAAAAAGACAACAACAACAACAACAACAACAAAACCAACAAGCCCAAAAACTAGTAACACTGAAAATCAGACTGAACGAATTCACAATTCTTGATTGTCATACTTATGAATATAAATGGTCGTATATTTAAAATGAGCTCGAGTTAAACCAAAAAAAAAAGAAGCAAGGAAACTGTACCTGTTTAAACTGCAAATTTTGTCCGCTGAGGAGTTGGAGGGGGTGAAAGCGGGGGTAGCGGTGAGGTGTGCGTGGGTTTGGTGGTAGGGTCTGACATTTTTTCAACCGTACTCCCAAAACACACTGATTATGTTAAAGTGTGATTCCCCTCCCCGACAACGGCCACGACCACCAGCTCCAACAAGTCCGTGTTGTGTTTAGTCTAAACTCATTTTTATTAATTTCCATTGCTTCCCAGTCATTGCCTCTGCTTTGGTTTCTTCCAGAGATGTGAACAATAACGCCATAACTATGATCGCCAAGGATGATTTTATCCATCTGGAGAGAGTGAGGACAATGTAAGTGCCAAACTTCGTCTTTCTCTGTCTGTTCATACGTTTACTCTGTTGAATTATCTTGTTATAGATGTGATCGACACGTATTTGTGTCATCGTCTTGGTGATAGCGCTGGCTGCAGCGGCTGCTTTTTCATGTAGTTCAGTTTTTCTTCAAGTCAGGCTGGTTGTCATGTTCATCGTATAATGTTCGTAAAATTTTATATGTGGTAGACTGCATGTATGTTTCTTTGTATCAATCAGACTGGGGAATTTTCAGTCATTTGGCAATTTTCAGCCAAATGTCCTATCCTTTCAGCCAACAAAATCTAAGTTTCAGCCAAAGAAAAGGTAGGAGGACAAAAGGTTGCACACGCTATCATGATACATGTAATAACATACGGGACAGTCTAACTTCATTTTTGAAGCCTTGCATGTCAGTATTTTACTTTTGGGTGCCAAGAGAGGATACGATAGGATACTAAAATTTGTTCTCTTCTGTGTGGGCATTGCCCCTGTGGCCCCCTAGCAGGGCGTTGCCTCTTCACTCAAGCCTAGGTTTGTCTTTTTTTCTCGTCGGCAATTGCCCAGACTGATCAATGTATGATGTGTACATGTGTATATTAATGTATCCTATGAGTATGACTGTTTCCTGCGTGTTTCACCCATCATCTTGACCATAATGTTTGTATTGTATGACTGTGTGTGTATGTACTGCATGATTTGGTTGCAATTGTCTTCAGATCTGATACGTTCTAAACAAAGAGCAGCCTTGCAATGTTATACACACGCATTATGCTGTCGCTTCTCTCTTCTTGTTTTCAGATTTCTTCAGCAAAATCAGATTGCTACTATTGAGGATGGCGCGTTTGCTAATCTGCACAGTCTACAGTTGTTGTGAGTAAACACGTGTGTGTGTGTGTGTGTGTGTGTGTGTGTGTGTGTGTGTGTGTGTGTGTGTGTGTGTGTGTGTGTGTGTGTGTGCACAGCATACGTAAGGGATTTCTCTCTCTCTCTCTCTCTCTCTCTTCTGTGTGTGTGTGTGTGTGTGTGTGTGTGTGTGTGTGTGTGTGTGTGCACAGCATACGTAAGTGATTTCTCTCTCTCTCTCTCTCTCTTCTCTCTTCTCTCTGTGTGTGTGTGTGTGTGTGTGTGTGTGTGTGTGTGTGTGTGTGTGTACAGCATACGTAAGGGATTTCTCTCTCTCTCTCTCTCTCTCTCTTCTCTCTCTCTGTGTGTGTGTGTGTGTGTGTGTGTGTGTGTGTGTGTGTGTGTGTGCGTGCGCGCGCGCCCGCGTGTGTGTGTGTGTCCACAACATGCTTGAGGGAATTCTTTGGATCGAGTTTCCATAATGTTACTTGGTGTTTCAGAGTCCTGTACAACAACAGACTGACCCAGGTTCCGGATACATGGTTTCAGCACCTTCCCTCTATTACAACAATGTGAGTATTATAAAATTCATTTACGGACCTCCATAGCAGCATCACACCCTCATCCTCATCCTCATGCAAGAAATTACCCGGATGTGTACGTGTGTGGGCGTGTGCGTATATACAATATAGGACAAGTTGAGAAATACCTACATAATATTATGCACATATTCTTGGTGTCATACTGTACATGGGTTAAAGTGAATTACATTTATGTGCGAGTGACTTGTGTGCAAATGTGGGCGAGGGGGCATATGGTTACTTTAAGCACGTGCGCACTGTATTGTACATCGTTTTTTATTGTATTTGTGTTAAATATATAACTATGTGTTAAAAACAGAATAAAAAAAAAAATTAGCAAAGCTTCTGAGCCCACCCTGGGTTCCACCCACGACCTGGGAGCAGAACCACTGAAAGCTTACTAAGATTTTGGGCAGACAAAATATTAAATTAACTAGGTAATACGGTAACAGTTGGAACTGTGCTCGTTTGTTTAATGTGGATATAGAACCTATATACAGTTTGTTTTTTTAACACTCCTCCCTTTATTTTTCTTTGTGGAACATTATTGAATGGCATTATGGAACAGTCTTCCAGCCCATGTTAAACACGCATGCTCTATCACAAATCTCAAACAGCTTTATTTTAAATATCTTAATATGTCACACGATATTTAATCTTCCCACAGTTTATTCTCGCCCATTCCTACATGTATTGACATAAATGGTATGTTCATCACGCTTTTTAAATGTTCCTCTCTTATTAGTGTGTAAATTCATTTACTATGATTTTATTGCTATTTTGCTTTTCTCCTGTTGTATTACATGTGTGTGTATTTTTCTGTTTAGATAGATACTACTAGAAATAGCAACGGCAGCTATGAAAATTGACTGTTTCACGTCAACTACCTCTACCGCTGAAAAATAAAGTTTTCTTGATTCTTGATTTTCTCTTGTTCAACAGCGATCTGTCAAGAAACGACATTCAGACTATTGACAAGCGAGCGTTTCTCACTGTACCGGCCTCTAAAAACCCTGACGGAGTAATTGTGTAAGTACAGCCTGTCTGTGAGTGCGTGCTTGCGTTCGAGTAATTTAGTGGTTGCATTTTTAGACACTAATGAGTGATCTTCAGCGGATACGAGAGAGTGGGGTGTGTGGGGGTGGGGGAAGGGGGAATCGAGGAGAGAGGGTGGGGTGGGGGTTTGGGAGTTTAACGTCCTTTTCCACCACATACGGGTGATATTAAAGACGGGGCAACGATGAAAAAGCCAGCACAAACATTTGGCCCCAGCCGGCGGGATTCGAACTCACGACCCGAGCATTGAGAGTCCAACGCTCTACCATTCGGCCACCCCGGCTCCCGATCGAGGAGAGAGAGATAAGAGCAGAGCGGGTGATGTGTACAACAACAACAACAGCAACAACAACAACAACCACAGCCACAACAGCAACAACAACAACAACAGCAAAAACAAGCACAACAACAACAACAACAAGCACAGCCACAGCAGCAGCAGCAGAAACAACAGCAGCAGCAAAAACAAGCACCACCACCACCACCACAACAGCAACAGCAACCACAACTTTATCAGCAGCAACCACAACTACAGCAACATTATTATCATTTGTTTTATTTCTACAGGAGAATGGCCGGAAACAACAACCTGAAATGTGACTGTAACTTGCGCGCCATCAGGGACTGGAAGAACTCCATTCAAGGCAACTTAGCTCGCATCAACTTTGAGAACGTGAATTGTGCAAACGCCGGAGGAAAGTTGCTGGACCAAATGAGAAACAGTGACTTCGGTTCTTGCAGCGGTGAGTTCATTAGTAGTCGTCAGATTATCTCTTGTGTTCTATGGGCCATGAAGAAGAAGACGTTTGATCAACTTCTTGCCAAATACCTGGAGATTTTATCCGTTTCAAAATGTTCATTTAAAGGCGTGATTATCTACAAACAAATAAACAAACAAATAAAAAAAAAAAGCGTACAAAAAATGAATTCCCACCACCACCACTACCACCATCAACAACAACAACAACAACAACAAAAGCAGAGCAAGCAAAGCACAACCCCATAAAGTACAAACTCGTTACTCATCTGTGCGAGTAAGTGGCAGGGGTGGGGGGGGGGAATGGGTGTTCGGGGGTTTAACGTCGTTTTCCACCATATACGAGTGATATCAAAGACGGGGCAATGATGAAAAAGCCAGCACAAATATCTGGCTCCAGCCGGGATACGAACTCACGATCCGAGCATTGGAAGTCCAACCCTCTACCATTCGGCCACCCCGGCTCCCCGAGTAAGCGGCAGCATAAAGTATCAATTTCTATGCATTTGGGATACAAGTATGTTGTGAACATCCGCCCCCCTCCCCTTCCTTTCCATTACTGATCTGATATAACAAAGTTCCAGGAAATAAAACAACAACAACAACAACAACAGCAAAATACCCAAAACCAAACCAAACCCAGAAACCGCCGACAATCGTCTTCGTTGGATGTGGCAACACCCAAACAGAGTACTCTTACTTTGACGATGATTTTCAGATTCCCAGTTGGCCATGTTTGAGTCGAACCAGAAGTGTGCGTCGTGCAGGGCCCAGATGAGTCAAGATGCATGTGACGAGGCGGGGACTGCCGGCTGTGGATCTTCACAGGTTAGTTCCGCAAACACTTCTGCGTCATTTGCGGAAATGGTCTAAGCGCGGATGAATATGATAAGGACTTATGCCCTTTTATCCCGAGCAAGGTAGGTTTTACCAACCTCCAGACCATGTTTATATGTGTAAACAGGGGGGGGGGGGGGGGGGGGGGTGTAAATGAGTCATTTACAGTGATCGCATAAAGTTTGTAAAAAAACAGAGGAAATCCACTGCTGCCGAGCGAACTGAAGTCTGTCTTCTAAGAGCGACGCTGGCGCAATGAGCTGGACACATTGGGCAAGGGGAAGAAGCGTCCAGCGTGCGGAATTAGGTCATGTTATGCAATAGCGTGGCGTTGGCGCTGGCCGCCTACGGAGAGGAAAGCCATGCCAGCCATAAATAGCCTTGCGCTTGTGAACGGCGCGCAACTTGTTTTGGTTGATCATAACGGAGCGCATGCGCATATGGTGATGTGGTATGTCATGTCAGTAGTTCGTCCAATATGCCGCATAAAGGTACACCCCAAAATCGTACGTCAACGTGTAAAAATGGTATGTCTTGAATGCAAAATTGCGTCTAGTGTGCTAAATAAATTCAGTTCCCTAACTTGTATGGGTCCTTGTACAAGTTGTATGTCTAAATCATTATGCACCAGATTCGTGTTTTTTTTACGTTACATTGTGAAAATGATATGTCTTGTGTACACATTTGTACGTTAACACGTAAAACTGGTATGTCTTGTGTACAAATTTGTACGTTATTTTTTTCCAGCAGCCAAAAAAATTTTTGGGGGGGGGGGGGGGGGGAATAGGGTCGGTCCGGTTACCAGAAACAACATTTTTTTTTGTTGCCTAATCAAGATAGAGTATTTCGAACGCCCAGGTGCTCTCACGAGCGAAACTGTTCCAACACACAAGCTGGCCATAGCAAAGATTGACTGAATTTAGCCCGTTTATGGTATGTCCTGGTGTGCAAACTGTACAGGCGATGTGCCAAAGTCAGATCCAGTACCAGACCAACAGAATGCACATCACCAAGACCTGCACGGCGTACGCCAGCTGTCTGGAGGCGGAGCGTGCCAATAGCCGGTTGTGTAACGTCACTCACTCGGCGCCTATACAGTACATGCAATGTACATTCTGCTGTGTCGGGACGTACTGCAACCACGGGGATGTTGGCGGTGAGTAGTGCTCAGTTGGTGTAGTTCGACCGTTAGGGGGTGCAAATGTATGCCTGTCAATTCCGTCGTCATTTCGGCATAAAGTCAAGTCGTAGAACGAAGTCAGCGGCCACGTGACTTCACCTCGCCACACCCCGGAGTACATTTGCACCCCCTCCCGCGTTGCGGGGATACAGTCGCCCCCGTTAGTGGTGTGTGTGTGTGTGTGTGTGTGTGTGTGTGTGTGTGTGTGTGTGTGTGTGTGTGTGTGTGTGTGTGTGCGCGGGTGCGTGGCGTGTGTATGTGTGTGTGTTTGTGCGTGTGTGTGTGTGTGTGTGTGTGTGTGCGTGTGCGTGTGCGTGTGCGTGTGTGTGTGCGTGTGTGTGTGTGTGTGTGTGTGTGTGTGTGTGCGCGCGCGTTCGCGCTCTCGCGTGTGTGTCTTCAGAGTCGGGTAAAATCTGCATATTTCGAGCAGAGGATAGATGTATCAGGCCTTTGTTTTAGTTCGGGAGTTTCGAGAAATTTCACAAAACCTAGTCATTTTGACTTCGGACTTTGGACTTAATGTGACCACTGGATCACTTTAAAACCATGATAAAAAAAAAAAAACGCAAAGTTTTTGGGAGTGTGCTTGTACGTATCTAAACCAGTGTTACATGTGCAAATGGAGATGGTCTGACCGCTGCACACATTTTTTTTTTTTAGATCCAAAATTAATGCCTGTAGAAAATGTTTATCGTATTTATTTGTATACCAATGGTTCCCTGCCAGAAGGTACCATCTACACAGACAGGAAGAAGAGAGATAGTGCGTTCTGTCACGGAACCCGCGATATTTTGTAAACATTCAGTGGCCGGGTGTACTGTCTTGACCACCCGTCCCTAGTGTCTGATTTGAGCAGCTGTGCATTAACGTTCGCGCGTGGAAAGGGAGCCGGGGTGGCCGAATGGTAGAGCGTTGGACTTCTAATGCTCGGGTCGTGAGCTCGTATCCCGGCTGAGGCCAAATATTTGTGCTGGCTTTATTCATCGCTGCCCCGTCTTTAATATCACCCGTATGTGGTAGAAAAGGACGTTCAACCCACAAACCCCCACCCACCCACCCTCGCGCGTGGAAAGATTCATTGCAAGGAGAACAAAAGACCATACACTATAAGCAGTGCCCACTTCATTACGCACGCTCATAAGGAAGTCTTTGTGTGAAGAATAACATCATTCGCCTTTGACGCTGTCAAACCAAGTTTTCTGTGCAGCACTCTGCTTGTATGTTCATGGGGTCCAGTGAAAAACACAAAGTGTCAATGGCATTAAGTGCCGTATCTTGTAACTATCAGCTACACTGCAAATGATGACAGCGAAAATCGATGCATAAACAGTCTGACGAGAGGCAGCCGATAGCGTTCTTCATGGTTTTTCTTTCAGTTCGATTTTCCTTATGGCCAGTGTTACATCGCAGATCAACTGGTCGTTTAAATCGTTTAATTGGGTCTATTTGTAGCTCACTAGGCTTAAAAAAAGGTTGCTTTTGTTTTGGATCTGTTGCATCTGTGAGTGCGCATGTACGTAAGTTGTAGTCGTCTCGCCGGTGACTACAAGGTTATTGTCTGTCTCCATTATTATTATTATTATTATTCTGTTGGCCAGCCTGTAAGATACTGTGCATGTGTCGGGGAGCCGGGGTGGTCGAATAGCAGAGCGTTGGACTTCGAATGCTCGGGTCGTGAGTTCGATCCCGGCTGGGGCCAAATATTTGTGCTGGCTTTTTCATCGTTGCCCAGGCTTTGCTATCACCCTATGTGATGGAAAAGGACGTTAAACACCCAAACACCCACCCACCCACCCCTGTGCATGTGTCTATGTATCGAAAACAGGACGACCTGCGAACCTAGACAGGGCAGACGATGGGCCTTTAACACATCACGTACCGCACACGGGCATTCCCCGTTCTTCCAGTTCTCTTCCCACCACGTCTGTCTTTCCATTATTTTTGTTTGTCTAGTCGTGTGAGACGTCATTCTAACTCAAGCTTTATTACGTTTCCAGTCTCCAGCATTAGGGTTTAACTGGGCCGGGGGGAATAGGTCCCTGCATAGCTTGCTTGGCACGAAATGGGTTAATGAAACCAATTGTGTAACTTACATGTGCAGGTCGCACCAAGTCTTTCCGGCTGTTCGTCACATTCCAAGTGAACGTCACGTTCCAGCCGTACATGATGAACGTGGCCTCTGCCCTGTACGCGCAGAATACCGCAATCTACAATGCCAAAGTGAGCACAGCTGTTTCGTTTATTTTCCTTATAATTGTAGCGTTATTATGCCACTCGAAGTGTCTCTCCCTGTCCCTGTCTTTCTCTTTATCTCTGTCTGTCTGTCAGAGACAGAGACAGAGACAGATGGAGACACTTACAGTGGCATAATTATGCGTTTGTCTGTCGGTCTGTCTGTCTCTGTCTGTCTGTCTGTCTGTCTGTCTCCTGCCTGTCTGTCTGTCTCTGTCTGTCTGTCTGTCTGTCTGTCTGTCTGTCTGTCTGTCTGTCTGTCTGTGTCTGCCTGTGTCTGTGTCTGTCTGTCGGTCCGCCCGCCCGTCCGTCTGTCTCTTTCTCCCCCCTCTCTCTCTCTCTCTCTCTCACACACACACACACACACACACACACACACACGCACGCACGCACGCACGCACGCACGCACGCACACACGCACGCACGCACGCACGCACGCACGCATTCACGCATTTATGATGTGGTACTTTATGCACTACTGTATTTCACAGTTTGGAAACACTTTTCAACTTTTCAAGATGTTTTTATTTTCCGCCTTTTCAGATCCGGGATCTGTTCGTAGGAGCGGAGGGCGGATACAGCGTCAAGTTTTTATACTACAGGTAAGGAGATTCTCTGTACGTCCATCTCTTTCAGATAAACAGTAAACAGGTAAATAAATGATCATTGTCATAGTCTCTCTCTCTCTCTCTCTCTCTCTGTTTGTCGCCTGCCCCCCCCCCCCCCCCCAAAAAAAAAAAAAAAAAAAAATCGCTTTCATTTTCCGTCCTTGTCACTGATCTCCCTTTCTACCTGTCTGCAATGCTGGGGTCGTGTGTTCGAATCCCGGCTGGGGCCAAATATTTGTGCTGGCCTTTTTCATCGTTGCTCCGTCTTTGATACCACCCGTATGTGGAGGAAAAGGACGTTAAATCCTTGAAGCACCCACCCACTCCCTCTGTCTATCTGTCTGTCTGTCTCTCACCTCCTTCCATCCATATACTTTTAAACTCTTCTTCTTGGAATTTTGACAGAAACGAGTCACCATACACCCGCGTGATCCTGGAGGTGCACGCGACCAACCTTAACACTTTCAATGCCAACCAAGTGATCTCTCTACTGAAGCGACGACTCGAGCAAGATTCCCAGCAAGGCTTCCTTCGGACACAGGCTGTCATCACTAACACCATCTACGTTGGAACAGAGTTAACTTTTGCCAGTAAGAACCTTTAGACGAGCGTGTGTGTGTGTGTGTGTGTGTGTGTGTGTGTGTGTGTGTGTGTGTGATAGAGAGAGAGAGAGAGAGAAAGAGAGAGAAAGAGAGAGAGAGAGGGGGGGAGGGGGAGGGGGCAAGAAAGAGACAGACAGACAGACAGACAGGCAGGCAGGCAGACAGACAGACAGGCAGGCAGGCAGGCAGGCAGATTTGGAGGAACTTCCTTCAAAGTCTGTTGAAAATTCAGTTAAAGAAGCTATAGAGTTTTGTCATGTTTAATGATTTTTTTTTCATCCCCTTGCCGCAGATTTTGTACCCAGTATTTGAGAGTGACCCGTGTAAACACCCCCTCCCCCACCCCCTTTCTTTGGAAGCATGGACGAATATACAACTGTAAAGTTTAAAATAAACTAATTGCGAAATAATAGTGGAACCAGTCTGCATGGAAGGGAGAGCAAAACCAAAAAGAAGGGAAGAGAAAGCATCAGGCTGAACTGCACCCTAAGTCGCCGTAAACTCTACCAGCGAAAGTGAATGACTGACAGACGTAAACCACACCCACCCACCCCTCCTCCCACTCTCATAAGCACCACCCGGCTTTCACCCACTTCATTCCTTCGTCCTGTGACTGCGATGGAAGGCTGACTCTCACCGCTTATGATCCTCTTGCAGACCAGTGTCCGGCAGAAGTAACAAAGACACCTTCAGGTGATATCTTCTGGCGCCAGGCTAATGCCGACAGTACGTCCTATGTGGCGTGTCCGGGCCAATCGGCTGATGGCGAAGGCAGAACGGCGTACGCCAACCGTAGATGGTACTGATATTATGTTCATGTGATTTATTTTCGGCGTACGCTGACAAAAAATACAAACAACAAAACTGACGCCATGCTGTTGTTGATTAATTTTTAGAACACTGTGCGGCGTATCAGTGGAAAGTACTGTATTGATTTATGTTATGCGGCGTACGCCAGCAGTGGAAAGTACTGTATTGATTTATGTTATGCGGCGTACGCCAGCAGTGGTTGGTTGGTTGGTTAGCTGGGGTTTATCGTCCACGCCACAACGAGGTGATTGCAGACGGCCCTAGGGGGCTGGTTATGGGGGGATGGGGATAGCTACCCTAACTGTACAGTCCAGCTGAACACTTTTTCAATCCAGTCAGACTGCCAGGTCGGCCACAGTTTATGTATCCTTGACTGTAATGGACAAGTTACACAACCAGATCCAGTTCACAGTCAGTGGAAGTGGGGCAACGTGAAAAGGCCTGTACAAATTTTGACCCTGTCGGGATTCGAACCCGGGACCTATCGATCTCGAGTCCAACGCTCAAACCGTTGAGCCACCGACTCCCCCTGCCAGCAGTGGAAAGTACTGTATTGATTTATGTTATGCGGCGTACGCCAGCAGTGGAAAGTACTGTATTGATTTATGTTATGCGGCGTACGCCGGTTGGAGAAAGTTCCGACATTGTGTTATTGATTTATACTAAACGGCGTACGCCTGCAGTAAATGATACTGACAATCATGCTTTTGATTTTTATTAGGTTAAAAAATGTGGACGGCCAGACGTTATGTCACACTAAAGATTTATAATATCTCGGGGGTGAGCAGTGGTCTAATAGGTAGCGTGTCGGATTTAGCCGCTGCGCTACTGAACGGCCGTCACCAATGTCACGGCGATGAAGCGTGGGTTCGAGCCCAGGTCGAGCTTGTGATATGTGATACCGGTTTTTCCTGGCTGCCGGGCTGCTCATCGGGGGTTTCTCTCCGGGCTATCCGGCTTTCCTCCCCCCAGCAAAATTGTAAAAAATATAGGATAGGTATTGGGTAACGCTGCACCGCAGCGACGCGCTTCCCCCAGGGAAGCAGCCCGAATTTCCCGAAAGGGATAAAAAAAAAAAATAATGCGGCGTAGAGATCACGCTTTCATTTTATAACTGAAATCAGTTTCAAATAATCGAGGCATTATAGTGATCGTTTTCGGCTGTTTTTGCATCTGTAGCGTGAATGTTGACGGCATTGCTCAGTGGGATGCACCAGACCTTGACGCTTGCCAGCCGCCGGAGGAAAGCGACACCACGCGGAGGTTGGAGGAACTGGCAGGAACGAGTATCAGGCCAGGTGAGAAAAACACACGCCCTAGCGCACAGGAGGCCGCATCTCCACGGTGTGTAGTCAAAATAGTCGGGAGTGTTTCGGGTGCTACTCCGCTTTAAAAGTAGCACCGCAAAGACAGTGTTTCCTAAAAGTAGCACCGAGTGTTTCCATTTTTTTCAGGGCAAGAAAAATAGGGGTTTCCACCTCGTTTCTTCCATATGAAAGGTCGCAGTCATGAAACACACACACACACACGCACACACACACACACACACACACACACACACACACACACACACACACACACACACACACACACACACACACACACACACAGACAGCGTGTAGCTACAATGGCCAAATGCAATCGCACATGTTGGAGCTTTACTTTAGAGCAGACTTTGTCAAAATGTTTGAACCGTCATCTGGACTTACCCCACGTTGCTTACATAACCTTTACACTACTACTACTACTACTACTACTACTACTACTACTACTACTACCACAAAACACTTGTAGAGCGCAGAGTTCTGCTTAGAAAAGCACTCAATGCGGTTTTTGCTCACGCATACACACAGCATTCACATGCACACATTTATACACATCAATACAGGCGGTGGAGTTTAAACTTAAAGATTAAAAGCTAGTTTGAAAAGATGTGTTTTGAGTTGTGCTGTAAACTGTAGGAGGGAAGGGATGTTTCTCAGAGAAGATGGCAAGGAGTTCCAAACGGGGGGGGGGGGGGGGGGACACTATAACTGAAAGAACGTTGGCCAAATGTTTTGAGGCTGACCCGGGGGACCTTCAGTAGCGTTTCGGAGGATGAGCGGAGAGTGCGGGATGTTTCGTACTTGGTGAGCTTATCAGAAAGATACTGGGGGAAGTGACTGGTCAAAATGACGGAAGGCTAATGTAGCAATCTTGTACTGAACACGGTACTGAACCGGCAGCTATGGAATCACAGGGGAATTTGTCCTGAATGACGACCGACTAAACACGCTTGCTCTGTCGTCTGTGCGTGCAGGCAACGTGAACTCTGTGCTGAACCAACTTCTGCAGCTGGTGGCGGACCAGGACCAGCTGACAGCTGATGACGTCACTCTTGCCATGGACACGGTCGACAAGGTGCTGGAAGAGGGGACGGCTTTGACCCGGTTAGGCGCCACTGACACCGTAACCATGGTACTGAGCGAGCTGGCGGACGCTGAGCCGAGCGTGTGGAAAGAATCGAACGAGAACAGTAACTCTGCAAACAGGTAAACAACAACATTTGATTTGATTTGATTTGTTTTGATTTGGGCAATAATGGCACTTGTGGCACCATTTCATGTCATTTCATTTCATTAGGATAATAATGGCACTTGTGGCACCATTTCATGTCCATTTCATTAGGATAATAATGGCACTTGTGGCACCAAGCAGAGTTTTTTGAGATGATGAAAAAATAACTATATCCTTAACCTTGGTAATACAGTTGGTTTATAAATAAAATTTGTACATGAATCTGGAGATTTTCACCGCCATAACTTACTTTTTCTGTTGATCGTGGCAATTAAGTCCATTCATTCGGTGAGTGTTTCCGGTAGAGTTTGTTTTTTTTTAAATCAGCACCATACGTATGCTCAGTAAAAAAAAATTGTACGGCTGCTCGATTAAAAGACTAGTCTGAATACTGCGTAAAGTCTCTGAGGGAATGACTGAAAAACATAAGCATGCAGTAACAAGCTGAACATTTATCACGAGGCTATGAGAGTTCGTGGTGTGAAGGGTCAGCTCACTTATTCAAGTTTCGAATACGTTATGCAGATTACTCGCGGCGGCCGACCGCGTCTCGAGGGAGGGACCTCTGGTAGACGGCCAGCTGATGTCGTCTGCTCCGAACTTGGTTCTGGCCGCTCAGAGAGTGGACAGCGATTCCTTCTCTGGTCTCACACTCACGGCCGCTACCGAGGGTGATACAGCCTTTCAGGATGGAGAGGTCAGTACTGACTTGCGGTTTCAGTTCAGCCTCAGTTCAGATTAGTTCAGTTTAGTTCAAAATGGAACCCTGTGCTCGGAAAAGCCCATACTTGCTCCATTCCGTCCCCTACCCCCCACCCAAAAAAAAAAAAAAAAAAAAAAATCTCTCCAATGTCGTCTTTAAGGCTGTTTGTCCGGTTCACAAGCTTCCCGTCATGCTCTTTCGTGGTCGTCGTTCACCGCCCTTCTTTCTGTTTAGGCCGGAAAGCCACTTCACTTACGTCCACTCGCTTTGCCTTTGCCTCTCTTGTGGGCGAAAGTTCCAGCTTCACTGGCAGTTTGCCTCCTCTTGCAAACCCCTGTTACGCACCTTGCCGTACGAAAAAAAAAAATCACGAAAATCACGCAACAACCAAATCCCTACAAACTAGCACACTGGCCATACACGGTCCTTCAAACAAAGACCAATCTTGACCCCCTGCTCAATTTGTGTCCTTACGCCTGAGGGTGATCAGTGGTATGACCGAGGTTTTGTTCCTGTTTGCTCTTTAAAAAAAAAATCTGTTTTAACATGTGTACATAAGGGTTCATGCAATTATGGATTCAAACACTGGCAATACATGTACATAAAGACAAAATGGGCAAGACGAAATAAGTAAAGAAATATGTATTAAAAAAGTGAAGAAAGGCAAAAGAAGAGAGAGAGAGAGAGAGAGAGAGGGGGGGGGGGTGGTACACATGCATATATGTGGATACAAACATTAGGGCACACAGAAATGCATGACATCACACATACATAGGAACATGCACACATACATACATATATACATACAAACATAATGCCGTTAGAGGAAGCATGTTTGGTAAGTCCTAGATTCCTCGCCGCCTCTGATCTTCCTGGGCAAAGTCCATCCGTAATGATATATTATCATCTCTTTGACGCCTCGAGGAATAAACTGCTTAGTTCTTGCACGTCTTTAGCTTTGAAGGTACGTGGAAAATCTGTGATCTGTTTATTTATTTAATTTTTTTTTCAGGTCCACATTTCTCCAAACAGCAGCTCGCCTTCCGGTAACGCCACCAGCCTCGTTCTGCCTTCCAGTCTTCTGACGTCATCACCAGGCGCTAATCGGGTGGCCATGGCGGTTCACCGCACCGACAAAGTGTTTGAGGTAGTTTTTTTTCCCTTCTTTTTCTTGAATATTAGAGATGTTTTCTTTTGAACTGGTCATGGGCTAGGAACTTAATTTCATACAATTTTCCGCGCGCGTAATTTTCCAGTGAAGCAGTAACTTTTTTGCTCTTTCATTTTCAAGGCCATCCGGCAGACAGGAGGCAGTAGCGTTACTGATGGGTCTGGTGACGCGAAATACGTCACCAAGGTCAACAGTCACGTGATGGCCGCTTCCGTCGTGGACCATGACGTCAGCAACTTGCAGGAACCGGTGCTCATCACGTTGGTGCATGATAATGAGGTACGTCATTTTGGGGGTTGTTGTTGTGTTGTGTTGTGTTGTGTTGTGGTGTGGTGTGGTGTGGTGTGGTGTGGTGTGGTGTGATGTGGTGTGGTGTGGTGTGGTGTGGTGTGGTGTGGTGTGGTGTGGTGTGGTGTGGGGTGTGTGTGTGTGTGTGTGTGTGTGTGTGTGTGTGTGTGTGTGTGTGTGTGCAGAGATAGTTGTCAACGATAGCCGTCATCAATATGGTTTCACATTATTGTCGTCAAGATTTTGACATGGTCAGTGATGAAGATGTTTCAACAAGACTTTTGGCAGAGATAAAGAGTTTTCATAAAGAGTTTTCGACAAAAATAGTTGTGGTCAAAATCTTAGACAAGGACAGCTGTCCACAATAGAGCATAACGCACACTTGTGCCACATAAAATTGCTTTATGAACGTTATGTCGCACACAGAATTCCACAAATCCGCGCTGCGTGTTTTGGGAGGAGGAAGCTGGTGGCCGCAACGGAGGATGGTCCACCAGAGGTTGCCGCATTGTAGAGGACCTGAGTACAGACAGTAAGACCATCTGCGCATGCGACCACCTGACAAACTTCGCCCTCCTTATGGTAAGACCCTTCTGAACTGAGAAACACGCCTGTCTAAATGGCGATTTTGAAATAAAAAAAAACACCCTGATTGCCATGCATACTACTGATTGCCTGAAAAGATCTGTACTTGTGTGTTTTTTGGACAAAAATACAGTGAAACAATTTATAGTGTATCCAGTCTTAATATCTTCAGTTCAAGGGCTTGTATCTCTTTTTTTTTCTATTTTTATGTAGGTCAGCACAAGGTTTTCATAATGATATATATATATATATATTTGCTAAAGACTCAGCCAATGTAATATGGTGTGTGTGTGTGTGTGTGTGCGTGTGTGTGTGTGTGCGTGTGTGTGTGTGCGTGCGTGCGTGCGTGCGTGCGTGTGTGTGTGTGTGTGTGTGTGTGTGTGTGTGTGTGTGTGTGTGTGTGTGTGTGTGTGTGTGTGTGTGTGTGTTATGTGTGTGTGTGTGTGTGTGTTACAGGACGTGTATGGGCGGGGTGAGGACCTGAGTGCCACAGACCGCAAGATTCTGTCAATCATCTCCTATATCGGGTGCGGAGTCTCTCTGTTAGCGCTCATCTTCACTCTCATCACCTACTTCATGTTCAAGTGAGTGTACAGGCCAACTGCTAAACAAGCCATAAGAATGAACACGTTGCCTAGCTCCCCACGCCCCCCCCCCCCCCCCAAAAGAAAAAGAAAAAAAAGTAAAAAAAAAAAAAACCTATTGCATTTTTCCGATAAGGTCCCTCAAACATTCATGTTACCAGCAGCAAGCTGTACTGTGTAACGGGCGGGTGTTTGTTTGACACAATGGCGTCCTTTTCCATCACATACGTGTAATATCAAAGACGGGGCAAAGATGTAAAAGCCAGAGGAAATATTTGACTCCCGGCCGAGATTCGAACTCATGACCCGAGCATTGAGTATCCAAGGCTTTGCCAGCTGGGTTCTCCCTGTTCTCCGCTGTATTGTTAAACAGCTTTTGGATAAGCAGACGTTTGTGTCATTTGCTTGTAGTTAAACGTTTAGTTTCATATTCCTGTCTCGTCTTGACTGTAAAACGTCGGCCCTCTTCTCAATCTGTCTCTGTTTTTCTTTGTTTTTATTATTTCACAATTTTGTGAAATTCAGTTTGTTTCTTACATTTACAAAACCCTGCTCAATTTACCATCAGATTTGTCAGTTCTGTGTGTTATTTTCTGATTTAAAACAAACAAACAAACAAACAAACAAAGAAACCCAAAACAGCAACAGCAGCAGCAGCAGCAGCAACAACAACCACAACAACAACAAACAAACAAACAACAACCACAACAAACAACAACAACAACAAAAAACAACCACAACAAACAACAAACAAACAAACAACAACAAAACAACAACAACACAACAACAACAACCGCCCACCAACACACCCTCAACACCACCAACAGACAAGCATGTTCTGTTCAGATATTACCTGTTTGTTCATTACATTCAAAGAGTTTGTTCGGAAGGGTAAGTTCACAGTAACACGCTGAATTTGTTCCTAAACTGTTTAGCCCAATGTCGTCAAGAAAGGGTAGTGGTGAATCTGGATCGGATGCGTCACACCATAGTCGGTAAACAAAATTAATACAGCTGCCCTAGATGTTGGACATGTGTGTAATACATGCAGTATATATATAGTGGACAGTACTTACGGTGGAAAAGCCAAACTACTCACAGAAATTGCTGCCACTACACCCACTTAAACACCAGTTTTAATGTCAATGAGCTTTTAATTAATTAATGCAGAACATTTTTTTTTCTGAAAAATAATTAACTTGTTGGTGACTTCAGATTTCATTCAGAATGCATTGCGATTATTGAAAATTTTTGCACTGAAAGAACTATTTTTTTTTTTCATATTTTTCTGCAAAAGTGTGGTGTGATTTCAAAGAGTAGTTTAGCTTGAATACATAAAAACTGCATACAGACTGCATGCACAGGGAATAGGGGAAGTTGTTGATGAATACTGCTGGGGAACGCTTCACCACGATAGCTCAAAGACGAACAATAAAAACTAGACACGGATTCAAGAATGTTTTTTTCAAGCACTCAGAACAGCTTAAAATAACAGCTGAACAGCTTAAAATAACAGCTGTACAAATGCAAAAACTGTTTATTTTAGAAATCCAACAATTTTTGCCTTTTGTTTGTTTTTAATTCAAGATTTTCAACAATAAAATACCTGCTTTGGCTTGTTAGATGTAGATTGAACAGATTACAAGACCTTTTCTTTTGTTTCATATGCTTCTGGCTAACCAGTCAAATGAAGACAAAGAAGACAGTGCCAGAATGGTGTTCATAACATTTTTTGATAACTTTTTCCTCTCCCCCCCCCCCCCCGCCCGCCTCCTCCCTCACTCGTCGAAAACTTATTCAGGCGTCGTGGTTGATGTTCTGTTGATAAGTTCCGACAACATTGATTCAGATCTCGATTATAAGTACAAAAGAGTATGATACACACATTCCACAGGGTTAGTCTTCCCTATGTATTGAGAATTAACAAGGTCATGGTCATGCTTGGGTAGTGAAGTTCCGACGGTAATTATAGTGTTAGTGTGTGCGTGCGTGCGTGCGTGCGAGCGTGTGTGTGTGTGTGTGTGTGTGTGTGTGTGTGTGTGTGTGTGTGTGTGTGTGTGTGTGTGTGTGTGTGTGTGTGTGTGTGTGTGCGTGCGCGTTTGCGCGCGCGTGTGTGTAGCTTCGAGCTTTCATGCGTGTACGTGTGTGTGCGTACGTTCTTGCGTGAGATAAGTGAAACACTATGCCTACACTACAATGATATCTCGCCCATTTTCAGCCTACACCACTTGGCATGGTGTGTAACCTAGACACTAGCGGCAGTATGTACTTATGTTTGGGGCAAAAGGTTCACAGAAAACCACAGTCACTGGAAATGATGCATTGGTGTGTATATATTGCACAAACCTGGTACCAATGGGAAGTCAGGTTCTTGAAGGATGTATTGAAGGTGCGGTCATAATGTTGTTCGCCGTGTATATATATATATATATATACCCCCAGCCAACCCGTCCCTCCCCTAATGTGCTTCTACCCCTTCCGCATAAAACCGTTGGGATGCACTAGGCGGGTATCTGTACTAACATCTTGACAGTTAATTGCATTTTTTGTGTGTGTGTTGCTATCATTAAGACAAGTTACAAAACGGCTTATTCTATTTTGTTCTACTGCAGCCATTACAAACAGTGCTTCGGCATGAAAACAACGCTCAGGCATTAAAACGATGCTAAGGCTGTCACAAGGGAGACGTTTAGGTCCGAACAAACATCGAACACGACCGAAAACGGCGTTTGTCCGTGGTCCTCGTGTGGCATACGCCCACAACATGCCTTTGCTCTGCTTTTTCCGGCTCGTGTTCGAACCGTGTTCGATGTTTGTTCGGACTGAAACGTCCCCCGTGTGACATCAGCCTTTGGCATGAAAAGGATGCTTAGGCATTAACGCAATGCTTAGGCATTAAAACAGTAATATTATACACAACTCGTCCATTTCGATTCGCATACATCTTCTTAGTTACTATAGCCGTTTTGTCGAAAGACTTTTTGTTGTTACTTTGGTTTCTTAATACATGCTTCAGTTATTGTATATAATTATTCTTTATTATTTGGATTTATTTTCCCATTTCGCATCGGCCTAAGGACAGGCCCTCAGTGGGAAGGCCAAGGCGACGAACAGCCGGGAATGTTGAGGTGGTTTCGTGTTAACGGATGCATTTCTTGCCCAGACGTTCTTTGTTTTTTGTATATGTAGAGTGAATTTGCACATATTTTTGGAGCGTTTTGGTTGCACAGGTTTTGTGTACATGTATGTTGTCAATTTGCGTTCCACTTTTTCAGTTACTATTTTTTGCATGGTTTGCGCCTGCATGTTTATGCTTTTCTACTTCTCTGTGATTTGTTCAAGTTGATTTGTTGTGTTTAAGTTATGTTTCAATTTTTTTTTCAAGTGGAAAGTATTGATTATGTATTACGAATATTTTAGATCTTTTGTAATTTGTTTTTATTCAATGCATGCTGGTAAGGCGATTATTTTTTTTTAAAGGTGGTTTTCATTTTTTCTTGATATCCATAAAGTGCGGTTATATCTGGTGAAAAAAACACCCGAAGCAGATGTTTGAGCTTCGGTGTAAATTAGTAGAGTCGCATATTTTGTTTTATAACTTCACATTTTATAAACTATATTACATTTCATTTTTTGACGTAAGTTTCAGTTTGTGCACACAAGTGTAATTAAGTTTCCACGTTTGTTTTCAATGGCGATCTGTTGCAACAACATTTATTCAAAGTTTTATTAGTCTGTTTTTTGTGTTATGTACCAGATGCACTCAGTAGGATTTGATTTGGCTGCCATACCCGCTATGCGCCATGGAGAGTTTCAGAACATTTTTTTACGGCAAGATTTTGTGTCTTATATCATTTACATTGTATGTTTGGGCTGGGCTTTCAGGGGGTTTGGAAGGGGGGGGGGTTGCTTGTAGACTGGATTCATGGAGAAAACCCACCCCCAATTCTTTGTATACGTGTACTTTCTATAATGACTATGTGCTTTTTTTGCGGAACAGGAAGTTGCGTCGAGACAACCCGTCCAAAATTCTGATCAATCTGTGTCTGGCTCTGGCCCTGTCCAACTTCGTCTTTCTCGTGGGCATGCAGGATTACGCTTTCAACAGTCTGGCTGGATGCAAGGTTCATAGTCTGTCTCTGTCTCTGAGTCTGTCCGTCTGTGTGTGTGTGTGTGTGTGTGTGTGTGTGTGTGTGTGTGTGTGTGTGTGTGTGTGTGTGTGTGTGTGTGTGTCTGTCTGTCTGTCTGTGTCTCTGTGTGTGTCTCACTGTATCTGTCTCTGCCTGTGTCTGTCTCTGTCTCTCTCTGTCTGTCTGTGTATGTCTCTCTGTGTTTGTTTGTGTCTGTCTTTCTTTGTCTCTGTGTGTGTCTCACTGTATCTGTCTCTGCCTGTGTCTGTCTCTGTCTCTCTCTGTCTGTCTGTGTATGTCTCTCTGTGTTTGTTTGTGTCTGTCTTTCTTTGTCTCTGTGTGTGTCTCACTGTATCTGTCTCTGCCTGTGTCTGTCTCTGTCTCTCTCTGTCTGTCTGTGTATGTCTCTCTGTGTTTGTTTGTGTCTGTCTTTCTTTGTCTCTCTGTGTCTGTCCCTGTGTTTGTTTTCTCTGACGCAGGCGTTGTCCATGAGTATGTCTGTACATGTTTGCAGCAGTGAACCATAATTATGTGTCCCGTGTCCAGCTCACTATCAATGCTGCAATGACAGTGTTACAAAATACCACAGACAACAGAGAGAGAGAGAGAGAGAGAGAGAGAGAGAGAGAGAGAGAGAGAGAGAGAGAGAGAGAGAGAGAGAGTGTGTGTGTGTGTGTGTGTGTGTGTGTGTGTGTGTGTGTGTGTGTGTGTGTGTGTGTGAGTGTGTGTGTGTGTGTGTGTGTGTGTGTGTGTGTGTGTGTGTGTATGTGTGTGTGTCTGTGTCTGTGTGTGTGTGTGTGTGTGTGTGTCTGTGTGTGTGTGTGTGTGTGTGTGTGTCTGTGTGTGTGTGTGTGTGTGTGTCTGTGTGTGTGTGTGTGTGTGTGTGTGTGTGTGTGTGTGTGTGTGTGTGTGTGTGTGTGTGTGTCTGCTACTGAACGGAATGAAGAAGAGGCAAAACTGTGGAAGCCCCCTCCCCCCCCCCCCGAAAGGGGCGTATCGCGCAGCACAGTTCCAAGGTTCCCACTAACCAGCCTTACAGTACAGTTGATGTGTATATGTACAGGCTGTGTCTGTGTTGCTCCACTTCTTCCTGCTGTCCTCGCTGAGCTGGATGGCTGTGGAGGCGTTCTACATGTACCTGGCCCTGGTGCTTGTCTTCAAAACCTACTTCACCAACTTCATCTTGAAGTGCTCCGTCGTTGGCTGGGGTAGGTTACAACCGTTCATCATGCAGTAGGCAAAGTTCTACAAGTATAGTACATTGGAGACTCTCACTGTTTGGTATAGTGAGAGCCTTAATAATAATAATAATAATAATAATAATAATTGTATAGGCGCTTTTCCCAATTTCTTGAACTGGCTCAAAGCGCCGCGAACTGAGCCCACCACGCACGCTCACGTGAATCACACGCATTCTCTCACACACTGGACATAAGCACATTACAATCACATGGTGCGAAGGGTCAGCTCAGCTATTTAAATTTCGGAATTTAGAATTGCATTTATTTTTCAGCTTTGGTGGGCTGCACATTGCCAAAGCAGAGGGGGAGGAAGCCGGAGTACCCGGAGTGAATCCCCGACGATCGGCCCGAATGAACGGTGCCACATACGAGAAGGAAAAATTCTTTGCCCCGAGTGGGACTCGAACTCCCCTCCTCTCGCATTGGTGACAAGTGTCTTAACCACTAGACCACCGACCGCCCGTATCAGTCTCCATTTGTATGTACTTCTGTCCCACGTGGTATCCGGAAGATATTTTTTCTAGTGACTCTCCTCTCACACACGATAAATAGAAAAGTTGTCCCGTAGGTCACAGGGAAGTGTTCGAGACTTCTATGTCTTATTGGGTCAGCTTTGTGAGGGCTGTGTCCATCTTTGCTCCCTCCCTGCTTTACGTTTTCCCATCCCTTGAACGAGTCAGGTACTCACTGACAGCTGGGTGCGCTGGGGTTGTTATAAGCCTGTCGCACGACACGGCCACTGGTCTTGTTGAATTAATTTGTCTTCTGCGGCAAAAGCCATTGAGGTTGTCCGGAATATTCCGTTCTCAGCATCACCGGGATTAAAAATGCTTTTGCATTTCACTTCATTTCATCTTGCGCTTGTTATTTCAAACGTTTGTCTTTTCTTTTGATTACAGGTGTTCCGCTTGTCATTGTGATCGTTACCCTGGCCGTCAACGAAACGGACAACTACGGGCCCCTCAACAGTGGAGTGTAAGTAACTCATTATCGGTACAACTGTAGTGTCATCACTTTTCCAACACCGCCGAATGAGGTTTAGCCTTAGGGTTAGGATATTAGCTCGACTGCTTTTTCAGCGTTAGCCGGATTTCATTTCATAACAGTAGGTGCATTGTAATCTGGGACGAGGTACCTCAGGTACTTTGCACCCCCACCCCCACCCCTACCCACAGAAGGGATGATTTTAAGATGAAAGACATTGACATAGTGGTCTTTTTTCTCAAACGACGTCAATGGACTTACTGCTTTTTTTCCCGTGTTACAGTCATGTCAGACTGCATGGGCTTCCTTCGTTGTAGTGTGTGGCAAGTTTGCCAGACCTTATCACATATTGTGCTCATTATGCCGCGGGACGCGATTGGCTGAACTCTGGGAGCTCGACCGTTTTGATTAACAGGAGTGGAGTCGTCCATTGAGTTATTAAAAAGTTAAAATGTTATGTTATGTTTCTGTTGTGATGAGATCTGTGATTTTGTATGTATTAAATGTACCGTTATTTATTTAATTAAATCTTAGTGTGTTGTTCATCATTTTAGTGTATGTATGTATGTATGTGTGTGTGTGTGTGTGTGTGTGTGTGTGTGTGTGTGTGTGTGTGTGTGTGTGTGTGTGTGTGTGTTACGATGATATCATCTCACGTTATTTTGTTAGTTATTTAATTTTAATGTGCTCTTATATCTTTTATAGTATTTTGTCATAATGAGTTACTGAGCCCGTCCGAAGATGAATTGCCCCTTGTGGGATAAATAAAGTGTTTTCATCGGACTTGACTTGACTTGACATATGATTCCACCTTTTTTTGCAGTACGTTCCCTACAAACCTTGTCACAGCTCCAATTTTTCTTTTACTTGCAAACAGTTGCTGGCTGAAGGGTGTAGCGTTTTACGCGGCGTTCGTGGCTCCAGTGTGTCTCATCCTCCTTCTCAACTTCATCGCGTTCGCGTTGGTTCTGAGGACGATCCTGGGATTGTCGGGGCGCAAGCTGAACAAGTCCGACTCCTTCACCACAGCCCAGCAACTCCGCGGAGCTATCGGGGTCGTCATTCTGCTCGGCTTGACGTGGGTGTTTGGTGTTCTGGCCATTGATCAAGCCAGCGTCGTTTTCTACTACTTGTTCGCCATTTTTAATTCTCTGCAGGTGGGTGACGTTTAGGATTGCACAGTGTGTTGCACAAGATAAACCTTTTTCATTTTGCTTCTTTGGTGACAAATGAAAGGGTTTGTTTTCTCAACAGAGATCTGCCGCAAATTAGTCCTTGTCGCTGACGCGGCGTTAAGCCTTAAAATACTCACTCACTCACTCACTCACTCACTCAACAGAGATACGTACTGCATTGATGAAATACTTGACTACACAATTCGAGGGCTCCAGCCAGAATTTACTATTTCTTTTCTTTCTATCTGTATCGATTGTGCTCTCTGGCAGGGAACCCACGAGTCATGGCAAGGGATTTAAAAACAACAATAACAACAACAAACAACAACAACAACAACAAACTGAACACAGAGACCTTTTTTTTTTTTAAAGAATGGAATTTCAAGTGGAAAAATCTGATTACGTATAGTTTCACACAGGCGCTGATAGCGATGGTAATCTTTCATACGGGGGAGTACCTGTTAAAAATGTCAACATCTATATGCAGTATATTGGCAGTGTTTTTTCCCCCGCTTTCTGTAAGTGGAGGGTTTTTTTTAAAAAATAATATAGAAAGTGTTGTGGAAGTTTCATGCATATACTCTCTAGAAAGTTGTGCATCTGAGTTCAATTTGTCATTTGGCTTTTTGTGTTTCATTGGCAGGGTCTGTTTATTTTCGTCTTCTACTGTCTCCTGAAGAAAGAGGCGCGCAATTCTTGGCGTCGCTTCTGTTGCAAGCACGGAGACGAAAAGTCGTCTGCTGTAACGACCAGCAAAGGTACGTTTCTTTTGCGTCATACTTCTGAAAGTAACCTCGTCTATACAGCAGCCACTTTGTATGAGGAAACACCGTGTCGAGTTAAAGAGGCAGCCACTATGCAGGCCATTGTATTGAGCCTCTGTTCCCTGGTCAATGCAAGGTGGTCTCCTGTCTATGAAGGCCACGTTTCCAAGTCCGTAAGGTCAAATCCGCAGACCGCTTTGACTGTATTGTCATCCATATCCATGCAAATTTAAATACATTATCGGTTGTATTCTACCTTTTGCTTTGCATGTCGAGTCTCGTGTTAGGGAAGACCAAACCCATTTATGGCCTTGGGAATCGTGACCATAAACTCATCTTACTGTCACGCACGTTACAAGTCATGTTCATTCGCTCTTCGAAAAACAGCAATGGCAGATCTTTCAAACCATCGTTCACGATTGAACGATTTCAGCATTTCAGGCGCAACATCACCATTACCATCGCCAACAGGACACAGCAGTTCTGACCGGTTTTCGCACTGTTCAAGGTGCATTCACATTTCAGTTTAGCTTGTCCCTCCAACGTTTTCAATCCCCAAAATTAATACACCAGGAAGTTGGCACTAACACTCATATATGTGACCCGTTCCATAAGTCGAAAATTATCAATTTTGAGATATATGTATCACTGCAATCTACTGGTTATGCAGTTTAATTCAATATAAGAATGAAAGCTGTACTACTAAAATTGACAGAGATATCAGCAGCTGAAGTTGGCTACTCACAAGGCGGCCATACTGACCCCCGGCACTCTTTTCGCCTGTAGCGGCGTTCGGCCTAGCGCGACTTACGGTCCCTTTCGCGAGAACGGGTCACATTTATTATACTATCGAAGCTGGTGTAGACTTCATTCGGTGTGTGTATTAAGTTCGTCAGTCATATGGCGATTTTCTAGATGTATAAAAACACTGGATATAATCTACATTTTGGGCGTGCTTTATTTCAAAGATTTGAAACTGGTGTCAGAAATTCACATAGCTACAGAGTAAACGTGGTATAATTCTATTGCCTCTGAAGAACAGTAGGTTGTGGTGGGTTTTGTGTGGTTTCTAACATATCATTTGTGCATCTCGTGGAAAGAAATGAACAACGGGCTTTAATCATTAATGGGCAAAGAGGAACAATGGACAGAAGTAAACGATGGATAAAAATGAAGAATTAAAAAAAAAACAACAACAAAAAACAGTGGACAAAATGAACAATGGACAATGATCAACATGGACTTAAATGAACAATGAACAAGGTGTAGAAACGAACACTGAGCATGGACAGAAATTAACAGTGGACAAAAAACAAACAAAACAAAACAAAACACAAAACGAACAATGGGCAGAAATGAACAATGGACAAAAATGAACAATGGACAAATATTAACATGCACATAAAACAATGAAAAACAAAAAAACAAAAAAACCCAACTAAAACAACATCAACAAGATACGTGAATAGCAAACAGTTCTTTGTACGTTCATATCATGTGCAAACTACTCAGTAATAATAATAATAATAAATTGCTTTTATGTAGCGCAGTATCCCAGCAGACGCTGGCTCAGTGCTACTGGCAGTAGACATGTTGAAACATTTTGTGAACACAGTGACAAAAACTGACATGATCTTCAGCTTATTTCATTGTTTCCTTAATTAGCACATAACGAGATGACACAAACTCGTGGTGAGTCTTTACTGCAAAGCTGATGTGCTTGAGTCCAGTTTCCCGTTAGACACGTGGCTAATTTTAGGTGTTTTTTGTTGTTGTTGTTTTTTTGTTTTTTTGCACAGCATTTTCTCTCAGTCCATTTACCCTTTAGACGGGTGGCTAATTCATTTTCTTGCACATTTTCCCTTGCTTCATGCTTTTCCATGTTTTGCTTGGAGATTTTTTCTTTTTTCTTTTTTGTTTTTTGCTTTGCATATAACACTTTTTGTGTCCGTTTTTGATACGTTTTGCACTTACCTTATAAATTCGCTTGTTGTTTCTTTTGGAAGTGCATGTCAGAGATTTGTGTTGATTTAGCCTTTTTTCCCTTAATATGTTTCCTCCAGGATACAGAAATAAAGGTATAGAAAAGCAGTGTGGGCAAAATATGACACTTAAAGCCCGCTGGTGGGCGGGACGGTTTGCCTGTTAAACCGGAATTTGATACTGGGGTACGGGTCTACGACATTTGGTCGACCACATTTAGTTCCCTAGCGACAATTCGTCTGGACAAATCGTTCCCGCGACATTCGTCCCCACGGCAATTTTCCCGAAATACCTTCATGCACCTTTTTGTCTCTGGTGAAGAGGTATCCATTGAAGGCTATCTTATATTTACCGTGTTTCGTTTTCGGCAATTTAGACTCCATTACTATGACCTGCCACTGGCTGTCGCTTTGGAACATCACTGTGATTTCACCCCCTCCCCCCCCCCCCCAAAAAAAAAAAGAAAAAGAAAAAAGAAAAGCTCACTGCGATGTTACTGTATTCACTGGTGGTGGCTTGTTGACAATGTATGGTAACACAACTGGATCAGAATAACAATGTTGGATGTCAACTGGAAGTCTTACTGGGTACGTTCCATCAGGACGAAATGTCGCCGGAACCGAAATGTTCGGCAACGAACATGCTCCGGGACGAATTATCGCCGGGAACGAATTGTTTTCGACAAAAATGTTCGCGACTAAATGTCGTGATTACTATGTGGCACGTGTTGGTCGGCTTTAAGCATCTTTGCCGCTTATCAAACCGCGGCCCAACTGGCAAATCGTCCTAGCTGACCGGCGGGTTTAAAGGTCATGACGTGTTTTTCATGTGCCGTATTGTTTCTGTGGATTCTTTGAAATAATGTTCTTGGATTGTGGATAAAATCTAGTTGTGTTTTTCATGTTCTCCTTAACACATATTTCAGTTAACACACCATAGCATTGTTTTGAATAAAACCCTTTTCTGGTGGCTGGTATTTCTTCATAAACCTTTGTTTTTAACGTCTCTTTTTTTTTTTAAAAAGAAAAGTAGACACTTTAGCTAACCAAGTTTGCGACCTCTGCCTCGACTGTTAAACCCTTGCTGGCTCACTACCACCTCAATCCTTGTCACTTCAGGCGTTATTAAAACACTCATTTCTTGATGATTATCCATCGTGTAAATTCGCACAACTTACATTTCTTTTAAGTAGTTTTGTTGTCCGTAGAGTTCTAACGGAACACTTTTGATGTTTCTTACAAATTCAACGGTAGCCTGACAAATACGTAACATTCAGATGGAACTTTTACACTCTGTGTCTTTTCTTGGCGAAACGCCCACCTGCTCTGTGTCTCGTTGTAGTGAAACTTTCGGGTTGGTAACACATTGTACGATTATGTTTTCTTTAATCTTCTGTCCTGTTATGTACAAGACGGGCATATAATTATACGGGTCGGACGTACTGTTTGAGTACGCAAGCTTTCTTTGTGTACCTTAGCAGATTACAAGACTGTTAGATCAGACGAAATTTTAAGTACGAGCTGCTTAGATTAGAATTTATTATAAAATATTACTTACATCAGAATTGTTGATGATGATGATGATGACAACGACGACGACGACGACGATGATGATGATTACACTTATGTGTTTCTTAGATCAAGTTGTGCATATTAATTGTTATGCCTGACTTTTTATGTCAGAAGGAATCTTAGGTTTTGTAGCTGAGAAGAAGATGCGGTCAGTGACTGAGCCATAGGGGATCCTTTTTTCTGGAGAGTTATCTCTCATAGACATTTATTGAATGCTATAACAAATACCACTGTGCCAGTCACTGTGTTCGTTCGCCTGTAGCAGTGTCAGAGAGGTGACGCCTGAAAGTGAAATGGTGACAGGATGTTCATAATGTGTACTGGAGGTGAACTTGAAGTTATCTTTAACTTGAGGTCATTGCTAGAAGCAGAAACATATTTGACTGCTGTCACTGTATATTACTACATCGTATGTTGACTCCTGTTTCACTGTATGTCTATAGAAGTACATCATACGCTTACAGGCGCCTGCCGTTCCACTTTAACTTGAGGTTATGGCTAGAAGTAGAAGCATATTTGACTGCTGTCACTGTATTACTATATCGTATGCTGACTCCTGTTTCACTGTGTGTCTTATAGAAGTACATCATATGCTTACAGGCGCCTACAGTGGAACGGCCGCCACCCACCACGGCGGTCACAAGTCCTCCACCGACACCACCAGCAACGGCCATACCACTACCACCACCTCCACAACCATCACAGGGTCCGCCTCCTCCCTTCGGGATATCGACACGGGTCAGTGAATGCGCAAGACGTTCGCTACGCTAGAGTGCCCACTGTAGTTCATCAGAATTCAAAGAATTTCTTCCGTCAAGGTTGACAGGCATCGCTCTAGTCATCTTTGGGTTGGTTGGGGTGGATCTCTCGGTGTGTGCGTAGAGGGCTGATAATAATAATACTTACATATATAGCGTTGTAACCTATCAATAAATAATAGTTCTAAGCGCTTAAAGATAAAATAAATAAAACGAAATGGTAAAAAAAAATAAAAAATGTACAGAGCCATAAGTTCAGGGTCTTGGCGCAGCGACACACTTACTGAGAACATGACGCAAACAGTTAAATGGTGATCAGGAATGAAAACAGATGGATTTTACGATCCAAGGGAGGGTGACTGGCGGAGAGAATGAGGGAAGGAATTCCAGGCTAAAGGAATTCATTAAGGCTAATACAGAATTACGACTGCAGTTGAGACAGGGGATGAAAGGGATGTCAAATTGAGCATTGCTGACTCGGGTTTTTCCTAGCAACGACAGCTTTGGCATAAAATCGTTTGTAAATTTCACTTAGAGGGTCAGTGATACTTCCCTGTAGTCGTATTTCTGATTTCCATTCACCGCTGTTCACCTCGTTAATTGACCGGACTGCCTTCCCAAGAAAAGAACTCCAGTAGATGGCGAGACCTGCAATATTACCAAAGTTGATTTTTTTTTTATACTACTTTATTGTCCCTTTCGGGAAATTCGGGCTGCCTCCCCCGGGGGAAGCGCGTCGCCGCCGTGCACCGCCACCCAATACCTATCCTATATTACAATTTTGCTGGAGGAGGAAAGCCGGATAACCCGGAGAGAAACCCCCGATGAGCAGCCCGGCAGCCAGGAAAAACCGGTATCACATATCACAAGCTCGACCTGGGCTCGGAGCTACGCGTCATCGCCGTGACACTGGTGACGGCCGTTCAGTAGCGCAGCGGCTAAATCCGACGCGCTACCTGTTAGACCACCGCTCACCCCGCTCTTCATGCCATTCTTTATCTTTTACAGAGATTTCTACAAGGAGTAGCGGATCTGACAAGGACAGCCACACTTACGAAAACGTGAACAGCACCTCGGCACCAAGCGAGAACAGCGCCTCAGCCAAAGCACCGGTCAAGGTCACCCAGATCTCCACGGCGTCCCGCCCCATCCAGTTCACCCCGGGACACACGGTACTCCACGAAGAGGACCAAGCCCCACCCCAAGGCTCGCCACCCCCCGCGGAGCCCACGCTTACAACCACACTTTCTGCGCCCACTTCAGACACGTCCCAGGATCCGTCGTCGAGTCCCAGACCGCTCCGGTTCACGCCGGGTCACGTGGAGTCGAAGAAGTTGAAGCTGGGCGCGCGGGACTCCTCAGTAGATTACGAGAGCACAACTTCCCCCAGTCCCACCTCTTCCGATGCCCCGCCCACCATGTCAGTAGCGGACAGAATCAAACAGCTCAACACTCGACTGTGAGAGAACACTTAAGTGAATGAGGTCAAGAATTAGCAAAAACGAAAGAGGATCACTGAGAGCGAGTAGAGATAATTCCACAGTGTCCGCGCAAACGAAGACAGGATTGTTGAGAACTATTTCGAGTGCAAGTTAACTATGTTCGACTCTGAGTGGACACAGAGATAGTGTAAAGCGAGAGAAGTGAGAAGACTCACAAAAACGGATACAAGTGTCAAGGAGCTGCTGAGTAGAGAGAAAGATCACAGTGCTGAGGGAAAGCCGGGGTGGCCGAATGGTAGAGCGTTGGACTCTCAATGCTCGGGTCGTGAGTTCGTATCCCTGCTGGGGCTAAATATTTGTGCTGGCTTTTTTTTATCGTTGCCCCGTCTTTGATATCACCCGTATGTGGTGGAAAGGGACGTTAAACCCCCAAACACACATCCACCCACCCACCCCTGACAAGAGTGCTTAGAAAACTGTGATTTGGTACAGGTCAACAACGCTCAACTCTGAGGCAACACGGAGACAGTTTCAAGTACTTACTCAGTACTTCAGACGATAACTGTGGACGAACAATCAATGGAGACTTAGCGAGTTGTGTTGGAGCTTGACAGATGAGCCTATCTGTCTCGGGATTTTTCCAGAATTGCAGGGACGGTGGTTGGTAAATGCGGTTGAAAGCTTGTCACGGTCGAGAACACATGGAGTTGGGATACTCTCACTTTTATTTCACTCTTAGACTCGACTCACCGAAAAGAAAAATGATCAGAAGTGATGGGTCTGTCCTGGAGTTTGTGTGAAAATGGTTGGCAAGTGATTTCCACTAAAATCTGTGGGCTTTGTTGCTGCAGTTTTGTGTACAAGTCATTGATGCAGCAGATTTTGACTGGATCATCACTTACTGAACCGCCGGTTGATGTAAATAGTGTTCACAGACGCTGAAGAGATGAATATGGACAATTTGTGGACAAAAGCAACAATGCGTGACGTTTTAGACTGGATCATGTGTCTGACCTGACAGTTAATATAAAAACAGTGTTCACGGACGCTGAAGAGATGAATATGGACAATTTGTGGACATAAGCAACAATGCATGACGTTTTTAGCAGGATATTGTAAAGTGGCCTGAAGGCTGATGTAAATAATGCTGAAAAAGGTGATTATGGCCAAAGACATGCATATCATCTTCATCTTGATCAACTGATGAAAAATGAGGTTTTAGTCGTGGTACAGAGTGGAAGCTGGACTATAGAGTAGCGGAGATGGTGCAGTGTTGATGTTCAGTTGTCTCACAAGGGTATCGGTATCAGAGAGAGTATCAAAAACCAATAAGCGTGAATTTTATTAAACTGATATATAGGTATGATAAGATATTGCAAGCAGTCTGCACATAAGCAATTAGGTAGTAGTGATTTCAGCAGCGGAAAGTACCACTTAGAGGGAGCGAATTGGCATGTTGACGCTGCAAGGGAGAGAACTGTGCCTAGTTCGTTCCCTTTGAGTCTGCGCATAATTCTGTATTTCTTTTAGATGCTATGCTTCGCAGAATGGTGACTCAGTTTACCATGTACCGTCATTTGATGAAAGGGTCTAAGAATCAGGCTTTAATAAGCACTTAGGCCGTTTTACCATTTGCCGATGACTTGCACACAACACTTTCTGGTGAACAGTGAGACACGTGAGCTGTCCCCCTCTGGTGTATAGACGGTTCACAAAATGGCACCTCTTTGAGAATCTACGTATTACTTCAGCTGAAATGGTTTCTGTTGTATATTTTGGTGATATGTGGTATGAGTTGAGACTGTACTAAGCATGGTTTGTTTGAAAAAAAAAGAAAAAAAAAAGAACAAAACAAAAGGTGGGGAAGAAAATGGCAGAAAACTGCAGAAAGAGCCCTTCTATCGACTGGGCAAATAGTAAGTCTTTCTATCCTCTTTTTCATTTATTTAAAAACAATTTTTTTTATAGTTTATTTCAGTTTCAGGTATACAAATCTATATCCTGTTTGAATGTATTACGATTAACCTTTTTTCAGTTTATCGGTTGTTAATTCACTAAGTACAAATTGAACACAAGGATTTCTGTTACATTACTCAGCCCATATTTTAAGCTCTGCGTACAGTGTCGCTCACGACATCCAACGCGGTGTACTGTATCACCAGATCTATGCTACAGTGACTACTTTCAGAATGACGTCACCAAAGTATGATAACAGTAACACGTACGTAACAAGTTGTGTTTACTAACTTACGCCACTACTTCTTACGTGTGCGCCTGTCTCCGTGTGTGTGTGTGTGTGTGTGTGTGTGTGTGTGTGCGTGCGTGCGTGCGTGCGTGCGCGTGCGTGCGTGCGTGTGTCTGTGTGTGTGTGTGTGTGTGTGTGTGTGTGAGAGAGAGAGAGAGAGAGAGAGCTGATGACAGGTTTTACCAAAAAAAATATGTAATTCATTTTTTCTTGTTTGACTCTGTGTGTGTGTGTGTGTGTGTGTGTGTGTGTGTGTGTGTGTGTGTGAGAGAGAGAGAGAGAGCTGATGACAGGTTTTACAAAAAAAAAAAAAAAATGTAATTCATTTTTTTTTTTTGTGGTCGGGACTAAACTGCTCAATAAATATAATTATACATGATCCTTTGGTGTTTGGTGTTAATAAATGAAGGACGAATGCTGTGATGCTGACGCTTAGTTGGTATAGTTCGCCCGTTAGGGGGCGCAAATGTATACCAGTCAATTCCGTCGATATTTCGCATAATGTGGGGAGCCGGGGTGGTCGAATGGTAGAGCGTTGGACTTCTAATGCTTGGGTCGTGAGTTCGATCCCGGCTGGGGCCAAATATTTGAGATGGCTTTTTCATCGTTGCCCCGTCTTTGATATCACCCTATGTGGTGGAAAAGGATGTTAAACCCCCAAACACCCACCCCACCCCTCGCATAAGGTAAAGTCGTAGAACGAAGTCAGCGGCCACGTAACTTCACCTCGCCAGACCCCGGAGTACATTTGCACCCGCTCCCGCGTTGCGGGGATACAGTCGCCCCCGTCAGTGGACGACTGGAGTTTATTTGCCCCTCCTGCGTGTGACTGGTATACATTTGCACCCCCTAACGGGCGAACAATACCAAATGAGCGATGCTGACTGCCTCCTTCGCGGACTCAGGAAGAGAGTTCCACACGTTGGCGGGCCACAATCTTGCACCTCTTCTTGCTGTTGGTGTCAGTCGAAGGGAGCCACAAACGGAGATAACTTCGAGTACCGCAAGTCAAGGACTTCATGTCCGTGGGAACCAGAAAAAGGACAAGTGTCCATGCCGACCCTAAACGTATAAAACGTTTGTCCAGAATATTGTCCACGTGGTGCAGAAACAATAATAATAATAATTTGCTTTTATACAGCGCAGTATCCAATAAGACGCTGGCTCAGAGCGCTCTACATTTTTTTTTACTACTTTATTATCTCTTTCGGGAAATTCGGGCTGCTTCCCCCGGGGGAAGCGCGTCGCCGCGGTGCAGCACCACCCAATACCTATCCTATATATCTTTTTTAAAAACAATTTTGATTTCGTATTACAATTACACACACACACACACACACACACACACACACACACACACACACACACACAGACACAGACACACACAGACACACACACACACACAGACACACACACACACACACACACACACACAGACACAGACACACACACAGACACACACACACACACACACGTACGCACGCACGCACGCACGCACCACTTTCATAACATACAGCTGGGATCTCGATAAAATGAGCTGGGGGAAAGGTAGGAAAAATCCCGGGCGTCAGCTTCACGCTGACCATGTCCGGCGATTCACGACTCCTCGCTGGACTATGGACGTAGCCGTGAACTCCCAGACGTGGTCAGAGCGCACTGAGTGGGTGGGTGGGAGGATGTTTGGGAGTTTAACGTCCTTTTCCATCACGTATGGGTGGCGTCAACGACAGGGCAAGGAGAAAAAGGCCAGCACAATTAAAAAAAAAAATTCTTTTTCATATACAAATAAATGGGCAAAAACAAAACAAAGCAAAAACAACAACAACAAAACAAACAAAAACAAAACAACAACAACAACAAACAAAAACCCAAAGAAACAAACACACACACACACACAACTATGCACAAACAGAAAAATGCGGACAAGCACAAATATTTGGCCCCAGCCGGGATTCGAATGGTGTGTCAGTGTTGCTTCTTTCATTGTATAGGTGCTTGTCCGTAACCCAACAACGCATGGAAAATAATAATATTAATAACAACTGTGTATTATGCAGACGATTCACCCAGTGTCTTGGCTCAGAGACGCCGAGAACTGAAACTAACACACGCTCAAGTGGATCCCATATCATTCTCTCGAACACAGGGCCCGCATGTAAAAGTCGGGGTTAGGGAGTTTAGCCCCGGGTTAGAGTCTAACCTCAAACTAAACTAGCTCTTGGGTTAAATTTTCTGTTTTTTTTTTGTTTTGTTTTTGTTTTAAATCAGGAAGCGGGTCCATTCCAGCAAGGCGCCTATGCCGTTATAGAAGGATTTTTTGTCTTTTTTTCTTCGCTTCGTTTTTAAATAAATTTGTTTTGGGGTTTCTTTTGTCCTAGTCCGGGTTAGGCCCGTAGCCGTGGGTTAAATTAACCTCGAGTTTTACATACGGGCCCTGGACATTACAATCACGTGGTGCGAAGGGGGTGTGTGTGTGGGAGGTGGGGGGGGGGGGGGTCAACCCATGTCCATGTAAGGATCAGAAGTTAGAACTGCATTTATTTTGTGGGCTGAACATATCCGAAGCAGAGTGGGAGGAGAGAACTCCTTGACGATTGGCCCAAATGAACAGTGAATATCTGGGCGTGGTCAGTGTGAACTGATTTTGCTGTCGGTGTCTCTTCACTTGAATAGGTACACAGAGAACACTTGTACGCATACAAGGTTCCACATGAATAGATCTGTCTGTCTGTCTGTCTGTCTCTCTCTCTCTCTCTCTCTCTCTCTCAGAGACAAAGGTCAGGTTTGAAAACTGGGTCTATGTGCCTTAGACCTCAAATAAAGTGAAGTCAGGTATCTCTGTCGGTCTGTCTGTCTGTCACACACACACACACACACACACACACACACACACACACACACACACACACACACACACACACACACACACACACACACAGGTGTACTGCAAAACGTACAGGTGTATCTGGATAATCACGACTCTCCTACTCTGCAAAGTAGTGAAAATCCAAACACGGTACAGTACGTCTTACTCCCAGATCTGTGGCAGATTAACAGTACGTCTTACTTCCAACTCTGTGGCAGATTAACAGTACGTCTTACTCCCAAATCTGTTGCAGATTAACAGTACGTCTTACTTCCAAATCTGTTGCAGATTAACAGTACGTCTTACTCCCAAATCTGTTGCAGATTAACAGTACGTCTTACTTCCAAATCTGTGGCAGATTAACAGTACGTCTTACTTCCAAATCTGTGGCAGATTAACAGTACGTCTTACTCCCAAATCTGTGGCAGATTAACAGTACGTCTTACTCCCATATCTGTGGCAGATTAACAGTACGTCTTACTTCCAAATCTGTGGCAGATTAACAGTACGTCTTACTTCCAAATCTGTGGCAGATTAACAGTGCGTCTTACTCCCAAATCTGTGGCAGATTAAACCATCGCAAAAAAGCAACAACAACAACAACAACAACAATAACGACACCACCACTAAACGAGCAGCAAAGCAAACGACCACACGAAACATCATCACATCATACAGGTGAATGGGTATTCTGCTGGCTTTGCGCCTTTGCTTCCAACCGCTAAGATGATTTCAAAGACGAGACACTGGAAAAAGGGCCTGCAACAAGTTTTGGCCCCGTCCGGACTTGAACCCGGAATCTTCTGATGTTGAGTCCAACGTTAAGCTTTGATGAGCCACCCGACGTGTTCACCACGAACGGGTGAAGAAGCCAGCGCAAACATTTTAGCTTCCAGCCGGAATCGAACCCACGAACCCCGATTACACGAACCCTGAGGTCGGAGCGTCTGCACCAGAAACCATATCAACACTTCTCAGTGTAAGGTACCCCCCCCCCCCCCACACACACACACACAGAAGTCGCCCGGATACTTTTGAAGAAAAAAATGAAAGGAAAAAAAGAAGAAGAAAGAACGACTACACCTCCCCCTCAAACAAACAAACAAACAAACAAACAAACAAACAAACAAACAAACAACAAAACAAACAAACAAAAAAAAACCCTCCAAAACAAAATAAAACACGGTGAAAATTAATAATTAAAAAAACGAAAAAAGACCCCCCGCCCCCCTTTTCTATCTTCGTAACGTCGCTGAGATGGCTGTTTGCGAGATAGAGCGATGTTTCATTAGGCCATAGCGACCGTTTTCGTGACTTTGTGGCTTCTACTACTAGACAAATACGAATTTCTTTGAACCTACCGTCCATTTCTGAACAGACTGGGACTCAACAAATCTTGTAAAATATAGCTATCAATCAGCGCCTGGTCGTCAATCCGCAACCAAATAAAGTCGTCTGCTCAGTACACTTCTAGAACAACATACAGCCTTCTCAAAAAGTTAAGGACCACTTGCAAATATCATTCAACTTTTGTCGTGGTGGCATGCTGGTGTAGTGTTGAACATCGCTGAAACGGCGGCTTATGTAGGCAAACAAATGAGCACAGTTCATAACCAGGAATGCATTCTTTGACCTGCATCTCATTTTTGCCGTGCAGAAAGCCCCAGGTATCGCTCACTGAACACTGAAACTCGGTCTAGTTTTGCCGAAATTGCAGATTTTCAAACGCGCCAAGCATGCTGTGTGACGCGCACGTGCCATCCACACAGTGGTCGCCATGTTCACTAATTACCCCTTAACCTTGCTACCGAATTTTACGGGAAAAATCTTATTCGTTTATTTTTTCTGATTTATTGAAACTGTCACCCATTATGTTGACTGGTCCTTAACTTTTTGTGAAGACTGTATAATTACGCCACCAAGAGTAACAACAATGGTTTCAGATGCTGTTATGTGACCCACGTGACTGATTCTGATGCACAGATGAAATACATTCGATGAAAAGTTTTCCACACACTGTATTACGCCTGCCATAAGTATTGAGACTTTAAGCGTGTTTTGGGCCTTTAATTTGGTATCGTGACAGCTTTCACTGACGATATGCACGTGGACTGTACGCTTGACGTAAGTTTAAAGGAAAAAAAGCCGCAAACATTGCGACTCCTTCGACTGTGCATAATCCAGGCAACTCTGTCACCGTTGCAGAGTTTTCAGCGCTTCGGGGACCCTAAAAAACCAGAGCACGAGTTTGCCGCGACATTATTTGGCTTTTGGTCAGTGAGCGAGACACATCGCTACAGTGTCTAGCGGATGTTGAGTTCTGCACGATCTTTCTCGCTCAGTGTCAAAACGCAAACTGAGCTGTGAAATCAGGCTGCCCTTGGCTCTTATTGGGGTTTCATGGATGCTGAAAACTCTGCAACTGTGACAGAGTTGACTGTGCTTGCACGGTCGACTCTGTAATTTTTTTTTTTTTAACACTCCGGAAAGCTTTTTGTTGGGAGCTTAGATCTTAAAAGCACGACAACGCTAGTTACAGAGCTGGTCTTTTCAACAGACTTTGTCATGACTAGGATTCAGCTGATCGACAAGGTGCTGAAAATCTCCCCGAGTTAGAAGTCCCTCTTTCAAGAACTCGTCACACATCTTCAACGCCTCGTCCTCTGTATACTCCTGCATTCCCTCACGCTTTCCAGTCAGTTGTGACGTGATGGTTTTCAGCATCCTCTCCTCCATCGCTTTCTGTCTGCGTTCCAGTATGACGTTCATGGTGTAGAGGAAGGGGTTGAGCGCCGAGTTGAGCGGCAGAACAAGTACAGCTATGACCACGTTGGCTTCGCCTGGAATAGGGACACCGTTCGCGGCCATCAGCCCCAGCACGCCGATGGGAAACCACAGAGGAAATCAGAGACGACGATGGTGACGAGACGGCGGGCGATGTCGTGGTCTTTGGACGCCCTGGTCGTGTCGTTGCTGGAGATCTCGTTGTTCCGGATGGACGAGTAGATGAGCAGCTGACCCACGGCGATGACGATGAACAAGGTGAAGTTGACGACAATCATGATGGCGAAGGAGTAGCCGTGTCCAGGGAAGTCAGCGCGTGTGACGGGGAGCGGAATACAGATGCCAGTCTGACTGTAGAACTGCCAGTGAGATGTCGCCGGAATCAGGGGCACGGCGGCCACCACGTGACCAGCAACCCACGCCACCGCGCAGGCCAACTGCGCAGACCGTTTCCGGAACCGGAGGTCGCTAAACGGGAAGCGGACCACGAGAAATCGCTCCAGCGTGATGAGGCAGATAATGAAAGCCGACACCTGATTGGACAACAGAGACAGGAAGCCGGCCACCTTGCACGCTGGACTGTGTCTCCAGGCAGTGTCTTCCCACAGGTAGGTGCCGAGGTAGTGGCGATCAGCTACACCTATCACAGCCAGGTACAAACCCATCAGGAAATCAGACACTGACAGGTGTGTGACGAACACTTCATACCCCATGTTGTTCGCCACACTCTTCACAAACACACGGTAAACAAAACTACCACAGTTACCTAGCAACGCCAGCACAGCAAAAACCGACAGGCAAGCGCGTAAAGTTTCCGATCGGAGTAAGGCAGCACAAGAGGAGACCTCGTCCTTTGGTGCATAGCAGCTGTTCAAGTCGAACTGTGGTGGCAGTGTGGCTTGGCAGCAGAGTTTGTAGTTGTCTGCATGGACTGACTTTAAACTGTCCAGTCCTCGGAACACGTGTTTGGGGATCACAGACACGGGACATCCCCGTAGATCCAACACACGGAGCTGTTGCAGCGGCTGGAAACCCTCGGTGTGTAGACGGTCCACGCCGCTGTCAGACAGGTTCAGTGTCTGGATGTTGGGAAACACGGTGAACAGGACACGGTCCATCTCCTCCAGGTCAAGGCGGGAAAGGTCAAGGACTGTCAGGGAGGTCATGGCTGATGACGGGCCTGGGAAAAGGGAAGTAAGCGGATTACCGGCCAAAGACAGAACCTTCAGGTGATGAAGTTGTCGTAAGTTATCTACCCTGATGACAGTCAGCAGGTTGTCGCTGATGTCCAGTGTGTGTAGATTAGGAAAGTTCAGCATGTCCAGTTCACTTATGTTACACTTTGCCAGACTCAGGAACACCAGCATGTTGTTATTAGTGACGTCAGACGGAGACATCCCAGACCCACTGGCGTCTAGAAAACGTAGTTCAGGGAAAGCAGTTGCCATAAAGGGACGCGAGCAAAAGAAGGCTAAACCGTAACACGTGCAACTTTCAGGACAATCCTCAGCATCACAGAGCAGCTCATCATCGTGCTGAGGACACTGGAGAACATCATCACACAGATGATCAGGGTGGAGACAGACACGGGAAGCGCGACATCTGTAGAACCCGGGACACGTGTAGCTGTCACATTCCGCCTCGTCCTCACGGCCCGGACAGTCGTACACGTCGTTACAGCGAAGGTAGACCGGCAGGCAGTAACCGTCACCGGGACACCGGAAGTGGGTCTCTGGACATGCAGTGAAGTTCCAGATCGGCTCTATTTGAAACCACCCTGACGCGTTCAGATTTATACGTGCTGGGGGAGGCGGGGGCGAATAGCTGTACCTCTCGATGGAATAGTCACCACAGAGCTCTTCATCCACGCCATCTATACATTGCGGGACACCATCGCACTCTTGGTCTCTCGGGATACACTGGACAAAACGGACACGTATGACGGGGTGGGGTGGGTGCGTGGGTGTTTGGGAGTTTAACGTCCTTTTCCACCACGTATGGGTGAATAGATACGTGATATAGATCTGCCTGTCTCTCGGTACTGACTCGCATGATTGACAAGCAGCTTATGTCAGTTAACGAATAAGAAATGTGATCGGCCCCCCGTAGTGTAGTGGTTAGCACTTCGGACCATGGACCGGGAGACCCGGGTTCGAGTCCCAGCCGAGGCAAGCGGGATTTTTCCTACCTAGGTCGGCTCCTACCCAGAGCGGGTGTGCTATAGACCCAATGGGGAGGCTGTTGCCACACAGCCGAGTATCACCCGCTTCACGGGTGCGACTTTGGGGGTGCTTCCCTTGGTATGACACGTCTTATGATGTGGATGATTACACGGCCGTAGTTCCTGGGCCTGGTTAATGCCGGGATATCTATGACAGGAAGCGTGGAATGCGGCCCTGTCCCGCAGTCCCAATCCACACGGACCTCCATAGCATCATCTTACCATCATCCTCATCTCCATCATCATGCATAATAAAAAAAATTGTCCCAGCTTCCGAGCCCTCCGTGGATTCTACCCATTACCCGGAAGGAACACCACTGGAGCTGGCAAAGAGTTGGGGCAGCAAAAAAAAAAAAGAAGAAAAAAAAGAGGCATATTTTTCGATCTCACTACAGCTTCAGCCTTTGTAAAACCATAATCTGCTACTTCTAAACTTGTCACTGTAATTACAATGCTCGGGTCGTGAGTTCGAGTCCTGGGCTGGAGCCAAATGTTTGTGCTGGCGTTGTCCTCGTTGCCCCGTCTTTGATATCATCCATACGTGGCGGAAAAAAGACTTTAAAAAAAAAAAAAAAACCAAACAAACACGCACCCTCCTTTGTCGCTGTAAGTATGAGCTGAGTGAGAGCACCAATGGCTTCTTTGATTGTTGCCACAGACAGACAGCGGTTTGTGTGTGTGTAAATGGTAAACACTAAAAGATGGGAGTAATGCGGAACGGTGTGCTTCAGGTTCTATTCACATCTCTGAAGCTATTTCATCTTCAGAGCCCGCGCCCGACCGATTTAAAAGAACAAGCCACTGCACACTAGTAGGAGCCACTTCAAGCCACTATTACGCGAGGCGTGGGCCTTCCCCGCTAGGCCCCAGACCGCTGCAGATTACGTAATAGTGGCTTGAAGTGGCTTCTGGCGATCTGAAAATTTCAAGTAAACTTGCGATTTTGGGCTGGGCTCGTAAGAGTTAACGGATAACAGAGGACGTATGCCTTCAGTTACGCGGTATCAAACTCGGAAAAGGTGACCATTTACGTGGGGTGCGTGGGGGTGGGTGTTTGGGGGTTTAACGTCCTTTTCCTCCACATACGGGTGATATCAAAGACGGGGCAACGATGAAGAAGCCAGCACAAATATTTGGCCCCAACCGGGATACGAACTCACGACCCGAGCGTTAGAAGTCCAACGCTCTACCATTCGGCCACCCCGGCTGTCCCCATTTACGTGGAAAATAGTTCGCAGACAAAGGAGATAGACATGCGAACGCCACTTCCTGCTTTCGCTTGTCAGACTATAAGAAACTTGTTCTACACCAACGAATGAAATAAAACCTTGGCCTGATTTATCCATGGTGTTGTCATGGAAGATTGGAAACCGGACAGTAAATTCTTACCTCGTGTTTGCCGCACATGAAGTGGAGGAGCGGGTCACACGGCGGAAAGACGCAGAAGTCTTCATCACTGTCGTCGTTACAGTCAGAACGATGGTCACACACAAGCGTGTACGGCACGTGCTCTATTTCATTCCTGCAGGTCAAGGACGGAGGAAGTGGCGTCAACGTGACGTCACACGACGCTGAAGAGCCGAAACTCCGCTTCCAGCACGCGCTGTGCACGTCACAGGCCAGAAAGACGTGCGCGCTGTGACTGGCAGGACACGTGACCAAACTCACACGAGACCACGTGACCGGAAGAACCTGAAGACGGATTCCTGGTAGCTCAGTGTCAACCGAGGCCGCAGAACCCGGAGGCTTCATCTCGCACAGTATGGCTGCGTCTGAGGGTGAATCACACCTTTTCACCGCCAGAGCACGGGATACACTCCTCAGCTGCTCGTTGTGAGTGTATGCGAATCCTGTGCACACGGGCGGCGGGCGCCCTGTATCCTGAACACGTACTGAGAATCCGATATTCCCTTCACTCCAAGTCCACTCTCTGTGATACCTGCAAAACGAACATGTGTCAAGGGCCCCGTTTACATTAGCTTAAACTACCGCCATGAGAGCGCCCTGTCGCGTTTACACTTGGACAAACCGCTCCGAAAGCGCACCGCTCTCAGACTACCTACAGTGGGCAGTCTGAGGGCGCTCTAGCTTAGGCCGCTTTCGTCACGTCACGTGGGGCCCTGTAGCAACAGGCCATTTTTTGCAAATGGCGAAAGATTTTTTTTTCCCTGCCAGGCATACAAAAACAAGTGCTTTCTGGGCGCTGCCATCTTGAATATGTCACATTCCTCGAGAGCACGTGACATATCAGCTCCCCTTCCACGATTGTGTAATGTAAATGCCGTGGAGCGCTCTCATTACGGTGCGCTTTAGGGGCGCCCTCAGAGTGCTCTGTAATGTAAACGGGGCCAAGGTATGATTTTCAAGCTCCGTAGTGAAAGGATGGTATGTGACAGTTCACGAGCAAACTGAGACTGGCCCCGTTTACATTACAGAGCGCTCTTAGGGCGCTCCTAAAGCGCACTGTACTGAGAGCGCTCCACGGCGTTTACATTGCACAATCGTGGAAGAGGAGCTGATATGTCACGTGCTCTGGAGGAATGTGACATATTCAAGATGGCAGCGCCCAGAAAGCACGTGTATTTGTATTCCTGGCAGAAAAAAAAATCTTTCGCCATTTGCAAAAATGGCCTGTTGCTACGGTGACTGTAGGTAGTCTGAGAGCGGTGCGCTATCGGAGCGGTTTGTCCAAGTGTAAACGCGACACGCACACACACACACACACACACACACACACACACACACACACACACACACACACACACACACACACACACATATATGGCAAGGCCGGATTCGCAGACGACAGACCAACGTACGCACACATATGTACGCGCGCGCGCGCACACACACACACACACACACACACACACACACACACGCACATATACGGCAAGGCCGGATTCGCAGACGACAGACCAACGTAGAGCCAGAAAAAGCGATGTCGTGTTAGGAACTGCCACACCCTGTCCCACTCCTCCCGTGTCTCCAGGTTGGGCAGGTGTCCTCCACGTCGCGCGCACCAGTCAGAAGCGTCGTTCCAAGACAGAGACCTTTGCGTCTTCTGTGGAGAAAACAGATAACATCTGCCCCCGATAGAAGTCAGACCACGACCGCACAGATCGGTTCTGTCGTTACTACCATTAGTGCCGCAGTTCGTTTCGTCTTTCATGTCAAGACATTCGGGATCTCCGTTGCATAGTAAGTGTTGCTGGAAATCGTCCCAGTACGATACGGAGCAGTTCCACGTGCCTCCCCCAAGCTGCTGGGGCGTGGCGGGCGTGTTGTGGAAAGAGAAGAACACCTGGAATCCTGCGTAGTCGTACCTCTGGTGAAACTGCAGAGAGATGACATCCACATCGTAAACCTGAGTCTTTTGGAGGAAATATTCGCACGTATGCCAGACCCGGCGCCCCGAGCAAGCTGGTCCCTCGAAAAGGGTCAGGAAGTCATAATCATAACAGTTCCAGCCAGTCCAGGGGTCCAAACTTGGGTTGTTTTCCGTGTGACGTAGTGTGTGACGAAAGCTGAGCATAGTGACGTGTCCAGGAGGTGTCGTCAGTGTGACGCAGTCGTTGCTGATACGAGGGTCGTCATGTTTGTCAGAACTGGTTTGTGTCCGTTGTAGGCCTATGTAACCTGTGCATTACGACATAAAGAATATATACATGTGAAACAGTCAGTACACACTCATTCCCAGTCCAGCAGGAGTTATGTCGGAGAGACTGGGAGATCTCTCTCTCTCTGTGTGTGTGTGTGTGTGTGTGTGTGTGTGTGTGTGTGTGTGTGCCACAATTGCTGTGTCCTTTATTGTTCTCTGTGGCGTTATGGTCATGTCATTTTATTTTTTATTTTCTTCTTATGGTATTTATTTTATCTTATTGTTCTTAACTTTGTAAGAGCTTATAGCTCGATGAGTATAATCGCTATAGTGAAATTCCACAATAATTATTATTATATGTACAGTGCGGAGTAAATAAATAAACACATCTATCTAAATAAATAAATGTGCAGTTGTACACTAAAGTTGTGCTTACCAAACTTCAAAGTTTTGCACACCTGCTGTTCTAGACGTGAAAACGAGTTGCAGAGTTGGTCGTGCACTTCTAGGAACACCCTCAAAACTCAAACGAAACACGGTTGCCACGGTCTCGTGGATTCTCACTCGTATCGAGATGGCGTTGCGAGAACTGAAGTAATTCTGCGTGTGTTTGCCGGAACATCTGTATTGCCACAGGTCACCGTCTGTCCATAAATCAGCCACGATACCGTTGTGGGCCTCCATTTGAAAGTAGTTTGCGTCACACGGTACAGGTAATTCGAGATTCGTCACACGTATGATAGGGTCACGTGGTACTGCCACCACAATAACGCATACGTAAAATCCATGCAAAGGTTGTGCATTGGGTAATGTTTCGTTTTCAGGCCTCTCGTATGCGATGTGAACTCGGGTGGCGTTAATTTTGAGAACACCACGGGCTGCAAAACAGTCGTCCAGTTCGGCTGTCGCAGGCACGTACACGTCTGCGGGGAGTTCTTGTTGCTTTTCTTCAAAAGACAATGCACTGGAATCATTGGCCAACCTTTGAGGCAGATCTGTAGTGGAATGCAGACTTGTTCGTTTGAGAGAAGACGAACTCAAAATCAAATCTGAAAAACTGTTTTCAGTAGAGTGCGTTTTGTCAGTGACGTTGCAAGAGGGTGTGATGGTCCTGCCTTCTCCAGTTCCCTTCAGAAACTGTATCGTTGTTGAATTGTCATTTTTGTCCTTACTCACAGAGACGTTTGTGAAAGCAATGTCTTTACCCTCGTTCATTTGAATGTCAGTACTGTGCACTACAGTTTCAAAACCGTTGGACATGTGTGTGATGTCTGTGCCATACTCTCTAAATTCGTTCGTCTTTCTAGTTGAAAGTGTAATTCCTGACACTGCTTCCGGAATGTTGATTTGGCTGGAACTTCTTGTTGTGTGTGCCAGACCATGAATGAAAACATTTATATGGACGACGTTGAATACTAAATAACACTTCAACATCATGGTGAGTACCCTGATTTCAATCACTTTGCTACTTGGTATTCTACAAACAAACTTTGATCAACAAAACAGAGTACGAGTTTGGGCGCTATTCATGACTCTCTTTCGGGTTTATTTAAACGTTCAAATCCGGAGAAATAAAAACCCAACAGATAACTGAATTTAGCAACGTTAGAATGTACGTGGTGTATTCGAGTTTTGGTGTTTTATTTGCATTATCAGGTGACTTAAAGCTGAAACGTAGAAAGGAAAAACGCAAGGGGTGTGTGTGTGGGGGGGGGGGGGGGGAAGGGGGTGTCTTGAATCAAGAATCTCGTGACAATTTTACTGGATGCGTGCGTTGTGGAAAAAAAAGCACTTTTTGTCTTCCAAGGCAATTAAGCAGAAAATTAAGAACATCCTTCCCCAATAAAAAGACCACCAACAGCGCTTCGCCTGCAAGAAATGAAAAGGTTTTCACGTGAGGATCCGATTCTAGAACAACAGTGTCTTTACAATTTGCATCCTGTTGTTTTATGTCGACTGGCAACAACAGAGATTGTACGGACGGAATGTTTTGCAGTAAAAAAAAGAAAAGAAAAAAAAAAGCCACAAAGAACAGAAATCGTAAATACACATAGCTTTGCTGTCTTCTTCACGTCTTTATCAATTTTTTTGTTGTCAATCGGGTAGTTGGTATTTTGAATTCGTTGTTATTTTGTTTTTCCTTTCTACGATTTTTTTTGTTTTTTGGTTGAGGTTCGTTTTTATAGCGCTGTTATAATATTTCTTCTTTATTTTATCTCTTTTAACCCGGGGATATTTCTGCTTTTTTTTTTTTTTTTTTGGTCCTTCATTTTTTTTTATGTTCCAATGAGCGATTTCCTATATTCTCTGTCCGTGCCTTTTTATTACGAGGTTTTCTTCTAGTTTTCTAGTCTTTCTTCCTTCCGGTGATTTGTTTTCTGTCTGGTCTTGTTTTGTTCCAATTCCATTCACAAAAAAAAAACGGCCACTGCCCTTAAAAAACAGAAATAAATTAAAAAGAAAAAAAGAAAAAAGTAAGAGAAATCAAAGACTTAGGAAAAGTGAAATATGGTATTTCCTGGTGATAGTCTGATGGGGGTAGTATACTCCCCGTCCCCCGCACCTTCCCCCCGCCCCCCCAACAACCCCCGTTCAAATTGTACGGGTATAAGAGCGTCTTTAATAGATAGCAAGGACATATTTTGAGGCTTCAAAGTTCCGTTGGCTGATGTACGAGTATGGTTCCTGTTTGTGTTCGTAAAGGGAACAGTCAAGTTCATCAATATTTGTCTCCTAACATTGTTCCTGAGCTTCTTCTTCTCCAAACGACTGCTGTGATACCACGAACTCCACTCCAAAGGGGGGCTTGAGGGACGGGTAGGTGGGTGGGCGGGCGGGGGAAAGTTGAGGCATAACTTAAGTCCTCGGAGGTAACTCAACACGCCGAGAGTACAAGTTTGGGAGGATATTGTCCGATCCCCAGGATCACATGTACGTGCTGATCCACTGTGTAATCGTTCTATACCGCTACGTGAAAACAGTCAAGAACAGTTAGACACACACACACCCACACACACACACACACACCACACACACACACACACACACACACACACACACACACACAGTCCTGCCCCTTCAACCGCCCCCCTCCCCTCGTCCCCCCGAAAAAAAACCCACACAAAAGACTAAACCAAACCAAACCAAAGCAACAACAACAACAACAACAACAACAACAACAACAACACATTGTATTGAAAGTGTAAACACAAATGAACCACTGCTTTAAATTTCAGACTTGCACTTTCCCCAGCAAAAGACGCCTTCTTCAAGTATTGTGTCAAGGTTACATGTCATGTTTTGTATACACACACAATGTGGCTGAAAACAATGTGTCCTGGTAAAGTTCTTACCGTGATCGTCAGTCTTCATCTCGGGATGGCTCGTGGTGAGTTTTCTGACCAACATCTACAGGTGAACTACACATCGCCCTATACAGGTAAGGCCCGATGCACACGAGCGTCAGCGTCAGCACCATGAAGCAAGCAGCAAAGGCTGTCTCGCATCATACGCCTCGCGTGAGCGCGTGGTGTGCGCCGTTTGAGTGCACACTTGGCTTCGGCGTCATTCGCCTGCATGACTTGTTGCGCTGACCCACACTGCAAGCGCTGACCCACACTGCTTTCTGATTGGCTGAAACCAAGTCTGCAGCGCGGCGTCGGCAGCAGAAATAGGACATGTTCTATACGCGGCATCATAGGATTCCGCCGCCTAGCACCATTGATGCCGTTGCCTGACGCCAGGCGCCGATGTCACGCACACGTGGCAGCGCCTTGAAACTGCCGCCGGGAGTGAGATCCGCCGCGCGGCATCATGACGCTGACGCTCGTGTGCATCGGGCCTAAGATGGACAGCGTTTCCAATTTCTCGAAACAAAACTGTTAATAATAATAATAATATTGTATAGGCGCTTTACCCAATTTCATGAATCGGCTCAAAGCGCCGCGAACTGAACCCA
>JACVVK020000176.1:122500-125000 GCA_018292915.2 Batillaria attramentaria | reverse complement strand
AATCGGCTCAAAGCGCCGCGAACTGAACACGCACGCTAACGTCAATCACACGCATTCTCTCACACACTGTACATGAACACATTACAATCACGTGGTGCGAAGGGTCAGCTCAGCTATTTAAATTTCGGAATTTAGAATTGCATTTATTTTTCAGGTTTGGTGGGCTGAACATTTCCAAAGCAGAGGGGGAGGAAGCCGGAGTACCCGGAAAGAACCCCCGACGATCGGCCCGAATGAACGGTGCCACATACGAGAAGGAAAAATTCTTTGCCCCGAGTGGGACTCGAGCTCCTGACCTCTCGCATTGGTGACAAGTCTCCTAACCATTAGACCACCGACCCCACCGTGAGGTCTTCAATCTGATTTTCGCTCGTACTCATGGATGGTCGCTAATGTCAAATGTTTTGTTGTAGATACAGGGACTCGTGGCTGTGGAGTGACGGAAACATCGCCCATTTTATACGTGTTGTGTTTGGGCCGTACACAGTTCCGCCGTTTTGCGCCAACTTCTTCAAAACAGGACTTCATTACCGCTACTTGCTGTCAGTAGAAAATTGCGATACCGCAGATCGTGGTCTGGTCCTTTGCGAAAGTAAGCCTGGTCCCGACACAGCGAGTCCACCCTTAGTGAGAAACGTATCGCGGGTTAACCTTCAATTTCAAACGCCTACAGTTCAGACGTCTGGAGTCAGGCTAGTCACGTGTCCTGCCAATCACAACACGCACGTTTTTCTGGCTTGTGACGTACACAGCGCGTGCTGGAAGCGGAGTTTCGACTCTTCAGCATCGTGTGACGTCACGCTGACGCCACTTCCTCCGTCCTTGGCCTGCAGGAATGAGATAGAGCACGTGCCGTACACGCTAGTGTGTGATCATCGTTCTGACTGTAACGACGACAGTGATGAAGACTTCTGTGTCTTTCCGCCGTGTGACCCTGTTCTGCATTTCGACTGTGGTAACAGACAGGTCAATGGTATTAATTACCGTCTTTGATATCACCCGTATGTGGTGCAAAAAGGACGTTAAACTCCCACCCACCCAATGGTTTCATTAACTGCTATGTTATCATGGATGCTCCGTTAACCCATTCGCTGAGAACGCTTGTTCTACTTGATTTTATGACGATTACCTGACAGACTATTTAGTGGTCGCAAGGCTGTAGGCCTCCGATACAATACCAGCCTTGAATTGAAGTTCAGTATTTTGTCGAAATTTCGTGTTGTTTTTTTAAACTTGTATCTGACTGAGGCATTTTAATTTAATAAGAGTTCACCCTCTCGTTATTTTTCATTCGCCGGAGCATTACAATGGAATTTTCTCGCTTCACACCTGAAACTAAATACTGTATATCTTCTTCTACGTTTAAGCGTGCACTCAAACAGTACCTGATGGATCGCACGTAACGTACGTTACGCGGCAACCTGTTATTTTGATTTTCTATTTTACATCAAATCAGTATCAGTGATTTGTGTTTACAAAAGTCGTACATTTGTGTGAACGCGTCTCTAGTTGACCTGATGGACGATTTTTTCTATGGTTTTGTTTCTTGTATATAGTTTAGTGCATAATACCTTTTATATTTTGCTCCCTTTTTTTCCTTAGTAGATAGTCTCTGTAGTATTAGCAACGGCAAGTTTGCAAACTGGCGAATTTCTGTCAAAACTTTTACCGTTGAAGTTTAATCATCATCATCATACTATTCTCTGCTCCTAGTGTGTTGACAAGCGGCAGAGATGTGACGGAATCAAGCAATGTGCCGGCGGTGTAGACGAGAGGAACTGTTTGCAGAAGAGACTCGGCCTCAGCAGAAGTCGTGATAGAGATTACGAAGAATACTACATGACTCCACCATCACCTGCCGAGATCAGATTTTCCGCAAGTGAGCACAGATTCCAGGGAAACACAATGACAGAAAGCCAGTGTCCAGAGACCCACTTCCAGTGTCCCGGTGACGGTTACTGCCTGCCGGTCTACCTTCGCTGTAACGACGTGTACGACTGTCCGGGCCGTGAGGACGAGGCGGAATGTGACAGCTACACGTGTCCCGGGTTCTACAGATGTCGCGCTTCCCGTGTCTGTCTCCACCCTGATCATCTGTGTGATGATGTTCTCCAGTGTCCTCATCACGATGATGAACTGCTCTGTGGATGCTGAGGATTGTCCTGAAAGTTGCACGTGTTATGGTTTAGCCATCTTTTGCTCGCGTCCCTTTGTGGTAACTGCTTTCCCTGAACTACGTTTTCTAGACGCCAGTGGGTCTGGGATGTCTCCGTCTGACGTCACTAATAACAACATGCTGGTGTTCCTGAGTCTGGCAAAGTGTAACATAAGTGAACTGGACACGCTGAACTTTCCTAATCTACACACACTGGACATCAGCGACAACCTGCTGACTGTCATCAGGGTAGATAACTTACAACAACTTCATCACCTGAAGGTTTTGTCTTTGGCTGGTAATCTACTTCACTCCCTTTTCCCAGGCGTGTCACCAGCTGTCACC
>JACVVK020000176.1:85000-117500 GCA_018292915.2 Batillaria attramentaria | reverse complement strand
AGCACAGACATTAAAGATCTAAGCTCCCAACAAAAAGCTTTCCGAAGTGTGAAAAAAATTTCACAGAGTCGACCGTGCAAGCACAGTCAGCTCTGTCACAGTTACAGAGTTTTCAGCATCCCCGAAACCCCAATAAAAGCCAAAGGCTGCCTGATTTCACAGCTCAGTTTGCGTTCTGACACTGAGCGAGAAATATCGTGCAGCACTCAGCATCCGCTAGACACTGTAGCGATGTGTCTCGTTCATTGACCAAAAGCCAAATAATGTCACGACAAACTCGTGCTCTGGTTTTATAAGGGTCCCCGAAGCGCTGAAAACTCTGCAACTGTGACAGAGTTGCCTGGATTATGCACAGTCGAAGGAGTCGCAGTTAAAAAAAAAAAAAAAAACCGCAATGTTTGCAGCTTTTTGCTGAGATTGCGGACCTTTAAGCATTAGGATGGGGAAGACACAGTAAAACAGAGCGGTGGCTGCCAACCTGCAATGAACTCCACGGCGATTCCCGCGAGACACAAGAACATCTTCACCACCGCTTCCACGGGAAACTCGCGCATGCGCTGTGCAGGGCAGAAGGAGCACGGGAAGGTTGCTGTAGAGCGGAAGGGCTTGCCTGTCTGTCGGCACTGGAAGTATCTGCGCATGACCTGCACACATTAGTAAGAGAGAGTGAGCGAGTTTTTAGGGCTTAAAGCAGCGCAAGCCACATAGACTAATTCGCGGCTGAGTGTGTCTGCGCAACATGAAAAAACAAAACAAAACCAAACAAACAAAAAACGAAAATGTAACGTTGGACAAAGGATGCAAACTGGTCTACGGGGCAATATAAACCTACGACATGCAGTAGATGCTGCACCTTCATGCTAATTTCTCGAACTCCCGATTACAAAAAAGCGTAGAAAACAAATAACAATTACAACTAGGTAAAGCAAAGATAAATACTAAGCGCATATACAGCAAATATTGCAACTTATCATCTCCTAGGCGCAATAAACCAGTTCGCAGCATATGCCCAGCATCACTTACTCTTAACTACTGGTAGTGCAGACGTGAGTGAGGGTTTAAAAAGAAGAAATATAGATGAAAGGGCCGAACTTAGAAATCAGCTGAGAGATGAGAGGAAGGACAGAGCGGCTAAATTCGGGAGGCAAAGAGACAGGCGAATGGGCTGGTGAGGGATGTATCTGTTCGAATCCTGGCTGGGAATAGAACATTTGTGCTGCCTTTTCCTCGTTGCCCCGCCCTTGATGTTACCCTCATGTGGTGGAAAAGGACGTCAAAACCCGAAAAGCCACCCACTCGCTTAATCTGACAATAGACTTCTCCAGACCGAGCAGTTTTAGCCAATCAGAAAATAATCCAAACTCCGCTGCACTTCAAAGGCCCCACTAGCTTCTTAAATGATAAGGGGAGCCGGGGTGGCCGAATGGTAGAGCGTTGGACTTCTAATGCTCGGGTCGTGAGTTCATATCCCGGCTGGGGCCAAATATTTGTGCTGGCTTTTTTATCGTTGCCCCGTCTTTGATATCACCCGTATGTGGTGGAAAAGGACGTTAAACCCCCAAACACCCACCCACCCACCCTATAATGATAAAAACTTCAAACACTCATGTGTAACACTATGCATGCGGACACTCAGACCGCAGTGTTTGGTTTGTTTTTTTTATCGCTCATTAAATGGACAATTTGTCACTGTCCTGTTGAGTACGTGGTGGAAATGGACGTTAAACTCCCAAACATCCACCCACCCACCCACTGTCCAGGCCCGTATGTAAAACTTGAGGTTAATTTAACCCACGGCTACGGGCCTAACCCAGACTAGGACAAAAGAAACCCCCAAACAAAATTAAATAAGAAAGGAAGCGAAGAAAGAAAGACAAAAATCCTTCTATAACGGCATAGGCACCTTGCTGGAATGGACCCGCTTCCTGATTTAAAACAAAAAAACAACAGAAAATTTAACCCTGGAGCTAGTTTAGTTCGAGGTTAGACTCTAACTCGGGGCTAAACACCCTAACCCCGACTTTTACATGCGTGCCCAGGTTTCTAAACGGTGTAGTGATAGATACCACGAAAACAGCTCAGAGCGCTCTGTGAGCCCCAAAATGAGCCCTTTAGCTTAAACCTTTCTTTAGACCAATAACAATCGCAAACAGGAAAAGGAGGCAGCACCGCCTGTACGCCATAGCAACAGTTGCTAGGGTTTCCTGGAAGGGTCCATACAGATCCGTGCAATAAAGCTTGATATCGTTGTCTTCTCGCCGTTATTACCTGCACAGCCCACCAGGCGCCGAAGAGGAAAAATATGGCCCCCGGAAGAGCGTGTCCGCCAAAGCTGCCCATCTTGTTGTGGCACTGGTAAGGTTCCGGCTCAACACAGCAAGAATGACACTAGCCTGAAAATGATATTCTGAACTGAAACATTTAGCCTCAAGTATTCGACAAATTTAAATTTCATTTGAATTGAAAGCTGTTGGTTGTAATATTGGCGAATATTTTCTCTAACACTCCAGGCTTAAATGTTGGCAATAATAACAACAACAACAATAACGACGACGACGACGACAACAACAACAACAACACCACCAGCACCACCACCACCACCACCAACAACAACAATAATAATGGAATCTTATAAAGCGCTTATTCTCAGCGAGCTCTAAGCGCATACAAGGCTAAAAGGACTTTAAAAAATACTTAAAAGAACTAAAAACTGAAACTAGTAAAAGAACTAAAACCAGTAAAAAGAGCTAAAAGATTTAAAAGAGCTTAAAGAACTAACAGATACCAATACAGAAACTAAAAGAAACCAGTCCAGGAACACACACACACACACACACACACACACACACACACACACACACACACACACAGAGTCCCATAGGGTCAGACTAAGAACCTTATCATGTTGACATACAAAAAAAGTGAGTCAGGTCAAAGTGGCCCACAAAAGCGGACACAAGCACAGGGAAAATGCAAACAGAACTATAGATTATCTGATATCTCCACGTTCACGAGGACTTTGCTCTTTCAAGGTAGTCCAGATAAAATTTGACTAGCCAGGGTGCTCGCGGCAGGAGACAACCAAACAGAGAGAGAGAGAGAGAGAGAGAGAAGGAGGGAGGGAGGGAGAGAGAGAGAGAGAGATGAAATGAAATTTTATTTGTCAACGGTAAAAGACATTGGTCTAGCAGTCCAGTTTTCAGTCTTGCCGTTGCTAATGCTGCACACACACACACACACACACACACACACACACACACACACACACACACACACACACACACACACACACACACACACACACGCACGCACACTACGGACGGACGCAGGCACGCCACACAAACGGTACATAGGTATCAATGCAAGCACATGAGAATAGAAAGGTACAGTTCAGAGAGAGAGAGAGAGAGAGAGAGCGAGAGAGAGAGAGAGAGAGAGAGAGAGAGAGAGAGAGAGAGAGAGAGAATGGTCGGAGTTGTGACACAAAACTCAATTACTCGCCAGTCCTACACTTTAAAAAAAAACCCAAACACACACACGTTTTCGGCACACACACACACACACACACACACACACACACACACACACACACACACACACACACACACACACACTAAAATGTTTATTTCAGTGACTAGTGACTGGACTGGAGAGAGAGAGAGAGAGAGAGGTTCTTGCGCAAAACATGACAACACCCAAACTGGTAATGGCGGATACTGGTATGCCAGTAAGGGAGCACACTGTACTCAGTGTTAAAATGGTTACAGTTGTGTAGTTTTGGGTAGTAATTGTCAGCGGATTTCAAAATCTCTTGACGTATACGTAAACACACGACCCGATCAACTACAAAAACGCCGAAAGTTTTGCTGTTTAAAAGAATGATGATTATTCGCAGACAGCACTTCCAAAAAACGACAGGGGCTCGGAATTTCTTGTCAATTGAACCATCGGTAATTTTGAGTCGCAACTCAGACGATATTGTCTCACCGTGTCGCTTTCTTGCACACACACACACACACACACACACACACACACACACACACACACACACACACACACACACACACATGTATCTATTCGATGGGTGTGGCGCATGGTGGAATTAAAACGAGTATGCACGTGGACATTCCAAATAACGGCATTTTGTGTGAGGCGTACCGGAAATATTATGTTTTCGATGTTGGTGACTCAGTCAAGAAATGGTTAAAATAAAAACCAATACACGTCCACTAGTATACCTAAACACTCACCTTTACATTTCAGTCAAAATCACCACAGTCATAATCGAGTCATACTCCACAAGACGAGATCTCGTGAATGGCTTGATGAGGACCCAACCCAAACAAAAACCCTACCGCGTGACTCTGTCTCCATGCAGTCGCTTTGTCGGTCGCTGCCGTTACATCTCGTTAAGGTACACAACCGTTTAGGTACGCAGCGTGACACCCGCGCCACTTTATGAGGTCAATAACGGTAAAAGGCTGATAAGAAGCGTTTGAAAGGAAAACAGCCTATAAATATTGAACTTTGTGTGTTTGGTTTGTTTCATTCACGAGAACGGTCGTAATTTTTGCGTTCTGCCAACGACAGCATGAACTTTATTGTGGCTTGGGCTGTCGCTGCCTTTCCACTGTAGTGGCCTGGGACCGTATGTAATAGACGAGGTTAGGGCATTTAGCCCCGGGTTAGAGTCTAACCTCAAACCATACTAGCTCTAGGGTTAAATTTTCTGTTGTTTTTTGTGTGTTTTGTTTTGTTTTAAACAGGAAGCGGGCCCATTCCAGCAAGGTGCCTAAGCCGTTGTAGAAGGATTTTTTCTTCCTTTCTTCGCTTCCTTTTGTATTTAATTTGCTTTTGGGTTTCTTTTGTCCTAGTCTGGGTTAGGCCCGTAGCCGTGGGTTAAATTCACCTCGAGTTTTACATACGGGACCTAACCCAGACTAGGACAAAAGAAACCCAAAAGCAAAATTAAATATATAAAAAAAAGGACGCGAAGAAAGAAAGACAAAAATCCTTCTATAACGGCAAAGTCACCTCGCTGAAATGGACCCGCTTACTAATTTAAAAAAAGAAAGAAAAAAAAAAAAACGAGAAAATTTAACCCTAGAGCTAGTTTAGTTCGAGGTTATACTCTAACCCGGGGCTAAAAGCCCTAATCTCTCGACTATTACATACGGGCCCTGGATCTGACGCCATGAAACTGCGGTAAACTAACTACTGTACATGTGAGCAGACCTCTCTGGCAGGAAAAAAAAAACCCCAGAAAATTTAACCCTAGAGCTAGTTTAGTTCGAGGTTATACTCTAACCCGGGGCTAAAAGCCCTAATCTCTCGACTATTACATACGGGCCCTGGATCTGACGCCATGAAACTGCGGTAAACTAACTACACGTGAGCGGACTTTTAGTGCTCGGGTCGTAAGTTCGAGTCCTGGCTGGGGCCAGATATTTGTGCTGGCCTTTTTCTCGTAGTCCCGTCTTTGATATCACAATTACCTGGTAGTAAAAGGACGTTAAACTCCCACCCACTCTGGCTGGGGTAAACTAGTATTTGTGCTGGCAGTTTTCTCGTTTTTTTCTCTTTGATATCACTCACATGTGGTTGGAAAAAAGACGTTTAACCCTTAAACACGCACCCGCATACCCGCTGTTTGTTTTGCCTGTTGATTGAAAGGGGTGTTCGAGAAAGGTATGCGCAATACCTAAACGGCTGAATGCTTAATCGGTTTGTAACAGCGGCGTGATAAGGTGGGTCGCCTTGGTTATCTCGGGCTCGCAAAAAGATCAATGCTAGCCGTGCCGTACCGCACGTACTCGCAAGTGTGCGGCGTGAATTGCGAAATGTGATTTAGTATGGGTTAGACTGGATGATTGGATAGAGCATCAGACAGTGTTGGTCATGCGTTCGTGATACTACCAACGGTAGTGTGTGTGTGTGTGTGTGTGTGTGTGTGTGTGTGTGTGTGTGTGTGTGTGTTCGGTGAGTTTTGACCATTTTAGGGAGGTACACACGCCCCACCTCCCCACACACACACACAGAAGCGCGCGCGCGCGCGCACACACACACACACACACACACACACACACACACACACACACACATACAGAATGAGAGAGAGAGAGAGAGAGAGGGCAGGAGGCAGGCAGAACAACAGACAGACAGACAAACAGAGAGCATGTAAAACACTTCGAAGCAAATAAGCTTACAATGCTTTTGACTTTGTTTATTGAAAGGAAAACATGATGCACACCATAACACTATCCCCATCAGTCCAGCGAGACCTACCTACACATGGTTGTAACTGCACACGGCCAGAACATTTCGCAAAATGGTGTTTTAACGCTTTCAACCTGCATGACGCCGCGTGATCAAAGACAGATAAGACAGTTGACACCAATACGAATTCAACCAATCAGTCATTTAATCAAGCAATCGATGGATTCGATCAATCAATCAATCAGTACCTGTGTTGGTTTAGAACAATTTCAGTTTTCTCTGGCAGCTGACGTTCCATTTCACAGAAAAAATAAAATTCATTCTACAGGACTGAAGTAAGTATGCCTCTCTCTTTGTGTGTTTGTTTGTTAGTTTTTCTTGTTTTAGTCATTTTTTTTATTACTTAGATAATAGTAGTTTTCAGCAACGGCAGGTATGAAAACTGACTAGCTGACGTCAACTGCCTCTACCGTTGTAAAATAAAAGTTTCATTAATTCATTGACTCTCTCTCTCTCTCTCTCTCGCTCTCCGTATTGCCACCCTAATACCAGCACAACTTTTCTCGTTCGCAAGTCGTTGAATCTTATATAATAATACGCGCATTTATCTCTTTATCCCAAATATTAACTCAAAGCGCTGCGAGCTCAACCCAACACACACGCTCACATGAATCACACGCATTCTCTCACACACTGGACATGAACACATTGCAGTCACGTGGTGCGAAGGGCCAGCTCAGCAGTTTTAAGTTTCGGAATTTTAGAATTACTTTTATTTTTGAATTTTGTGGGCTGAACATTTCCGACTACACAGTACATTCTCAGCCTGTTTCGGGTTTATTTCCTGCATGAGTTGTCTCCCGTGCATACACAGGCCCGCAACATGCATGCATTTTTCGTGGGAGCTTTGTGCTCTGCCACGAAAAATGCGCGCTTGTTGTGGCAAGGGAGACAACACATGCAGGCAATAATCTCGAAACAGGCTGAGAATGTACTGTGCTGGTGAATGCGACAGTTTTCACCGCTTCTGTGCACACTGTGAAATAACACGGGGATCTCGGATTTGTTCGCAACTGTCCACTTTCCTTGTCACCGAGTATTTTTGTTTTGTTTTTTTTCCTTCTTATGTATCACGGAAAAGGACGTTAAACTCCCAAATACCAACCCACCCTTATGTATCACTTAGCTCGGCTCGGTCTCGGTTAGCCCGACTTGGCCGTCGTCGCAGGGGTCTAGAGTTATCGACGGACCCGGAACAGGGTTGACTACACGTGTACTGAAACCGTTCACATGTCAAAATACTCAGTAATAGCAACTATGCATATACATGTACAAATAAAGGTTATGGTGCGCGAATCCCGTTTAACTCCACGCTGAAGGCAAAGACCATTACAGCTTCGCCATGAGAAAGAGCCAATCATCTTTGCTTCGTGAACGATGCCATAAATTTGAGCGTTGCTGTGTTCGTCGTCGTCGTCTCTGTTGTTGTCGTCGTCGTTCTGTCGGCGTCGTCGTTGTCGGTTGTGGTGGTGGTGGTTTATACTTCAGGAAAGCTGGCATCAGTAGCAATGCCACACATGTTGTTTCTGTTTCTGGCCATGAGGATGTAGCCTTCGTTGCCCCACTCCTGTCCCCAGCTGAAAAAAGACAGTTTGTTTAATCCCCATGGAAAATCAGACACATAAACACAATGTCAAGTTTTATTGTGCACAAAACAGATTTAATTTTTTTAAAAATAAAAATAGGATTGTCGATTACTCTGTAGAATAATGTTGTTTTTTTTTTGTTTTTTTTTTTTTTGGGGGGGGGGGTTGTTTGTTTGTTTGTTTTTCTGTTTTTTGTTGTTGTTGTTGTTGTTGTTGTTAGTTTTTCTTTTCTTTTCTTTTTTTTTTTGGGGGGGGGGGGGTCATATTTCGCTAACCCCAGTCACGTGGCAAAGCGGTCGAAGTTGTGCCTCTAGCCAAGATTTCTCATTGGCTTGGTTCACGAGTTAATATATAGTTCGCAAGACATAGTATATATGCATTCTCATCGTAAATCTTCGTTCTCCTCGTACAGCTTCAAAACACGTGGTCCCCCCCCCCCCCCCGCCACCCCCCATCTCCCGCCCAGTTTGTGACTGATCATAGCGTTAGTCCCTTCCCCCCTCCCCTCCCCCGGGCCCCGTGACTGCGCACAGGCGTGATCATGATGTTGGCGTTAGTTCCGTACTGTGATCTAGCAGTGCGGAATTAGAACAAGCACATAGCAATGAGTACATAGAGCAAGTAACCTGTTTTTGACGATCCAGTAGTCTTGTCCACCCTGGCTTCCGTACCCAACCACCAGCACTGCGTGATCTTGTACTGTAGGGTTACACTGTGGTTCGTAGTATATACCTGAAACGGAAGCAGCGTACTGATTTTGTATCATGGGGCACTGTGTCCTGTACATGCTCTAGAAATCATCTTTAGTGCGGCCCCTGTAGGCGTAACGACGCGAATTGAGCGTGGGGGTCAAGGTGGGGTTAAGTGCAGTGTTGATTTGAAGAAACCTGTTTTGCGAGTGTGCCAGTTTTTAGTGATTTTTGTTGTCACAGACAGGAACCAGTGACCAAGCAGATCCTGCGGAGGAAGTGGGGTTGGATTGGACAGAGTGGGTGGGTGTTTGGGGTTTAACGTCCTTTTCCACCACATACGGGTGATATCAAAGACGGGCAACGATGAAAAAGCCAGCACAAATTTTGGCCTCAGCCGGGATACGAACTCACGACCCGAGCATTGAGAGCCCAACGCTCTACCATTCGGCCACCCCGGCTCCCAGGATTGGACAGACCTATAAGCTGCATGAGCACTTTTGACGTCATGCATAAATGAGTAAGCCGAGGAACGACGGGTTTGTTCTGGCCCACAAAGTTTCAGCTGAGCTCAGTTCTTTCAGGACTGATAAAGTAATGCCCAACCTCCTTCGTAGTTGCTGAAGGATCCGTGGGAGGCGTCAATCGCCACAGACACGGGCCCTTGACTGGCGACAGCACGCTGCAGGTCTGACTCACTGTACTTGGTGATGTCACGACAACCCGACACACCTGCCACCACCCACGGCTTGTAGAACCGGCACGGCCCGTACTGCAAGCACACACACACACACACACACACGCACGCACGCACGCACGCACGCACGCACACGCACGCACGCACGCACGCACGCACACACACACACACACACACACGCACGCACGCACGCACGCACGCACGCACGCACACACACACACACACACATGCGCACACGCACGCATTCTGAATATAGAATATACGATTCGCTCCTATAATTATGTAGGCTGTTTAGTTGACAGCTATGGTATGTGGATTCTGACTGAGCCATAGGGGACTGCTGAAAAGTTATTTCCCCTGGCCATTCCTATTAGAGGGAAATAACTCCGGATCCTCAAAGGCCGAAACACTCCATGTGTGTGTGTGTGTGTGTGTGTGTGCGTGCGTGCGTGCGTGCGTGCGTGCGTGTGTATCTGAGTCAGAGAGACAAAGAGACGGAGATAGAGACTATTCTGTCGTCACCATATGAACAGGACTTTATATTCTCTTATTTTACGCAAAATACCCTGCAAAAGAGAACACTTTAGTTATGGACACATTCAGGTCACCAAGGCACCTCGGCACACACGCGACGTCTGCATGCATCCAGTTAGTTACACAACACAACAGCCGGGCACAACTCCTCAGCGATGTATGAAACGTCTCAATGCAGAAAGTTTGACTTACACTGGCAGTGTACGGGTATGCGGACTCCGCCTCTATCCCCCCGATCGAAGCGATATACTGGAAGGCGTAGTCCATCCATCCCCCATTGCAGCCCTTGTTGCCGAATTGGGCGGAGCAGTCCACGAGCTGTTGCTCCGAGAGAGACAGGAGTCGACCTTTGGCCCGGAAGTGCTGGCCCTCTAGTGATCCAGTCTAGTGAAGGTCAAAGGAAATATTTATCATCATAGTCGGTATTTTATGGTAGAACTTCATATTATATCACTTCCCTCCCTTGCTCCTTGCGCGAAGGGACACCACCAGAAACAGCACCAGCAACAACGTGATACGAACTGACTGGGTAGAGACATCGTGTAGGTATGCGCATGCCACAAGCCGGACGGTCATAATGAAGCTGTGCTTTTGGAAAAAAGAACAAATTCGTGAATAAAACCCAAAAACAACACCAGCAACAACCAAAAAGACCATCCATACTCTAATCCACAACATTTGTCGCCTGTTTGACTGTTTAAATGTACCCCTTGTTAGTGTCTTGCGCATGCGCGATACTACTGACATACCCCCCCCAACTCCCCCCTTCCCCCACCACCCCCACCCCCACCCACCCAACCCCTTCCCCCTAAGTTTTAGAGGGAAGCAGAAGTGAAAGTAACATCCTATGTGTTAGTGATATTGATGCCGATTTTGTTTCCTTGTTTAGCAAAACAACCCAAACCAAAAACGAAACAAACAAGCAAGCATTGCGCATGTCCATGCCTGAGTGCGTCATACCGAACTGAAGGCCCAGCATGACCCACACTGTCCCTGGTTCTTCACCGGTGTCACGTAACCTTTGGTCCTCCAGTCTACTTGCTTCGGGACCTCGAAGTTAAGGGGAGGCAGAAAAGGCTTGCAATTTAGTCGTGCCTCCGTAGTGCTGTTAGCTGGCTTTCTTTGGCGTAGTTTATTGTAAGCACGGTACTCCTCCAATGTCTGAAACAATTATCAACGTACATGATTACTGAAAAGACAAGGCATCAATGTAAAGAAATTCTGTGAGACTTTTTATCAAGAGCCTATGTGCTGTATCAAACGTAGGCCGTATTATCACGCGCCTGTGACTGACAAGCCGAGTCGCTACCCGAAACAGAGGTTTCACGGGCACCCCTACTCGCGCTATGGAATTCTATTGTTATAAGCGGTGACGCGCGAACAGGTGAACTTGTATTCGCGTGAGCTCGTTCACTAGACGAAAAATTTTGTATCATTTCTGAGACGACTGACGAAGCGAGAGGTCGACCGTTTATCCGACTCCAGCACTGTCGAGGGCCGTCCGATGACAGATATCGAGGCCTGTGTTGTTGTTGCAGCTATAACTGCTGTGGAGCTGTTGCTGCTGTTGTAGCTGTTGTAGTCATCCCGGACCGAGAACCGAGGTAACTATAGTTAAATATCGCGATCGGAAATTATCGTATATCGAATATCGACCCGAATAGCCAGTCAGTTGGTAGAGTAGGTTTTTAGTTCGACGTTCAAATTGCGATGTTTCAGATGACGTGCGGTATGGTGTGGTGTAGCGGGTAGTGGGCAGTTGCGATGGGTGTCCCCTCTAAACCGTGCCGTGGCCCGGTGAGCAGATACCGTCCCCTCGCCCCTGAGTCTACCTGCCTAGTCTAAGGAGGTTGTGATCTCCCAACACCGTAGTGATCGGCCAAGAACGATTCCTGGTGTTTTGTGACGTTGTGCTGTGGAGTTGCAGTAACGGATCGTCCCTCAGACTTCACCTCTCACCGAGGGGTTTGTCATCATTTCAGTATGATCAAATGATCAGTCGTCTCCATGTCAGTTTACATGTACTGTAACCGTACCATGTGTCATGTCAGTATTGTTTATATGTTTTTACATTGATTATTTGTCTGATTGTCTACTTGTCTCTGCTTCAGTCTGATTGTGTACTTGTTTCAATGTAATAAATACTGCCATGGGACTAAAGTTCGAAAGGGTTTGTTGTGGGAGTCAGATATATCATTACAATACTTTCTGACTGTCTATCTAACTTTAGCCAGACAGAAATATAAAACCCGTTTCGTTACAATCAATCAATCAATCAATAGAAAGAACAGAGTTAAACCTCTGTTAAGTCTGTCTGTGTGCATCCTGAGTTCGCTGCACTGCCAAATTGTATGTAAGCAGAGAGGTGTGTGTGTGTGTGTGTGTGTGTGTGTGTGTGTGTGTGTGTGTGTGTGTGTGTGTGTGTGTGTGTGTGTGTGTGTGTGTGTGTTTTAAGCGCAGCGAGTCCTTGGAAGTTGGAGAGCAGCGCTCTATAAAAGCTATGTATTATTAGTTACTATTATTAATAGCTGTATTATCCCAGAGGGAAATTTGGGTGTGGTGGACAAACAAAACAATAACACACATCAAATTAAAAATACATATAAGATAATACATAATAAACTCTACAATTAAAATAGAGATTTCTGTGAATTAAAGATCACATAAAACCGTTTTGGTATTAAGGTAGGTATAATCTAAAATAGCTATCTAAGATTATCACAAATTAATCACATTAAAGAAAAAAATCACCGACTTCCTCCACACCCGCTCAAGAGACAAACAAGACCGCCACCGATCGCTCACGAGTAGCGCCCCTTCATGTGCTTTGGATATTACTCTGGTAAGGGTGGGCGGGTGGGTGTTTGGGAGTTTAACGTCCTTTTCCACCACGTACGGGTGATATCAAAGACGGGGCAACGATGAAAAAGCCAGCACAATATGTGGCCCCAGCGGGGATCGACCTCACGACCCGAGCATTGGAGGTCCAACGCTCTTACCATTCGGCCACCCCGGCTCCCCGTTACTCTGGTAAACACAGTTTTATTGACAGATGTGAAGAGAAGAAGAAAAAGAAAGTTAATTACTTAGTTATTTAGGGCTTTACGCCGCGCAAGACTATTTTGCGGCTCAGAAAAAGAAAGAAAAAAAAACAACCCAAAACACCACCAACAACAAAAATAAAACAGACGAAATGGCAGATATTTGGATACCCAACATCATGGGAAGGGTCCGTTCGTCCTTGTTTATCACTGAAATTTGCAGCGCACGCAGCAACATCTGCCCCATCCCATGGAGTTATAGAGAAACAACTTTAAAAATGTGCTCGTGCACGCACCATGTCTGTGAACTGGTTGATGCCCATCCAGAAGGTGGTGGTGGAGGTGAAGAACTTGTGGTTGTGCTCCTCGATCTTCTTCACGTTGTCCATGAACACCTGACGACGGTACGACTCCTCGTCTGCGCTGGCATACACCCGACCTGCACACAGTCGGGTCTACATGACGATGGTAATGGTACTGGGTAGGGTAGGGTAGGGTTCGGTAGGGTAGGGTAGGGTGCGGTGTGGTGCAGTTCGGTAGGGTAGGGTATGGTGCGGTGTGGTGCGGTTCGGTAGGGTAAGGTAAGGTAGGGTGTGGTGCGGTTCGGTAGGGTAGGGTAGGGTAAGGTAGGGTAGGTAGGGTAGGGTGTGGTGCGGTAGGGTATGGTGCGGTGTGGTGCGCTTCGGTAGGGTAGGGTATGGTGCGGTTAAGCTGGCGAAATAACAATGGAATGAGCCCGTCTAAGGATATGTTTTGAGCGCACAGGCGCACACACAATAAAATAATAATAATAAATAGTACTTATCTAACGGTTATTCTCGCAGCAAAGCAACTCATAGCGACACACACACACACACACACACACACACACACACACACACACACACACACACACACACACACACACACACACACATGAACACCCTGGCCTGATGCAGATATATTCACACGGAATAAAGTAATCTACCATCATCAAATTCAAAATATCTCAAAATCGGTAATGGTTAGGAAAATATTTTTAGAAGGAAGACTGAAGTGCATTCCGTTCTGAACATTAACGCAAACAAAATTGAATAGTCTCGGTTTACTCACAGTTCCACTACAAAGACGCGTGGTGTGGTTTGCATATTGAGCGGCGTGTGCGTGGCACTGCTGGAAGTGCACTGGCATGTCCCAGTCACAGTTGAATTTTGCATAACGACTGTGACAGTTTGAACCCTCCCCCCGCCAAAAAAACAACAACAAACAAACCCAAAAACAAAACACACACAAAATGTGGATCCGATCATTCGAACCTCTGTTATAATTTCATACCTGTTTTTTTTGGGGTTTTTTTTGTCCGTTCGCTTAGCATGTTTGTCTCTCAGTTTTTGTAAAAGAGTAGTCTGAATATCAAACAAATATTTCAGTACTTTTGACAATGAAAAATGAATCGGGGGGGGGGGGGGGGGGGTGGTAAAAAAATGCAACCCCCCTTATTTTGATCGCAGTTTAGTGTAAAACCCCCTGTTTTTATTGTACCCGAGGGAAATTCTCCCCACTGTATTCTATTTGAGGAACAACCTCCCCTCGGTTTTATTCTAACTGCAAGCAAACCTCCTTTTCTTACTCTACCCCCGAGCAAATCCACCTTCTGTTCCTCTACCCACGGGCATACCCCCATAGTTTTTGTCTACTCCGGGGAAAGACCCCCTACATTTACTCTACCCCTGGGCAGACTACGCTGGTTTAATTATACATCGAGCAAACCACCCAAATTTTACCTGGGGTGCGTTTGAGGGGGGTTGGGGGTTAGGTTAGGCATGGAAGGGGTGGGGGTGGAGTGGGGGGAAGGGGGCTTACCACTTGGTTTCTGGCAGGGAAAATTCCTCTGGTGATCATCCACCTCCGGCGGTGACGCGGCTCGAACCCATGACCGTTGGGTCTCCAGTCGAGTGCGCTAACCACTGCGCTACGGAGACCGCTACAATAGACTCAAATTTAAAGTTATATTTAAACCTCAAATATGTTTTTTACAAAGTTTGCGCCGGTAAATAACGTGAACAATCTTCGCTCTGCAAGGTGCTGAAGCTGTAATATTTATTTACAAACCTTTCATATTAGACAGCTCAGTCTACGTTTATTTGTGAGAGTTAATCAAGCATAGTTTCGTATTCTTACGGCATAGTTTCGTATTCTTTCGCACACGATTCAAAATTTTCATGTGATCATTTCCTTCAACATGGCTGCGCCTTGTGGTCCCGATTCAACCGACTGGACAAGAATCCATAATGATTCATTCTGAAAGTTTCGTGGAAGGTTTACCCGAAGAGACTTTATCGCCTTAAATATCGTGCAACGTTATAGTGATTCTGTTCGTGTCACAAGGACGTTCGAGGTAGGAGAGTGAGTGAAGTTCGTGATGTCTGTGTTGGTGTTCACAGTCAATGCTTCCTCTCTCTCTCTCTCTCTCTCTCGTGTGTGTGAAAATGAGGTGCTCTGTTGTTGTTGTTGTTGTTGTTGTTTGATCCTTCTGCGCATTTCAGGAATAAAGTTGTCACGGAATATCTGTGGAATGACATTACAGATCCTGACGAGGGCCTGCTGAAGCTGTTGGCGATTCTGTCCCAGGTTCCTCAGTTGTCTTTTCATTTACCATGTTGGACTGGGCTGATGTCTGGTGAGATACAGTATACGCCGGTTATAAGAAACTCGAGGGGGGGCAATTTTTTGGTTTCTTATATCCGAGTTTTCTTATATCTGAAAGTCGGATATAAGAAAGTATTTTGAAAAATATTTCTTATAACCGAGTTCAGTGAAAAAAAGGCTTAAAACATTTCTTTTTTCTCAGTTCGTGTATGTTTTGCATTAAATTAAGAATTATCTGGTTTCTCTTAAAGACCTGCACAGAATATATATGTGTAGAGTTAATATACACTAGTGCGCTTGTGTCCTTCAATGTCAGATTTTTTTTGTTTGAACATGAAAATACTGTTTTTGCTTCCCAACTGTAGCGCTGGCGGTCATGTAAAGAAAAAAAAAACAAAAAGAAAAAAACCAACCAAACCAACCAACCAACCAACCAACCAGCCAACCAAACAAAAAAGAGCTAAGGAGAGAGAGAGAGAGAGAGAGAGAGAGAGAGAGAGAGAGAGAGAATTGCCTTGTATTTATAGGATATATTAAAAGTGCATTATGTATCAACTTTTGATCTATTAAAAAAACTCTTCCCATTAGAATATGATATGCGATGCTTTCCGTGTCTAATTTGGCTGAAAAAAGCTGCAAATTAGCTTTTTTTTCTGTTGGGAGGGGGAAGGGGGATGGAGGAAAGATGGACCACGTATTTTGTCAAAGAAAGGAATTGATCAACAGTTAGTCTAATACTGATAGTTTTATTCTCCTTAACGCGAGCCCTGTAGACAGAGACAGACATACAGAGCGAGAGAGAGAGAGAGAGAGAGAGAGAGAGAGAGAGAGAGAGAGAGAGAGAGAGAGAGAGAGAGAGAGAGAGAGAGAGCGAGCTCCCAATCAGGCCAAAAAACAAAATAATAATAAAAACAACATATAACAATAGAACAACAAAAATGCATCTCGTATTTTTTCTTGTTGCCAACATTCAATTTTGTACGGAATACAATGGTAAAGATCCAATTCAAGAAAAGAAAATCATGCGCAATCATGTGCCTGTCCTAAGTGACGTCAGACTGACCTGTTTTCTTAGAATGAGTGAACTTTTCTTGGAAATGTACTTTCGGTTTCTTACAATGAGTGAAATTTTCTTGGAAATGTACTTTCGGTTTCTTATATCCGAGTTTTTGTATCAAGCGGGACAAGAAATTTGCTTTCCTAAAACCGAGTTTTCTTATAAGCGAGTTTCTTGTATCCGAGTTTTTGTAATACATAATAAAGAAGAGTTTGGCCGGGGGAAAAAAAATCGTTGGCAATAACCGAGTTTTCTTATATCCGAGTTGCTTATATCCGGCGTCCACTGTAGCAGGCCGGCAAAACTGGAATATTGTTGTTGCCTTGCTGACGCATGCATCGCCCAGAGAAATCACTTCCCTCAAAGCTCAGTGATGGTGCCACTGTCTACACTGATCTTGTCTTCATCAACGACAGCCTGAACGCTGTGAGCTACCGGGACAACAATGTTTAGCAGCACGTGGTGCCTTACATACAGCGTCACCCCATCACCACTCTCCAGCATGACAGTGCCCGTCCGCATGTGGCTCAAACTGTGATTGTTTATCTGAACCAGAACAATATTCCAGTTCTGCCTTGGCCTGCTGACTCAGCACACCTCAGCCCAATCAAACGTGTTTGGGATGAAATGAAAAGAAGACTGAAAGACCTGGTAAATCCACCACAGAATCGTCAGCAGCTCCAACAGGCCCTCGTCAACATCGGGAATGTCATCCCACAGGTATTCCATGCCAACCTGCTTCGTGGAATTCGCAGAAGGATAACCGCCTGCATTGCTAATCGTGGCGGACACGCCAAATATGAACTGGAATGTGATTCAGATTTGTGTGAAAGTTTCCTCTCAGTGCAAAGTGACTGTGATCGTAACGTGGTCGTGAACAATGGAAAGAGATTCTCGTTATTTTGCATTTGCATTTCGACTTTGCATTAATTTAAAACTGAAAATGTTGGGGGTTTTTTTTTTTTTTTGGGCAATTCAGATGTGACTGTGGTGTGCCAGTGCATCTCCAGCGCGCCGCTCAACTTGCAAACTCCAAAACCACACCACGCGTCTTTGCAGTCAAACTGTGAGTAAACAAATAAACTGAGAATATTCAGATTTTTCGCATCACATTTAGAAAGGAATGCACTTTATTCTTGCTTCAAAAGGTAGTTTCCAAACTATTATCGATCATGAGATATTTTGAATGAAATAATGGTAGATTACTTTATTCCGTGAGTATACAATATCAGCCAAAGACACTGAAACAATGGCAGACTGTCGGAAGAGGTGGATTTTCAGGTTCGATCTAACTTCACTCGGAGAGTGTGGGAAGATCACGAATTTCGACCGGCAGTGAGTTACACACATTAGATTTTTTGGGGCGTTCGCCTGCGGTTTTCATGTTGCGCTTGGGGACTTTACGGCGCTTTTCAGCGGCGGAACGAAGCATACGAGACAGGTGATAAGCGCACAACAAGCAAGGCAGATACATTGCCCACAGTGCCGTCTACTAATATGCCTAAAATCATCTTCAATATAACGCACTCGACACCGGTGCATGTTTATTGAAGTTGTAGGGGTTTTAGTGGTTTGTTTATGGTTAAAGCTCATTTTCGTTAAAATTCAGGGGGGGGGGGGGGGAGCACTGAATAAGATGAAAAAGTGACCACAATGGCACCGAAATAACATAAAAGGGATCTCACATGTGTAGTTTCATTACGGATTCAGATCTAGCGGGCAGTGCTGTGTCTACAATTACCGCAGGTCAAGTGGTGGTGAAGTGTTTTCCGCTCTCGTGATGGGAGGAAGTGTGTGTGTGTGTGTGTGTGTGTGTGTGTGTGTGTGTGTGTGTGTGTGTGTGTGTGTGTGTGTGTGTGTGTGTGTGTGTGAGAAAGAGAGAGAGAGGGGGGGGGAGAGAGAGAGAGTGTGTGTGAGAGAGAGAGAGAGAGAGTGTGTGTGTGACGGTGTGTGTGTGTGTGTGACGGTGTGTGTGTGTGTGTGTGTGTGTGTGTGTGTGTTGCTTACGCAATTATTACACACTCATCTGCATACTCTCTCTCTCTCTCTCTCTCTCTCTCTCTCTCTCTCTCTCAGGCTCCCTCTCCCCCCAGTGTCATCCTTGAGTCCGTTCCAATGTTCCTCTGGTTAACAAGGGCTCTGCCAAAAAGCGGCTGACGTAAGAATACGTATCATACATACACTCATATACTTACCGTATGTCTTCTTGAAGTTTGACCAGGTTTCGTCGTAGGGTTCAAAGCTCAGCTTGACGTTCAGGGACTGTGCGGAGAAAGCGTCAGAGGGAGAGAACAGACGTGAAGTGTTTTTAGTCGAGGGGGCGTGCGCTGTGTCTGGAGGCGGCAGGGCAGTCGCTTCCATCACCAAAATGGCGAGAGACAGCAGTGCAGGAGTCATGTTTGTTTCGGCTTTTCCCCTGCGCGTAGAATGAAACAGGAATGCATGAGTTACTGTGTTAATGGGCCATCGAGATAACCTGCCTATCCACGCACGCGCGCCTGCCCGTCCCGGCACATGCCGGAACTCATGTGCAAGCAAGCAAGCAAGCAAGCGCACACGCACGCACACACACACACACACACACACACACACACACACACACACACACACACACACACACACAGCATGTGATCTAAGAGAACTTCAAAAGACAACGCATTGATTTCCCTGTAGGCTGGTCTCTAGAAAATGATGGTAAGTTTCACATCGGAAACGCCCCCCTGTCAGTACAAGCACCTTTAACACAATTAGTCACCTACCCGCTCAGAGGCCGTTTAATTTGAATTGACAACAATAGACAACTGTCAGTCAGAAAGGAAGTCCATGGCGTGTCGCCAACACAAAGACAATGGCGCGACCAGAGATTTATTGACTTTTGCACAGCTCCTATTTCTATGTCACTGCGTGCAATGCGTGTTAACATAAATTTTCCTCCAGTATCGTGAGCTCTAATTGGCTTCCCTGTTTTTACCAACGATGACTTTACTGAAATACTTGCTTGCTTGCTTACTTACTAACTAACTTACTTACTTTCTTACTTTCTTTCTTGTTCACTCACTCACTCACTCATTTACTTGCTCACTCACTTACCTACTTACTTTCTTACTCATTCACTCACTTAATTACTTTCTTCCTCACTCACTCACTCGCTCACTCGCTCGCTCACTCACTCACTCACTCACTCACTCACTCACTCACTCACTCACTCACTCACTCACTCACTCACTCACTCACTCACTTCTGTAGTAGGCAGTTAAGCCACAAAACCCTACAGACGAATTTCAATAGCCAAGCATACAACAATGACTCAATATCGCAAAAGTTTTATATTTTAAAGGCCCCATTGCTACCATTGTTTTGCTAAAAAAAATCGTTCTGAACTGTTTTGCTGGTGTCTAACATGACACTACTAAGACACACACACACACACACACACACACACACACACACACACACACACACACACACACACACACACACACAAATACACGCACAGACAGCCGGCTTGCCTATAGCTGATTGCAGCCGATACGCAGTAGCCGGTGGCATTATAGCTGACAACAATCGACAAACATGGCGTACGTTGTATACGGACGGTTGAGTTTTCCTCCTTTGAACGGCCATCAAACGTCAGTGTGTTGCATTCGGAACAGCACTAATCTCTAAGACAGACTCTTTCGTGCGGATAGGCGCAGTTACAGGCGCAACTTTCCTTAAACACAATTCTTCCTGTATGAAGACTTGTAATGGTAGCAACGGCTTCTTTTAATTTCATCATGCAACATAGCTCACTTTAGCAAAGCCGAATTTGTAGGGCATACAAGTGGCTGTTGGGTGTGGGTGTTAGCGTCCTTTTCCACCACATAGGGTGATATCAAAGACGTGGCAACGATGAAAAAGCCAGCACAAATATTTGGCCCCAGCCGGAATCGAACTCACGACCCGAACATTAGAAGTCCAACGCTCTACCATTCGACTACCCCGGCTCCCCTGTAGGGCATACAACATGGCTCAATAGCCAAGGCATATTTTGAGAGCGTGTTAATAACTCATTCCCATAGTCCCACACTGCGCTCACAGTTGCGTAACTGGTGACATATTTGTGACTGAAGCAGACACGGAACAACTTTGCCGCGGCGGTCAAGGACGCACAGTAGCACGGCCAAGTTATCTTTGCTACGATCTTGGGAAACAAATTGTTCTTATATGGCGCAGAAAGTCTGCCCAAGAGAGCACTCAGTGCGCGCTACACACACACACACACACACACACACACACACACACACACACACACACTCACTCACTTCTGTAGTAAGCGGTTAAGTCACAAAACCCTACAGACGAATTTCAATAGCCAAGGGTGGGTGGGTGGGTGTTTGGGAGTTTAACGTCCTTTTCCACCACATAAGGGTGATATCAAAGACGGGGCAACGAGAAAAAAGGCCAGCACAAATATTTGGCCCCAGCCGGCGGGATTCGAACTTACGACCCGAGCATTGAGAGTCCAACGCTCTACCATTCGGCCACCCCGGCTCCCCAAGCTAGCGCCTGAACTGTTCACTTCAACAGAAACCGAAATTAGTTTACTTACCCAGAATTCCGAGCACGCATGCGCCCCCCACTGACTCTTGTCAAAGTTTTACCCGAGCCGTAAACTTTGCTACGATCCGAGAAGAAAAAGTAAATGACCCTAAAAATTACCCTAAAAGTAAATTACCCTAGCAGTTACTTTTAACAGCGACTTAGCGTACCTACCTGGATTTCCCAGCTAGCTTGCACTCAACGCTGACTCTGGTGAAAGTTGTGTTGAGAGGAAACCTTTCCTATCTCGGAATCGTCTCCCGCGCGTTCACTTCTCTTTTTAAGAACTTGCCGCCTCGCGGCTAGCGACTTCGCAAACTTCACGAGGGTGTAGCCAAGACGGCGGAAGTTTTCTTGCCACTGCTCCAATCCAAAAGCAATCCAATCCAATGTGAGGCCTTACACTGACACTTTTCGTGCACGAGAGCCACTTGAAGCTATTAAAACCTACAGAAATATCCGAAATTCTTCCTGTCCCATTTAATAATAATAATAATAATGATAATAATAATAATAATAATACACTTGTAGAGCGCGGAGTTCTGCTTCGAAAAGCACTCGATGCGCTTTTTGCTCACGCACACACACAACATTCACACGCACACATTTATACACATCAATATAGGCGGTGGAGATTAAAAAAAATTAAAAGTAGTGACACTATTAATGACACTAACAAAATCCGGTATTTTAAACGCGCTAATACCAGCTTTGGTAAGCCTACTTATGTTTCGCTCATGTCTGCGCCTGTACGCTCGAAATACTCTATCTTGATGATTAGTACAGCTCTTAATGCGATACAATGTTGTTGACACTTTGCGCGAGCGGTCGAACATTCAGATTCTACAACTGTTGTTCTACTACTGGAGTCGAGCCCAGTGTGGTCGACACATCATCGAGTACGCTTCTGTTGGTTCAGTGCCAGCATTACAGACGCTGTCACTGTCCAGGTGTCTAAACGGTGTGACGATAAATTACACGTTCAGCGCGCAAACACACATGCATGCACGCACGCACGCACACGCACACACACACATACACACACACACGCACGCACGCACGCACGCACGCACACACACACACACACACACACACACACACGCACACGCACGCACGCACGCACGCACACAGAGTCCTTCTCTGGCACACTATTTGGTTTAAAAGTTTTGACGACTGCTCTCAGGCAAAGCCAGGTGTTTGAAAATACGAGCATGTGCACGTTTTCACTTTGCAGAAATTTGTCAGCTGTAGGCTTTAGCTGGTTCAGTGGTAAACGCCCTCTGTTTCAGGCCATCCGAATTCTGAGGAGTGTTTCCGGTGCACTAATTTCATTTAAAAATGGAAGCGTTCCTGTTTACTGGTTTTCGGTGTGGTAGTGTGAACGAAAGGGACTGTACATGAACAAAAACCGAACTAAAACCCCCTGTTACACTACAATGTAATAACGGGTGCTAACTCATATTTCACACTGCATAGCTTCATCTGACAGCAAATTATCGTCGCGAATATTTTTGAATCACCGTACCACCGGGAACGCTCTGCGCCGTCTCGATTAGTCCCCGGGAACTTGCTAAAGCATGTGACATGCGATTTCCTTCCGTCTACGGCACGATGTGGCGGCACGGTGCGTGTGGCTAAACATAGCTGCGGAAAATAACACCGAGCAGCGCGCTATCGCTTGAATTTTCCTGCTTGGCTAGACTTCTATTTCAAACAGGGAAGTGAAAAAGAAAAAAAAACCCGACTACTCGTTGGGCATGAACTTATATGGAGGACTGTAGTGCTGCTTGAATTTACGTGTTCATAAAAAAAATTATATCAATAGTTTTCCTCTGTTCCTCCCCCCCCCCTCCCCTTCATTTTTCTCAGTCTCTTACGCTCTGTCTCTCTCCGCCTTCCTACCACCACTATTATCACTACCCCCCCCCCCCACCTTTGTTTTTTCCAGCTCACCATTGCCAATCCCCCCAACAACAACAACACACACACACACTCACACGCACGCACGCACGCACGCAAGCACGCACACACACACACACACACACACACACACACACACACACACACACACACACACACACACACACACACGCACGCACGCACGCACACACACGCACGCACACACACACACACACACACACACACACACACACACACACGGCATAAACACAACAGTTTCTGTTTCTTTTTAATCACAACCTTCTACTTGTGCAGCCCTTTAAAAATAATTATGAACTTCACAGTAAACAGCATGGCAGTAAGTCTGATGTATAACATCACAATGAGCAATAATCAACAACAGTGCACGAGCATTGCCTCATCAGGACGAGGGTGGGCGGAGGGGAGGGAACGGGAAGATTTTTTTCCTCAAGTGTCAGAACTGTGCACTTGTCTGACGCAGTATTATGGGGCTGTCACACGTTGCAATTCTGCAGGCCTACCAGCGGCAAAATGCCCTCAGTGCCAATGAAATCCGCTTGTAGCGGGCACTTCCCGGAGACGCCGCCGCGACGCCTGTGAATGGAGCACGGTCCTAGTTTTGCCTCGCCACGCCAGCAAGTCGCCGCTGACTTTGTGTATTGGAGCACCGGGCCGGCGGTGCAGCTGGTAGCCAAAGTGTGTTGCAACGTATGACCGCAACCCCCGCGCGATACACAAGCGGGTGTCTCGCAGGCACTCTACGTTTGACAAGGCCTTTAGGTAGAAGTGTTGTATTGCCGTGGCCGTCAGGGCGGGGTGATGACAAAATGTATGCGAGTGATTCTGCGGCAAAACTTTAGACGATGTTTGCTCTCACGCAAAGTCCTAGTTATGTTTGAAATAATTATGTGACTGCACAGGTGTTTGGTTTGTAGTAACGCGATACGTATTCAGTTTCTGGTTGACAAAAATTAATGGCTCCTTTCTCAGATTCACGCCGTTGGAAACACTAGGTGCTACTCAATTTTGAAAAAACGGAAACACGTGGTGCTATTGATCGGAAACACTGACATTGCTAGAGGAAGGGGACTAGCTGTGTGTATGTGTGTGTGTGTGTGTGTGTGTGTGTGTGTGTGTGTGTGTGTGTGTGTGTGTGTGTGTGTGTGTGCGCGCGCGCGCGCGCGTGCGTGCGGTGGGCCCGGGGGTGGGGGGTCGTTGTCGATTTGATCGATTCAAGTTCATATGGCAAAATACCTGCTGAAATCGTGACATCGCGTGTCTAGGTCACCGTTCTCTTCATGCAGGTTTCTCTCCCATGGTATGTATCGGTACACGTTAGTAAGTAACATCAGCGTAGTCTCACGGACTAACATGGTATCGGTAGAGAAAGTCCTCAAGGGAGACTACAACTCTCCGAAACCACAGTTTTCTCCCTTCCATCCCTCCCCTACAGGCTGAGTTTTGCATCTTTCACAATGAATCTCAGCAGACAGTTGGCCAGTAGTAGTGAACAGATCTGGAACAAAATGAAGACAGAACAATACAAAATAGCACTACAAAGAACCCAAACAAGACACTCATACACAGATCACCAAACGAGCCTAATTTACGGAACTGAGCACTGAATAGAGTGGTAGACTGGTGTCTACAGTGTATTCAGTTTCACGCTCAGCGGTACAATCTGTTAATCGGGGGGTGGGGGTGGGGTGGGGGGGGGGGGTCTCTCCGGGTTATCCGGCTTTCCTCCCCCTTGAAAAATAGGATAGTATTGGGTGGCGCTGCAGCGCGGCGACGCGCTTCCCCCGGGGGGAAAGCAGCCCCAATTTCCCGAAAGGGACAATAAAGTAGTTGTAAAAAAGTGCAGGCCTACCAGAAGAAAGCCGACAACGAAAGTGATAACGCCGATGATGACCAGGTTGTCCTTGAACACAGACATGAGAGCTCCTATACAGCCACGTGTGAACACGTACTGCTCAGCAAAAGTCTCCTGAAAAGCACAATGATTACAACGATGAAAAAAAATTGATTAGAAGAATTGTAAAAAAAAATATATATATAATATACTTTCTGTTGTCGCTTACCCTAAAGTACCCAGCAAAAGGTGAGGCGAATAAAAAAAAATTGTTTGTAGTCTTTCTCGTGTGTGTGTGTGTGTGTGTGTGTGTGTGTGTGTGTGTGTGTGTGTGTGTGTGTGTGTGTGTGCGTGTGTGTGTGTGTGTGTGTGTGTGTGTGTGTGTGTGTGTGTGTGTGTGTGTGTGTGTGTGTGCGTGTGTGTGTGTGTGTGTTGTTTGGTTGTTGTTTTTGTTATAGTTTTTTTTTAAGGGCTAGACGTGTATCCCTACTATACAAAACTGTCACTCATACTACGTAATATACTATCGCATACATAGGCATCTCTTTCTAACGCTGAAAGCAGCACAGCAATATGGTCTACGACTTTTGTTATGCCACTAGAAACTACTAGAAATCTCCCAGTGCAGCCAGTTTTCAGTAGATAAAAAAAGAAAAAAGAAAAAAAAAAGACGGAAAAAAAAGGAAAAGAAAAAGGAAAGCACAAACAGCCTCCACTGCCATTCGAGACATTGACGACAACACAAATCAAAAAGATATCATAGCCTATACCTTATTGTCTAATCAATATCGAGCAAGAAATTTGTCACGTCCCATTATTCAAAACAATAAACAAAAAGCAGGTGGAAACCGAAATGAACAAAACCGTACGTCAAGTAAGCATTGTGAGGGATGAAAGCATGTGACAATAGAGGTACTAGAGATATAAATACATAACGTTGTTTCTACAAGCACTTCATTTTTCAGACAGGCAACCAACCAGCGAAAGAAACAAAACCTCAAAAAAACTCACCGTATAGCTTCTTGTTTTCAAGCCGCATTCTGGGGACGGCTCGAGACAGCAAGAACTGGGTACACCACAACTGCTGGGTGACGTAGTTGAGGAACAATTGTAGACGGCGCTGGCGTCCCAGTCCTGGTACGAAGCTCCGCCGCAGCAGGAATACTGAAAGCAAGATGACTGAGATGCGTCTAACGTCATCTCGAAAAAAGGACCTAAGCACCATGGACCGGACAGGCGTTTAGGCTCTTTTTTATTTTTTTATTTCATCATGACAATAGACGTGGCTGCACAGACAGTGCAATGGTGTCTTCATTCCGACAAGTCACGTGTGTGTGTATAATTATGTGCGTGGAGAACAAAAGATGCAAGCACGCACGCACGCACGTACACACACACACACACACACACACACACACACACACACACACACACACACACACACACACACACACACACACACACGCGTGCATCATCAACGTCGTCGTCGTCATCATCATCATCATCATCATCATCATCATCATCATCATCATCTTTGTCGTCGACGTCAACACCACCGTTGGCCTTCAATGCTCGGGTCGTGAGTTCAAATCCCGGCTTGGGCCAAATATTTGTACTGGTCTTTTTCTCGCTGCCCCGTCTTTGATATCACCTATATGTAGTGGAAAAGGGCGTTAGACTCCTAAACCACTAAACACCTACCCACCCTGGTCGCCATCATCATCATCATCATCACCCCCACCACCACCATCGTCATCAGATACTTACTGTTTTCTGCAGGTGGTCGATGGCATCGTCTGTGTCTTCGTGATCGCCATCTTGGAAGTTGGTGATGGCGACCTTGAGGAAGTTCATCATTTTCCCCTCCACCGCATCCAGCAGAACAAACGCCAGCACTCCGGCCACCAGCTGGGCCACGAACACCAGAACGACGGCGAAGATGAACTGAAACAAGATGCGCAATGAGCTGGAAATGGAACAGCTACCTCAAGTGGTCAGAGGGCTGCTCCCTGCTATTTCACGAGGGCCCGCATGTAAAAGTCGGTGTTTACATACGAGCCAAGATCGCGATCTTACAGGAGATATTATGACAGATTGGACCAAAACGTCACACCGAGTTCACGAGTGCAAACACAGTTTGTGAACCTACCGAGGAACGACTCTAAGTGCTTTCAAATAGACTCAACTCAACACATACTCCAGTGTATTCCTTTTTCTCGTACTATCTGCGAGTGGAACAATCTGAAAGAAGAGACAGCCAACGCAGAGACAATCGAGAGCTTTAAGACTTCTCATTCACGCCCAACAACGCATTTCACCAAGCGCAAAACCCCCTGTCGACTCTATGTCAGATCTCTTGGTTTTTACGTCGACGTGGCCCGTCTAGATCAAGATCAAAGTGCCTCAGAGACATTGTTTCCGATCACAGTCTACCCAAGATACTTTGTCCCAGTCGTGGGACATGAACACACCACGCTGCAGAGACCTTTGATCTACGGGATACAGAAACGGGAGAGGAATGGGTCATCAGGTAAACTTGCTTAGACTCCAGATATCTGCCATCTTTGTTTTCCGAATCTGAGAGTGATGACGTCAATTCCGTTCGCGGTAGTGACGAAATTGTCTGTGAACAAGGAAGAACGGACCATGCGTAAAGTTGCTTCTCCAAAGCTCAGCAAATAAAGATAGCTATAAAGAGCGCTTTGGTTTTTGCTTCATGTCATGTTGTCCAAGCAAAGCTACTATGCCCACAGGCAACTGGCAACTGTAAAAGATATCGGAACCCGCCGGTGCTCGAGCTGTTATCAAACTTACGCCTCTTGCACCGCTAGCAAAGGGAAACATATCTGTCCTTCTTCGCCCCACGCCCCTACCCCCTATCCCCCCCCTCCTACACACACACACCACACACACACACACACACACACACACACACACACACACCGCCTCTTCCCCCTCCCCCCCCCCTCTCAGTGTCTGAGTGTGAACGAAGGTCTATAATAGTGAGACTTAGCGCGCCTTCCTCACTGAGGAGAGTATGCAAATTCAGCCTCTGACGTCATCACAGCGCACTACCCGGGGTTTCGTAGTGGCCACCCGTTTAGCGTGCCACCGAATTTTGCAGAGTAAGGAGACAACTCCAGTCAGGATGCGAGTCTCTCATCAGACGAAAGCCAGCGTGGTTACTTGTCAACACAAGCCGTTCACTGATTACATTAATCTGGCTTCGCTGAACACAAAATGTCCTCACATCGCATTTTTTAATGAAATTGATCCCCTATTCTTGTAGTCTTGGACCTCTCTAGGATTTAACCGATTGGTAAAATGTTTGTAAAAATCTCAAGCGAGGCGCACCTTTGTGGCCGCCATATTGGTTTTTGGCAGGCAGGACAGCGCTCGTGGAGTGTCCCAGTAAAATCGAAAAATAAAATATTTAGGATCTTCTCCACCCACTGCTGACTGCGAATTTCATAAAATGAAACATCAGTAGACCTATAAGTAATGCGCAAACAACACATTCTACAAGTTTGAGTACATAAAAAGACGTACGAAAATGGCTTCGTAGAATGGGCGATTCTCACGAAGTTCGCAGAGGAAAAATGGTTTCGGAGAGGAAGCCTCTGGCGGGTGACCCCAAAGCACGCAGGATGTGATGACGTCAGAGGCTGAATTTGCATACTCTCCTCAGTGAGGAAGGCGCGCTAAGTCTCTCTAATAATTATACCGGGAGTCGGGATAGCCGAATGGTAGAGCGTTGGACTTTCAAAGCTCGGGTCGTGAGTTCGAATCCCGGCTCGGGCCAAATATTTGTGCTGGCCTTTTTCTCGATGCCCCGTCTTTGATATCACCCATACGTTGTCGAAAAGGACGCGAAACTCCAAAACACCCACCCTGTGCTAATTATACATTACCAGTTTCAGCAGGCAGACGTTGTTCCGCAGCGCTCCCATGCACCCAACAAGGCTGACCACAAACATCACGGCGCCAATCCCAATCAGCAGGTATGCCACGTCAACAGTCACGTGATCAAAAGCAGCCAATGAGGTCCTCTGTAGGCGTGACCACGTCCCTACACCCATCAATGCACTTCCAGCCAGCTGCAACGGGATACAGATCAACCCGTTTTGAAGCTGAAGTTGATTTCGATATGCAAGGATACATATCCGCGCGTCGGACATCAGTCATAGAAGATGTCAAAGAACGAGTCAATTCAATTCAATTCAATAAATCTTTCTTATCCCTTTAGGGGAAATTAGGGTGTGGTGGTCATAAAAACATAACACAGTACATTAAAATCATTCAAACAAAATAATGAATAATCAAACCGTACATATTACAGCAGTAAGAGTATAAAATTAGATACAACACATTAAATCCTATAAATACACACCTTAAAATATCATAAGTGCCATCACATCTAAGCCCCCCCCCCCCCCCACACACACACACACATTCTCAAATGTCCGATTACTTTCTCACCAAGGCGGACATAATTATGTCCTATCATTTCTGCGCCATAGTCGTCATGATTTAGGACAAACGTCCTATACTTTTTCATAAGCCAGGACATTTGTCCTATTATGATTATAGTTCCCATGGATGTGGAGCCCTATACGCTATGGGGGAGCCGGGGTGGTCGAATGGTAAAACGTTGGACTTCTGATGCTCGGGTCGTGATATTTAGCTCCAGCCGGGATACGAACTCCCGACCCGAGCATTAGAAGTCCAACGCTCTACCATTCGGCCATCCCGGTTCCCCGTTGGAGGTCGTAAGCTCCTGAACATGGCTGGCAAATCGTAAGCATTATCATGACTATCAACTCGTATAAAACATAACTTTTTTTTAAATCTGCAGCTGTTCCTTTGATATTTTTGGAAGAAAAGGACTCACCCATACAAGGAAGCTGATCACGAAAAGGCCGTATTTGGCGCATACGATGCGAGAGCAGCACTTCCGGTGAACAGTGAAGGTCGGCACGTGCTGCTTGTTTCGTGCGCTGACGTCATCAGCAGCACGTGGTGATAAGTCTCTGGCCTTGACCCTCGCCTCATGTTCCTCCATTCTCCTCTTAGTGTAGCTGTATGTCTGAAAACAGTGAGGAAAAAATTGCTGGTTGAAGGACGAAAAGCTCGCTCCTTTTGAGCTACTTTGAAAGCACTCCTACCCCCTTCTCCCGCCCCTCCTCCCCATTAGTTCACGGCTTTACCCTGGCTTCCGGGCTGGGGACAAATGTTTGTTTTGGTCTTTTTCTCCTTGTCCTTCTTTGATATCACCAGTACGTGGTAGGAAGGACGTTAAACTTCCAGACACCCACCCCTTTGCCCGGGCCCTGGCTCTGGCTCGGGAGGTAATAATCCGGTGGTCGCCGAACTGAACGAAGGAGTCAGTTTCTTCCCGTGGATCATAAGGAGGACATGGCACGGTGAGTGCTTTGAAAATAAGCGGAGAAGGTGGATAATAACATTATTTTGACGATTTTCGAGATTTTTCCCGCCATGAAGTTGCCGGGGTCCCCTCGAGTACAGCCTTTAAATTATTTTATGGCAAACACATAGACAGACAGACACTCAGACAGACAGACAGACAGACACTGTTCATTTATAGCTTTAGAAGCTGGAATGACAAATAATGTTCTCAGTAGCATGTGTGTTTGTGGGTTCTTCCACTTAGTATGGGAATCTTCGACAGGGCTGCGTATATTTACCGACTTAGTATCATTGCTGAAAGCACATACATAGGGAACGTTTGCGACACGAGATTCGCGACCTATTATTAGAGAGTTTAGTGCGTGCCAAAGGCCCATCGTACTGATATGAACAGAAGTTGTTTGGACCAAAGGGACACAACCTGGAAGACAGAAAGAACGTTGTCTTCCCTATAGCCCACTGGATGAAACGATGCGTTCTTTGATCAATAACAGGAGATTGGTTCTGATTGAAGTGTGGACCGACCATAAATATATATATATATATATTTTATTATTGATTCACATGTGTGTAGGCACGTTTCACGTTCCACGCAGTGTTTACACTAGACTAGTCTTTAAAATATTACACACAGCTATTACGATTTTCCTCGAAATAATCTAAATTGCGTATTTTATTGCATTTTTGTCGACGGGATCTAGGTAGTATTTTCTTTTGACTGCACTTACATATTGCTAAAAACTTTTTTTTTTTTTGCCGACTGCTAACTGGTGACAAGGTTTTATTCCGTGGAAAAACACGAGCATCATGAAAACTAACAAACAAAAATGAAAGCCCCCAAAACACACACACACACACACACACACACACACACACACACACACACACACACACACACACACACATGACTATCCGTCAGCATAATATCTCATCATGGCTTCATCCCAATGCAGGTTCCTGTCCTTTTCAATGTATAGTCCTCGGCAAGTCTTCAAAGGTTAGCATGTTCACGGGAACACAAACTTGATATTATGATTGGTTCTTTTTGACTTCTAAAGAACGTGCGGTTGGTTCAAATGTTCCATAGCTCGCTCTGAGTCTCACTCAGAAAAGTATATACACACGTTACCACGAAGACAGCCACTCAGTCCGTCTGCGTGGCAACTGAGAACAGAAACTGCATGACTGAGCTGTTGGATCGATCCCCGAACAGCCGCTGGACCTAACCCATCACGCTCCCTCCCAGCTGTCGGTGGCGCGACCCGTTTCAGGACCGTGTGAATCAATCGTCCACAGAATAAACCGCACGAACCCGATACGAAATAGCACGACTGATCAGCAGAAGCTGAGAAAGCGACCGACTGGTTCAGGACTCCATGTCCGTGAGAACTGTGACAAGACAAACGTCCTTGCTGACTGTAAAAGTATAGGACATTTCGTCCAGAATATCATCCACTGTGGTGCAGAAATGATTGGAGATATGTCCGCCTTGGTTAAAAAAAAAGAAAGTGATTGGACATTTTCGAAAATGAATCGGTCTATGACCGGTGTCCGATGAGGTTATGAAACCTTGAATTGGTTAGGAATGTGAAATGATTTTCTTACCCTGTGTGTGACCGTGTTAATCCTGCGCCATGTAGAAAACTCCGCCTTTTACATCTTTTTTTTCACCCCACAGCTGCTGGAATCGATCTTGCCGCGTGATGACATCAATTTGCGTCACACCACGAGGGTTATTTCTGGCTGAAGCCTGTCTTGACTTGAACTCACGCGCACTGAGCCGTTGGTAATTTCCGGGCAAGGGGAAGCTACTCCACACCTCGCATTCACTGATGTGGAAAATAATGAGTTTCAGAATCACCAAAGAATTTGATGTTGTCCTCGTTTCGCTTGATCACTTCTTTAGAGTTTTGCGAAATAATTATAGTAATGAGAATATTATCATTATTATTAAAACCACTGTTAAATACTTCGTTGTAGACACAACCTGTCATTTAGTTTTAAGTCACAAGCCGCAGCGTGAGTTCGAATCCCGCCGGCTGGGGCCAAATATTTGTGCTGGCCTTTTTTTCTCGTTGCCCCGTCTTTGATATCACCCTTATTTGGTGGAAAAGGACGTTAAACTCCCAAACACCCACCCACCCACCCCACAAGCCGCAGTTGGCTGGTGCTTCAGTTGTGAATAATGATGATTCCCACTGCTTAATACAAC
>JACVVK020000176.1:32500-82500 GCA_018292915.2 Batillaria attramentaria | reverse complement strand
AGACGGCTTTTTGCCAACGATAGTAGATCTTCAATTTACGCGTAAACCCCTGTTGAAATATTTGGTCTGGCCGTTTTTTTTGTTTTGTTTTTTTTCGTTGGCCGCGCCTCTCGCTGCAGTGATATCTTTCACACTGATGCGGAAAAGAGACGTTAAAGATCTAAGCTCCCAACAAAAAGCTTTCCGAATTGTGATTTTTTTTTTTTTTTTAACAGACGGAGTCGACCGTACAAGCTCAGTCAACTCTGTCGGCACAGTTGCAGAGTTTTCAGCGCTTCGGGAACCCTTATAAAACTGAGAGCACGAGTTTGCCGTGACATTATTTGGCTTTTGGTCAGCCCGGTGAGCGAGACACAGAGTTGACTGACTGTGCTTGCACGGTCGATACTGTTAAAAATGTTGACACTTCGGAAAGCTTTTTGTTGGGAGCTTAGATCTTTAAGCCCTCAAACGCGCACCCACCCGGCCTAGCTAGTCAGTCAGTGCAGGCCGGCGTCCGGAAATCATGACTTCGGAAGCAGACCCGCGGCTACTATAGTGCGACTCGGTGATGCCGGAACTAAGTTTCATGTATACAATTACATCCTTCACAGTTTGTGACGTCACGTTTGTATGGCTTCCCATATTTGTCAAATTACGTACGAGTAAAATGTCACGCGGCAGTGCCGGGCCGGGTGGGGTGGACTGGAGATGGGAAGATCTTTACTGATACGCGCTTTAATTCGTGTCAGTCAACGCCGGCGGCGGCGGGTACGATGTACACCGTCTCTGAGCCATGTTAGAACATCAGATCAGAGTAGTCTCACTACGGTTCTGACCCAGGCGTTCTGACATGTCTCTGACTGTCACCGTGCAGTTACTGAAGTTTTTTGAGCCAGTCCGGCGGATCCGTCACTGAGTTCCTGAGTTTCAGTTTCGATTTTTTTCAGCACATTCTACAGTCGCTCCAGGACGACCAGAGGACACAGGAATAGTTTTATCTTGATCAGTAAACCATTTCTACATGGATTTCTCATCGAAACTAAGACTACATGTACCACGTAGCAGTAGCACACTGGTAGCAGACGACCCGGAACTCAGGTCGAAGAAAGTCACGTGACATCACCTGTGATCAACAAGATGGCCGCGCTGTGTCGTCGCAGCTCGTAGCAAGAACTTGTCAACTTTATCAAGTGAGGACTATGGGAGATCTTGAGCCTTGAAAGATGGCTAACGCAGCCGGTGAAGTTCGTTCACGAACGCGGGATAGCACCAGGGATTTTCTTCGGTCCTTTTCGGTCGTGGATTACGACTCCGAGGAGGATTTTGACGTACTATCGCCGATACCAGAGACTCCCGCTGACGGCCTCGACGGAGATGTGCGAGGTAAGCATTGTCCTCAGGGCTCTGCACGATCTGTGTTTGGCACATAATGACAGACGAAGGTATTTCCGTCCCAATATTCGGCCGACGCGCGAACAGATGCACTTAAACAGGATTTTGTGACAATGGCTGTTTTGGAAGATAGATAACTGATTGCGTTCAAGTGTCATTGCACAGTCTTCCGCCACTGTCCGCTACTCTCTGCCCCTTACCCTGTCACAATTTGCCCCGCCTGCGCCGCTACCGCTCCTTACCTGCCATGCAGATGGTGCTACGTCGTACCCGTTTCTGCTTCATTTCCCACACCTAACTCTGTACAGTGTATTTGACCACATTCACACATGTACATTTCATGTACCAGTGAACCAGTTTACAATAGGAAAAATAAACCTGACCATAGAGTGGAACCTAGTGCACTTAGTACCACTGCAAATGTCATACCATGTACCAATGTGTGTCAATCTGTCCTAGCTGTTGTTCGCCTTTTACCTGATTTGAACTTGTCACTTGCAATTTAAATTGGTCACTTAAAAATTTTGACCCATGGAGAGAATTGGTGGCAGGTTTTTGACTCGTATGTCTGTATGTAATGATGTGCCACATAGATCTACACTGCGGTTAGTCAGTATGCATAACAGAGAGACATTACATACTCTCGCAGCTCAATTTATCGAGATCTCAGATGTATGTTATGAAAGTGGTGTGTGTGTGCGTGCGTGTGTGTGTGTGTGTGTGTGTGTGTGTGTGTGTGTGTGTGTGTGTGTGTCTTTCTCTGTGTGTGTGTGTGTAAATTTTGTAATTGTAGAGCGCTCTGAGCCAGCGTCTGCTTGGATACTATGATATAAAATTTATAAAAAGCAATTTATTACATGTATTATCATTATTAATATTATTATTAGTTTGTGTGCACACACATACATGCGCACACATACATACATGTACATGTGCACACACACATACACATGTACACACACACACACACACAAACTTAGAAGGACTGAACGCAACTTTGTGTGTTTAAAAAGTTCTCTGTGCAGTGAAACTCTGCATGTATAACCTCCGAGTCCTATTGGTACTGGTACTCGTGGCAAGTAAATCATGACTTGACATTGTCTTTCTTCCTTTCTTTTTTTTGTTTTTGTTTTTGTTTCTTTGCTTTGTAATATTTTGTGTGGTGGTTGCCTTTGATGTAGTTTTCTCATGTTTATTTATTTTTTATTAATTACTTCTTTTTTTTTAATGCTGCCAAGGACATGATCGTGAGGATGGTAAGTGCCTTTCCCTAGGTCAAATTTTAACAGAATTTCCTCCTGCTTCTAGTTCTACATTATCCACTACATTAAGTGACTAGTTCAAGACTTGTGCGGCATTATTTTGTCCTCTAACAGCAGCATGCACCTTCTGTGAAAGGTACAGTATACGTTATTAAGGACACGCCGGGTAAGTGTCTCTCGTCAGACATTTTCATCATCAGCTTTGGTATACTGGCCTGCAGCCGTGATGCTTACAGTTGATCACTGGTACATGTACTGTGGTAGTGTGCAAAACTTGAACAATTTTTTTCTGCATTTAGGGTTATCTGCTATTTTCCGGGATCCTTTGTTGTCTAAAACTTTCGATAACGTCCAGTGTGTGGCAGCTGTTTGTTATCAGCCAGATTGGAGTCCAGCCAACAAAAGAATGAGTAACCTAAATGAACATGTCAGTTGCAAATCGCACAGTTGCTGTAATCAGGAAAGGCTGTTGCACATGATTTGAGTACGTCAGCGACACAGATTTCTCTGGAGGTTGTAGAAACTGTATGAAGATTACCCTCTTCACCCCAAAATTGTAGAAAACAATACTGTGCAAGGCATTTGGACAATCATAAATTTACTTTTAAACGAAAAGGCACATTGAATCGCTGTCAAGAAATGTACAAAAACAAAAAAGACCCCACTCTCCCCACTTCAACCCCTTCCATGAAATGTACCCCCCCCCCAAAAAAAAAAAAAAAAAAAAACCCAAACAAACAAAAAACAAACAACCAACCAACCAAACAAACCAAAACGCAAAATTTAAAGAAAAAGGTACATGTGCCACTTGATAAGTGATGAAACAATCAAATGTCAGTGAGCAGGCCAAGGAGACTTTAGGGGTTTAGAGTATTTTGGATGAATATGATGTACCGGTATACATGTGTGTATGTATTATTTTTTGTGTTATGCTTGTACATTTGATGCTTGCCGTTTTTGTATGGATCCATGGATGGATAGATAAAGAGGGTGAACTTGAGCCACTGAGCTGTAACTGTTCAGCACAGAGTAGACCTATGTGTGCAGAACTTTATACAATGCAGCTATATTAAAATTTATATTTTTGTGATTACCTTAAGCAGTTTGAATTTACTTAAAATACATGTGTATACATACATGTATGTATAGCTGAATTGAGACACACCAATGCTGGTTTTGCTGACGGTGCTGATGCGATCAGTCTGAGCTCAGCCGCAGATGTGGCTTTTGTTTGCATCACTTCTTCATTGACACAATGTGCACGCGGCAGCTGCTGTGTGGGCTGTGTAGGCCATAGGTATGGAGGGCTGTCTAGCGTCATTATCATCAGTCTTATCTCATTACTTTGATGAGTCATAATCTGTTACTGGTCATTGACGTTTAGAAACACAGGCAGACACAAGCATGCAGGCACTCAGGTGCACACACTGCAAACACACACACACACACACACACACACACACACACACACACACACACACACACACACACACACATGTTGTACACACACTAACCTACATGATGACATCTTTTAAAACAAATTTCCTTCTGTTTGGTTGGGCACATAAGATGGTTACACAGCATTGACATTTATTTTAATGGTTATTTATAACATCCTAGGAAATGTACACCGTGATCACATTCATTTTAAGTTTGCCTTATACCGGTAATGGACATCCGTATGCCTGCAGGCTGCCATCTGATGTCCGCTTGTTTCAGTGCAGTGTTGTACTGGTTGACAATTAGGGCCCTAAAAGTATAGTATTACAAGCATGTTCTTCCTTGTTTTCCCTTCTCATACAGTTTGGAAATTTTACTGACATTGTTGATGAATGCTCACCCTAAACAGGGATCAAAATAAATAAAACACTTGTAAGTCAAATTATCATTATCATGCTTTTTGTGTACCGCGTACGGTATCAGTTACTATCAGAGTCGTGTTGTCACAGTACTGCTTTGCTTTACAAAGAATCCAGTAATTTCCCACATTATGATATAAATTACATTGCAATGTAATATATATATATATATATATATATATAATATATGTAGTTGATAATAATAATACTAATGAACTCATTAACGTAGGCGCTTTATCCCAATTATATTGGCTCAAAGCGCCGCGAGCTAAACCCAACACACACGCACATGAACAGAAGGTGCAAAGGGTCAGCTCAGCAATTTAAGTTTCTGAATTTTAGAACTGCACTTAGTTTTGAATATTGTGAGCTGAACATTTTCGAAGCAGAGGGGGAGGAAGCCAGAGCACCTGGAGAGAACCGCCGATGAACGCTGCGTCTAAGAGGACTCAAAATTTGAAATAAAACACCAGACAAGCCGTCAGTAGATATTATATATATTGTGCTTGTTCATAACAATACTGCCATTTAGCCATTTACAGAATCCTGTGATGATGTATGATTAAGTCCTTTAACCAGCACACACTGCTGGAACATTGCTAGGGGTAGTACATGTGCACTCTTTAGGTACAGCCATAATTCATGTGTGATTATCATACATGTAGACCTATCAGAAAGTATGCATAACAGTAATGAGTATTAACACATGAATTTGGCAATAACAGTAACCAACTGTGGCATTGTTGCTGTTTAGGGTTGTTTTCACTTCTGGGCTATTTCACTAACCTTCATGGACAGCCGCAGGTGCATTTCCAGTTTAACAGAGAATAATTCAGAAGTTTTGGGCTTAAGTGTATTGATTTTCTTCCTCTCACCTGTAGCAAGCCTACAGTTTTGTGTGAGCATGCATTTAAAAGTGAACCATTGAGCATGTACATGAAATGAAGAGGGTGAATGTTGAACAAAATCGTGTCAAGTAAAATAACTCTGTCAGTTATGGTTAATGTTGAAACTTAAACACAGCAGATATTGTGACCTGGACTCAGGGTATTGTTCACATTATGCAGAGCTCTTTGGGTTACATTCGGTTCTGTTTGTTTGACGCAGAGAGAGAGAGAGAGAGAGAGCTAGCTAGGTTTTATATTAACAAGGAAGAGATTATAGACTTGCAACAATACAGTTTTCACCTGCCCTTACTGAATGCACTGTTGAAATACTGTATTCTGAGTTATTTTCATTGTGTCAATAGCATCACACTACATGTACTTAGGCATAGATCTGCTCAGTGGCAGCATCTCAAATGCTTACACTGAGCCAACAGAGGCAGACTCACTGATGTGGCTAATACTAGTAATAGTAATACACTGAGCGAGACTGATGACATTGTTGTGTATACATGTATACATGTATGTATACATGTATCATTACAGTCAATGAGTCATAGAATCTGAATGTTTGACTGCTCGCACAGAGTGCAAACAACATTGTATTGCATGAAGAGACTGTGTACTAAGTCTAATCATCGAGATAAAGTATTTTGAGCGTACACTCAAAAGTGAAACTGTTCCAAAACATAACCTGACATAGTAAACATGGAAACAGTGCTTTTAGGGGAAAAACAAAACAAAACACACACAAGAGAGAGAAGAGGCAGGTAGGGGACATAACAGTGTTTACCAACAACAGCAATTACACTCAAGGGAGTGCACTCACTGGAAGGCACAGACTTGAGTATTCCCTCAAGTCACAAGTTCTGGTTCATTGATTTTTAATTTGGATAGATCTATACATGTATTATAATGTAGTTCCAACATGATTCATTGTGTGTATGATTATCATGAGTAAAAACATCTTTCACCGTCTGCAGATGGACCAGACCTGACCACAGAGAGAATAATTCCATTCAAATCTATATTTGAACCCGCTGGCGCCTATAACAGCACGAAGAGAAACTTCTGGATACCGGGACAACCTGTTAATGTCCGCATCACAGGCTACGAACGGCAGGAGATAAAAGTCCTCAACCCTTATTTGTAAGTACATGTATAGGTGGGGGGAGGGGGGGGGGGAGGAGTTTCATTCTGTGCTGCAGAACCCTGGTACTAGAACTACTGTCCTGTTTCACGAACTTGCTCTGCAGACATTCAGCCCCTGTCCATCACCCACAGTTGTAGTGACTAGCTCTCACATCAGTCCGTTACCCATCTGCATTTTTTTTTTTCAAGAATTCTTTTTCTTGCCTGCGCTTCTCGCAAAACCTCTTCATAAATTGTTAGGCTCAGTTTTAGGGTGTAGCCATTTGCTATTATATATGGTCATCATCATCAACATCATAATTATCATCATCATGACCTCTGATGTGATACCCACACCGGTCAAATCACTCCTTTGTTCTGGTCATTCAGAGCACCTCACAGAACTAGTGGCATTGAGATCAGTTTATACACCAACGAACTGCCTCAGGCTGGTCTAGCAGACAAGCATTTAATAAAGGTCCCGTGCCAGATTTGCCTTGAACTGTCTGCAGAGATAGTTTCTGGGGCGGGCGAGTAGTAACAGGCTCTGCACTGTAGAATGCATACCATGGACTCAGGGCTCCTCTGGGAACTCAACTGTCACAGCCAAGACTTCTGCAACCAGCTTCCCATGATTATTGTCACATCTCTTATTCACTTGCTGAGGGGGAAGAAACACCAGAGCCGTGAAAGTCTCACGGGGCAGTCAGCCTTCATTTCTTTGACAAATGACATACATACACATGTAATGGAATATGATGAGATGTCCGATAAGATAACGTTTGATGTATGCCCATAGGGGCATTGAGGCTAGTGCTGCTGACACTTTTTTACACTTTTTTTTTTCTTTTTTCGTGTAGTTGGTATGTTGATTTATTCGTAAACATTTCAATTTGTGGACCTCTACATGTACTTCATGTATGCGCACAATTCTTACTTGCTCAGGGTTGCACATTTTCCACAGCTTCTATAGGACAAAGTGTCCTGGAAACAGCAAAGTGATAGGACACAGTGTCCTGGCCACTTAGTGGCAATAAAAATTTTAATAGGACAAATGTCCGCTTGAGGTGTGAAAAATAGGACATTTGAAATTTTTATAGGTCAATGTCCTGGGACCGACTTGAATGTGCAACCCTGCTTGTTTGACTAGTTTTTTGGGGGGAGAATGTAACATCCTTTTCTTCCATTGTAAGGATGGTATAAAAAAAACAAGGCTGATGAGGAGAACGCCAGTAAATTTGTAAAACTCAAACCCCAGTATTTTTTTTTTTTTTTTGGTGTCCCAACTCTTTGCCAGCTCCAGTGGTGTTCCTCCCAGATCATGGGTGGAACCCACGGAGGACTCAGAAGTCGGGACAATTTTTATTATGCATGATGATGGAGATGAGGATGATAGTAAGATGATGCTATGGAGGTCCATGTGGTTTGGGACTGCGGGACAGGGCCGCATTCCACGCTTCCTGTCATAAATATCCCGGCATTAACCAGGCCCGGGAACTACGGCACCTGCGGTGCCGGCCGTGTAATCATCCACATCATACGACGTGTCATACTAAGGGAAGCACCCCCAAAGTCGCACCCGTGAAGTGGGTGAAATCTCGGCTGTGTGGCAACAGCCTCCCCATCGGGCCCATAGCACACCCGCTCTGGGAAGGAGCCGACCTAGGTAGGAAAAATCCCGCTTGTCTCGGCTGGGACTCGAACCCGGGTCTCCCGGTCCATGGTCCGAAGTGCTAACCACTACACTACGGGGGCCGGTCAAACCCCAGTATTTGTAATGAAGTGTACTGTAACTTGAAAGTATAACTGTATGTTCCCTTGCCTTCACGTGTGGGGAGCCGGGATAGCCGAAGAGTAGAGCGTTGGTCTCTCAGTGCTCTGGTCATGAGTTCGAATCCTGGCTGGAGCCAAATATTTGTACTGGCCTTTTTCGCGTTGCCCTGTCCTTGAGATCACCCTTACGCGGTGGAAAAGGACGTTAAACTCCCAAACACCCTCCCCTCCCCACCGCCTTCACGTGTACATACATACAGAGTTAACAAAGACTATAGATAGTGCCTACAGACATAGTCTTTTGAGTTACAATGTACTTGGTTTACCAGTTTACTTGCTGAAATAGATAAATTTATGAGTCTCTTGCTGCATTCATGTAATTTACATCTTGTCTTTTGTGGATATATATATCAAAGTACAGTTGTACTTTTTTTCTGTATTTGTGCGTGCACAAGTCAAAACCTAGTGTTGTGATCTCCGCAGGAAAGATTTATGCAGTGCTTTCTTTTCCAGGTATACAATTGTGGTGAACCATGGAGACCATGAGTGGACAATTTACAAACGTTACAAACACTTCAGGCAGCTCCACGATGCACTCGCATTATTCCGTGCAAAGGTCAAAATGCCTTTGCCGAGACGTGAAACGTAAGGCGTTTTGATTGTCAGTAGTCAGTGCATGAATTTTTTTTTATTTTTTTTTTTTGCTGCCCCAGCTCTTTGCCAGCTCCAGTGGTGTTCCTCCCAGGTCATGGGTGGAACCCACGGAGGACTCGGAAGCTGGGACAATTTTTATTATGCATGATGATGGAAATGAGGATGATAGTAAGATGATGCTATGGAGGTCCGTGTGGTTTGGGACTGCGGGACAGGGCCGCATTCCACGCTTCCTGTCATAAATATCCCGGCATTAACCAGGCCCGGGAACTACGGCACCTGCGGTGCCGGCCGTGTAATCATCCACATCATAAGACGTGTCATACTAAGGGAAGCACCCCCATAGTCGCACCCGTGAAGTGGGTGAAACTCGGCTGTGTGACAACAGCCTCCCCATCGGGCCCATAGCACACCCGCTCTGGGTAGGAGCCGACCTAGGTAGGAAAAATCCCGCTTGCCTCGGCTGGGATTCGAACCCGGGTCTCCCGGTCCATAGTCCGAAGTGCTAACCACTACACTACGGGGGCCGGTAGTCAGTGCATGAATAATGCATTTGAAATTGTTACTGCTGTTAGGCTTTTTGCGTGGCATTGGTATAGAATGGGGAATTTTTTTTTTTTTTTTTTTTTAAAGATGCATAGAAGTTACAGTATGAAGCACAAAGCATTTCTACTAAGTTGACAGCTGAGTTTGAGGTGTGGAATGGAATTTTCGTGGATAAAAATCCTTCAAAAAGCTTTGTTTTCACAGAGAACGAGAGCGGAAGAGAACATTGAAAAAGGAATTTCGGGAGCAGAAAGAGAGGGAGAGAGAGAAAAGTGTCCGATTTCCAGTCAGACCTGATGCTTTGATCGGACAAGACAGCATTGGCACTCGCAAGGTAAGCTGAGCGATGTCTTTAACTTACTCACTGAAATTACAGTTTCATGCACACTTGCATACTTTTAAAACTTGTCTGGAAGTAGAGCACATAGTGTGGGGTGCACTGGTCTTGATGTGCACGCAGATGCGGCAGAGGGAAACGTTAATTCAAAGAAAATCCAAGAAATATATTGATCACAGGAAAGGCCAAAGTGCCAGTGATAAGCATGGATACGTCACGCCAGAGTTTTGGCCTGGGTGAGATTTTGGGCAAGGCCTGTATTCACACTTGCCATGCAAAGGAAAGAATGTTGGGATAGTTGTACAGTATTTTTCTCCTGCTATGTCGCTCTCTCGGTGCACTCGCAGAGAAGACACGGGATACAACAGGATACAACTCCAATACTTTATTAACAGAAGATGCGTGGAGAACAAATTCATGAAAGAAGAAGAACCCAGAACGCTGTGCAGGGCTGCTTATAATTTATTTATTAAAACAATTATTTACACTACAGGTCAGATCTAAAACATTCCTCAACTTACTGGCAAGTTTGAAATCTTTCCAAGGTGAGGTAATCTACTGACGTTACTGCACCAGCATGTTCTGCTATGGTCTAGAAATTTCCATCGAAATGCAGTGGCTTTTCGTGAGCTCTATAACAGGGCTGTACATCATAGTTTTGTTTTTAGGTGGCGGAACATTTTTTCATGGCTGGCTTCTGTATTTCTGTATTTCGTTTGTAGCAACAACTTGAGAAGTACCTACAGAACCTTTTGCAGTGCAAGTCCTACAGGAACCACCCAGAAACTGTAAGTCTGTGTGTGTGTGTGTGTGTGTGTGTGTGTGTGTGTGTGTGTGTGTGTGTGTGTGTGTGTGTGTGTGTGTGCACGTGCGTGTGTGACCCATGTCAGTTTACTGTCAAATTTTGGTAAAAGGGCTGTAGTCCTTATGAAATCTGTACTGGTTAGGTCCTTTTTACCAGGTGATGGTATACCAGTGTATATATACACATGCATATGCATGTTCAGCGAAAGCCAAATCATCCTTTACCTGAGTTCTTTGCATTTATAGGCTAGGAAAAATGCGGAACAACGTAGAACAAATTTGATCCTAACTTTTCATTACAGAAAACAGTAGAGGCTGAGCACAGGCCCCTAATGCTGTGGTGGTCTTCATGATTTTTTTCTATTCTGGGGATTTTTTGTTGTTTTTTTGCGTTCTGAAATCTGGTTGCTGACGTTTGAATTGAAGCTTTGTTCAGTTCTTATGCCCATTGAGTCCTGTTATACTATGAAGAAGATAAATATAGTAATGAAGTAGACTTGATTTTTAATTCTGATTCAGGTCAAGTTCTTCGAGGTGAGCCACTTATCATTCGTAGCCCGACTTGGCCTGAAAGCAAAGGAGGGCTACATCAAGAAGTGTTCAGGTGGTCGCCGCATCAGCATTGGGTGTTGTGGGTGTCTGCAGAAAGTGCACTTTGCAGGTACTTGGAACCAGAGGTGAGTGGCTTCAGGCAAGCGTAGTGACAGTATGCTTGTACTTGCTAAACTTCATGCTGCCTATTGCCCTGGGTCTTGTAAAAGGCCAAACACAAGAACCGACGTTTTTGAGTTTCTAACTGTTGTTATGTACGGCACTAAAACACAAGCATTACAACTCAATTTTAAACAAACTGTAGTAAAAAGTAAAAAATGAACTTTGGCAAAATCAAGTCAAGTCAAGTCAAGTCAAGTCAAGTCAAGTCAAGTCAAAATACTTTCTTTATCCCCGTAGGGCAATTCCTGCGGGCGAGCATAAGACACATAAAGAAGTTAAGATCACTAAATTCATATAATTGTACTCTCTCTCTCTCTCTCTCTCTCTCTCTCCCACATTCACCTTTCAGCAATATGAATAACGTTCTCTTATCTGTGTATGATAACTCATCGTCATTTTTGCCCACTTCTGTAGAAATTATGACATTATTTCCGCTTACGACTATGTTCTGCATAGGTGTGTGCGAATAATTCATGCGTGATGTTGTTTGTGTATTGGTGATGGGGTATGATGTGTGTGTGTGTATGTGTGTGTGTGTGTGTGTGTGTGTGTGTGTGTGTGTGTGTGTGTGTGTGTGTGTGTGTGTGTGTGTGTGCTGTCCTTTTTTTTTTTTTTTTAAATCTTTCAGTAGTATTAGCTCATGTAGTGTAGCAACGGCAAGTTTTGAAATTGGTATGAATATGCCTGTAACTTCTACCGTTGTAAAATAAAGGTTCTTGTTCTAATTCTCACACACACACACACACACACACACACACACACACACACATATCCTGCACTTGGTGACTAACCGGAGATTTATAAGCATGAGGCAACTAAAAAAAAAACAAATAGGGGGTAACTTGGTTTAAAGGCACGAGATGCAAGCTGATAGGGGGGAGAAAATGCCATGTTCATAGTTTTGTCGCTGTTTTTGAATGAATTTGGATATTCCGTCTGATAACTTTGTTGCCTGTAATATAAGAAAAATGAGACTGATGCTTTTCAGGGTGGGCAGTAAATTTATACACGTACACTCAGGCTAAAAATTGAACAAACACACCTGCCTGCATGCTGTCAGGTGTTCTGTGACCTAGATGTAGGCCTTGGATGTTAAGAGTTGATCCATCTATCAGTTTTAACAGGTTACATCAGATTTCAGGCATTATTGACTAGAAGACTGAGTAGAAGTGCTGGAGATTTGTGACCTACTTTTTTCATAATCAACGTACAGTTGGTATAGTTCTTCTGTTAGGGGATGCAAATGTATACCAATACCAGTCAATTCTGTTGATATTTCAGCATAAAGTAAAGTCATAGAATGAAGTCAGCGGCCACGTGACTTCACCTCGCCAGACCCTGGAGTACGTCTGCACCCCCCCCCCCCCCCCCCCCCCCCCCCTCTGTGTTACGGGGATACAGTCGTCCCCATTAGTGCATGACTGGAGTTTATTTGCCCCTCCTGCGCATGACTGGTATACATTTGCACCCCCTAACGGGCGAACTATACCAGCTAAGCATAATTAACCCAGTAGACCCATTGATCAAGTTGGTGTCATATTGCAGGTGGTTGGTGCTGAAAGATACTTACTTGGCCTACGTACGGCCGGAGGATGGCATCATCAGCGACGTCATGCTTATGGACTCGGACTTCAAGGTGGCGTGCGGAATGAGGGACACTGGTGCCAAGCACGGGGTTCTCATCTCCAATCTCAACAGGTACCGGTCGATTCTGCACCTGTTTTGGTAACTGCAGAACTATTGGGCCATTCCCTTGCAGTCCACCAAACTGCACGCACTCTTCATTCTTCTTCCAAAAAACTATTGAAAATTCCTCGTCGAAACCTCAAAACAGTTGGCGAGCGCTCGTTTAGCTTTGCTGCCCCATCACTTTGGAACGCACTACCTGCCGGCCTGAGAGACCAGTCGAACATAGATTGTTTCAAGTCTGACTTGAAAACGCATCTGTTCCGGCTGGCTTTTGACTAGGCCCACTTACCTCCTCCTGATTTAGCTAGCTGCTGTGTGTGTGTGTGTGTGTGTGTGTGTGTGTGTGTGTGTGTGTGTGTGTGTGTGTGTTTGCATATTTGTTGGTATGAGTGCGGGAGTACATGCATTGAGTCACTTTGTGAGAATTTTGCGATATATAAGTACAATTCATTATTATTATTATTCACACGTTGCCACAAATGTGTATTTGCGGCCTGTCCTGAACTGGCACTCCCGGTTAACAAACCAAAGCTGTAGGTAATACAGTTACATTTTCATTGTGCTGAATGTTGAACATTTTAGTCATGCTGAAATAATGGTACTGATAATAATATTAATTCATAATAATGAAATTAATCATCGGTATTACAATCTGCACGTTTACATTTGTGACAGGAACCTGTTGATCAAATGCTGGACGTCACGCAAAGCCAGAGAGTGGGCAGACAGCATCGAGAGAGCAGCCGTCACTCATGCTAGCGAGTTCACCAGACCAAAGCGTTTCGCATCGTTTGCTCCAGATCGTGAGAACTCCTATGCTCGATGGTTTGTTGTATACTGTACATAGTTTCCTGTCATCCTTTGCTGTACATTATACTTGATTCACACCATTAAGATCTGGCTTATAGCTGACTTTTCTATCCTTTTTCTGTCTTTGTGGTTCACTGGGTGACGTCTCTCTTTGACATCTGAATCACCTTATCTCTTTCTTAACCTGATCTCTTTTATTTCACTTGAATGCTTGGCAGGGAAGACAATACATGTTTACACTCTGCAGGAAAAGTCTTTTGCATATAATTTGAGTTTCAGTTCCTTCACTTTTTCTCGTATTTAGTATTCAGTAGGAAGATTGATATGAAGGCATGCATTTTGTGTATAGGTGCTGCTTCCTGTTTCTTGTCAGCTGTAATAATAATAATGAATACAGTTTATATAGCGCCTATCTATTTTCTACAAAACACTCTTTGTGCTCAAACACGTGCGCACACACACACACACACGCACACGCACACACACACAGAGTGCTGATGAAAAAGTGGTCAGACTACAGCTCGAAAGCTTGCCTAAAGAGGTAGGTCTTTAAATGGTCTTTGAATTGAGTCAGTGTGGGAAGATCCCTAATGGTGACAGGTAAATCGTTCCAGACGGAGGGGGCGGCGTAAGAAAATGAACGACCGCCAGCTGACTTCAGAGTTGTTCTTGGAACCTTTAACAGTTTTTCTGATGATGAACGGAGAGTACGGGAGAGCTGGTAGGTTGTAAGTACAAGTTCTCGTTAACATTTTACCTCACTGCTGCACAGGTTTGTCGATGCTCGTTCGTATTTTGAGGCTGTGGCAGAAGCACTGGAGAAAGCCAAGGAGGAGATCTACATTACAGACTGGTGGTAAGTGATTTGTATGCAAGTAGTTCATTTACATATGAGTTCATAGTAGCAGAGACATGTCTATAGTCTCCATGTGTGTCTCTGGTTTTAGACAATGCACGTAGATTTCAGAAGCGCACTTTTTTACTTGTAGATCCCTACAAGTTTAACCAGTTCTGGCATGGGTTTTCGTCTAAGGATTTTTTCTCTCTAATTATAGATTTCAACATCTCACAGTGTAACTTCCAAGTGGATCTGGTTGGGTATCAATTCATGCAGATGATCCATCCATGTTTTCATAGTGTACATTGTAACCTTACAACGCATCTTTGTCATTAACATTGTCTTGACATTTTGCCAGTAATAGAATTGGGTTTATATACATGTATGTACACTCTAATAGTGTACATACATGTAGACCCATATTGCATCATTGTTATTAACACTGGCTTGACATTTTGCCAGTAATAGAATGTGAAAATTACACTTTACACCACTCTCCAGTGCAAATTTTCAGTGAGTTAACTGCAAGTGCTTTACGGCCGAAAATAGTAAGGAAACACTCTCCAGTGCAAATTTTCAGTGAGTTAACTTCAAGTGCTTTACGGCCGAAAATAGTAAGGAAACACTCAACAGAGATCAGAAGCGTGAGTTATGACTTTTCATAACCCACTCAGTGGTTTACGAGTTCACAAGAACACACTCCAGTTACGTCATCAGTCGGTGGCCTTGAAATGGAGGCTCGTAAAACAAGACAGCCCCCGCCCCTCACCGCCACCCCCATTACATCTTTGTCATTAACATTGTCTCGATATTTGCCAGCAATAGTGTACATATAAACCCACATTGCATCTTTGTCATTAACATTGTCTTGACATTTTGTCAGTGTTTTACTCTTGTTGCCTGCAAGTTTGTAAAGTTTGTCTCATGCCTGATGCTGATGGTACATGGTTGACTGATATACATGCATTGATAGTGGATCCATAGTGGTTTTTGTGGTGGTGGCTGTTTCGTGACCTATTGGTGAGGGCCCATGTCAGGATGTCAGGATGAATGTATTCATCTTCCAAGGTGCATGCGGACTGTTCAGACGCCCTGCTTATTTGAGATTTTCAGTTAATTACTTCAGAAAGAAGCTCTTCTACCCTGCCTAATGTATTGAAAGCCAACTGTGTTTCCCCCAAACATCTAGAAATTGTACGTAAGAAGAAAGAAAAAGCAGACCCAGAAACCTGCTGTCTTTCGATAGCATCGCTACTTGTGTACCGGTAGCTTTTATTGCGTTTCAGCTGAAGTGCTGAAAATTGTGTGAAATTGCTCAGAGTGTGTGTGTGTGTGTGTGTGTGTGTGTGTGTGTGTGTGTGTGTGTGTGTGTGTGTGTGTGTGTGTAAGGAAGTATGGGGTGTGTGTGTGTGTTTGGCATTGCATGCATTGTCCTAGATGTACAAGTGCATTTTACAGTGTGAGGTATGTGCTGTTTTGCAGTCAGTTGGTGTCTAACTTGCATACGAGAAGAGCTGACCAATATGAAGGTCAAAGTCTGTTGTTGGTGTTTTGACTTAATTACAGCATGTTACTGCTGCTGCACTGCTGAGATTCTCGTAGCAGTGCCTGTTTCTGAAGTTTTTTTCTGATGTGTTATCAGTTTTTGTTTTTTGTTTGTTTTTTAATTAATTAATTATTTTTTTAAAAATCAATATCCACTCTCGTTAGTTGTGCTGTTTAACATTCATTTCTTTACCCTAGCTGCTTGACTGCCGCTGCGAACTTCAGTCAGCACCAGTAAATGACTACCACAGTGCCAGATTGTTAAAACGTGTACTGTTTGGCATTCACACTGTCTGTACACAGGCTGGAGAATTGTCATTCATTTGGCTTTTTTTTTTTTTTTTTTTGCTGCCCCAACCCTTTGCCAACTCCAGTGGTGTTCCTCCCAGGTAATGGGTGGAACCCACGGAGGACTCGGAAGCTGGGACAATTTTTATTATGCATGATGATGGAGATGAGGATGATAGTAGGATGATGCTATGGAGGTCCACGTGGTTTGGGACTGCGGGACAGGGCCGCATTCCACGCTTCCTGTCATAAATATCCCGGCAGTAACCAGGCCCGGGAACTACGGCACCTGCGGTGCCGGCCGTGTAATCATCCACGTCATAAGACGTGTCACACTAAGGGAAGCACCCCCAAAGTCGCACCCGTGAAAGTGGGTGAAACTCGGCTGTGTGGCAACAGCCTCCCCATCGGGCCCACAGCACACCCGCTCTGGGTAGGAGCCGACCTAGGTAGGAAAAATCCCGCTTGCCTCGGCTGGGATTCGAGCCCGGGTCTCCCGGTCCATGATCCGAAGTGCTAACCACTACTACACTACGGGGGCCGGTTCATTTGGCTATTTTTAGCCAAATTTCCTATCCTTTCAGCCAAAAAAAAAATCCAAGTTTCAACCGAAGAAGAGGAAGGGGGAATTGGTTGCACGCACAGTCCCGTATTATGATGCATGTAGTGCTATATTTCATTTTTGAATGCGTGCATGTCAACCAAGGCAGAATAAATAAATATAACTTTTGGGTGCCAGTAGAGGCTGCTAAATGCCTTTAAAAATGCTAAAATTTGTTTTTTTCAAGTGGGCCATCGCTCCTGTGGTCCCATAGTAGTGCACTACTGCTGCACCCCGGCCGAGGTTTCAATCTTTTTCTCCTTCAGCAATCCCCCAGCCTGTGTACAGTTATACAGAAACCTATTCCCCTGAAGCTTAGTGAACACATTGGGGTGAGCAGTGGTAGCGCGTTGCATTTAGCCGCTGCGCTACTGAACGGCTGTCACCAGTGTCATGGCGATGAAGTGTGGGTTCGAGCCCAGGTCGAGCTTGTGATATGTGATACTGGTTTTTCCTGGCTGCCGGGCTGCTCATCGGGGGTTTCTCACCGGGTTATCCGGCTTTCCTCCCCCAGCAAAATTGTAAAAAAAATATATATGTAGGATAGGTATTTGGGTGGCACTGCACTACAGCGATGCGCTTCCCACGGGGGAAGCAGCCCAAATTTCCCAAAAGGGATAATAAAGTAGTAAAAAAACCCAAAAAAACCCCCCAACATTGTCTGGATTCGTGAACACTTACAAGCAAAGGAGAAAGCAAGCCTGAGTTAGAATCTCACACTACCACACAAGCAAAAAAAAAAAAAAAAAAAAAATGAGCAGAAAGATGTGAGGGCCATGTGCGATATGAAATGTGTTAAATTTCTACATTTATGGCGCACATGAACAGAAAAATGCTGTGGTTATGGGTAGGGAAAAAATGTGTTAAAATGTTGTAAAAGTACAAGAAGAAACTTTGCTTCAACATACGGACAGGAATCCGTGCAGGAGCAGTCAAGCGGTTTGTTGTTAGTTCTGTACACGTATAATGTTTTTAGAGTTATAAGTTTCAGTTCCGACTTCCACCTTTGATGTAGTTCTTAACCAACAGGTTGTTTTCTTTTCTGTTTATTTCATTTGCTGTTCGAAAGTTATGGCTGTCGAGTTTAGTTTAGTAATGTTAGATATGTGTTGTACTCTATAATGTATGTAATTTTTGGCTCCCTTGTGTAACAATGGGAGTCTATGTAATAGCCCTCCGTCGTCTGTCTGTCTGTGTGTGTGTGTGTGTGTGTGTGTGTGTGTGTGTGTGTGTATGTGTGTGTGTCCAGAAAACTTTAACGTTGTCGTTTTCTCAGAAACTACAAACAGCAGAGACACCAAACTTGGCATGCTGATTGACAACCATAAGACCTTTCAAAACATATCATTTTGAATGACCTTGACTCAAGGTCAAGGTCACTAACGCTGTCTGTTTGAAAATTTTACATTGGTATTTTCACGGAATCTACAAAGACCAGAGGTTTGAAACTTTGCATGATGATAGACATTGATCAGAATTTTACAGATATACATGTATGCAATGGCCTTGTGTCAAGGTCAAGGCCATACAAGCTATTTTTGTGAAACCTTAACATTGGCATTTTCTCAGAAATAACAAACAGCAGAGGCGCCAAACTTGGCGTGCTGATAGACAGTGATAAGACCTATGCACACATACCATTTTAAATGACCTTGACCCAAGGTCAAGGTCATTAAAGCAGTCTGTTTGGAAATTTTTAAATTTGCATTTTTTTCGGAATCTAAAAGAACCAGAAGTATCAAACTTTGCATGATGATAGACATTGGCAGCACCTTCACTGACATACCTGTGTTCAGTGACTTTTAGTCAAGGTCAAGGCCATGCAAGCTGTTTCGGGGAAGCTTTAACCTTGGCATTTTCTCTGAAACAACAAACAGTTGAGGCACCAAATAGGGCATGATGATAGACTGCAATGAGACCTACCTTTTTGAATGACCTTGACTGAAGGTCAAGGTCATTGACGCTGTCTGTTGTGAATTTTAACATTACCGTTTTCGGAGGAACTACAAATACTAGAGGCGTCAAACTTGGCATAATAATAGACATTGATGTGATCTCATTTTAATGACCTTGACCCAAGGTCAAGGCCATGCAAACTGTTTGGGGGGAAAATTGTAATATTGCCAGGAACTTGGAACACCAGAGACACTTTACTTGCCGTGATGATAGTGATAAGAGCTTTACATACACTTGTGAATGACCTTGACCCTTGTCACAAGGGAGCCATGGAGGCTTTTGCCTCTCTAGTTGTTGGATGTTCCAAGCTTCTTTGCATTTGTGTTATCCAGCTGGCTTATGTTTACGGCAGTGTCATTATGTTACTACAATTATTGCACCCTGCATCATCCTTTCTCTTGTACAGTATCATATTGTTTGCACATTTCTGGTTCTGTGAACTTTCATGTATGTAAGATGAGATAAGATAAAAAAAAAGATAATTCGGTTATTTTGCTTCAAGAGTGAAAAATCTGGCAAATCCTCTCTCTCTCTCTCTCCAAAAAAAAAAAAAAAGAAAGAAAGAAAGAAAAAAGAGAGAGAGAGAGAGAGAGAGAGAAAACAAAAGAGAAGTATTAATGCGCAGTGTTACTTTTGGTTATCTTCTGCATCCCTGACCACCCTTTTTTGTGGTCGATGATCTCAGTTTGAAAAAAAGTCTACACACGTAGACAAAACGACGACAATAACAACAAAAAAGCTGGCTAAGATACGAAACTGCTTTCTGGCCTTGGCTTTGACAAATCAGAGCAGGAGGGTAAGAAAAATAGAGAGATGTGTTGAGCATGCTGGAAGTAATGGACTTACATACAGATTTTGGGAGAACATAAATTATCACTTCTCCAGCACTCTGCCAGTGTGGTAGTGTGGTATTCCTGTAATATGAAAGAAGTGTGTGGGGTTCTTTTTGTTGTTGTTGTTTTTTTTTCTTTTGTCAAAACACAGCTGCCAGTAGAAGTGTGTGTGTGTGTGTGTGTAGAAGTGACCTTTAAATACAGTTGTGTTTGTGATGCAGGTTGAGCCCTGAGATCTACCTCAAGCGCCCCATCGTTGACGGAGATCACTGGAGATTAGACGTCATACTCGAAAGGAAAGCCGTGAGTATTGTGGTAATAATCATTTTAGGACAGTGTGCATAGCTGCCCACTGTATGTATTTTTTAAGGAAATATTTTTGAAGGCAAAACACAACTGAAATTCTGTTCCCATCGAGTTAAAACCAATCCACATTTAATCCGTGTTTTTGCATGTGCATAGTGAAATTTTCGCAGATGTCCTATCAGTGTTCCCTACAGCTTTTCAAAACTAATGGTTATTTTTATTGTCTGTCATATTCCAAATGGTCATTTTGTAAAATCAAAGGGTCAGTTCTGAATGCCACCAGTCATTCAACTTTAGTTTTGTACCCTTATACCTGCGGAACTGCAGTGTTGACTGCTGTGCTGTCTGCTTCTTGTGTCGAACGTGAAGGTTCGTTGACCGATTGTTCAATAGCTTAAGTGGTTTCTTGGATTATATGTTTGTTCAGACACAATTTTGCACTTTTCATAGGTTTGGTTAAACATGTATGTATCTTGGTGGCGGTCGGTGGTCAAGTGGTTAAGAGACTTGTCACCAATGCGAGAGGTCAGGGGTTTAAGTCCCACTCGGGGCAAAGAATTTTTCCTTCTCATATGTGGCACCAATCATTCGGGCCAATCGTCGGGGTTCTCTCGGGGTACTCCGGCTTCCTCCCCCTCTGCTTTGGAAATGTTCAGGCCACCAAATTTGAAAAATAAATGCAGTTCTAAATTCCGAAACTTAAATAGCTGAGCTGACCCTTTACACCACATGATTGTAATGTGTTTATGTCCAGTGTGTGAGAGAATGCGTGTGATTCACATGAGCGTGCATGTTGGGTTCAGTTCGCGGCGCTTTGAGCTGATTCATGAAATTGGGTAAAGCGCCTATACAAGACTCATTATTATTATTATTATTATTATGTTATGGGTGCTATACATTCCGTTTGTGTAGGCACAAGGGGTGAGAGTTTTCATCCTGCTGTACAAGGAGATCGAGGCGGCTCTGATGATCAAGAGCATCTACAGCAAACAGGTGCTGATGGGGAAGCATGAAAACATCAAGGTACTGTAGCTCTTACTACCCTGCTTGTAGACAGACATTGGGTGAAAACACTCAGTTTTGTTTCAAACATACCGATTCTAAGATCACTCGCTGTGTGTTAGCGCTATATAGATATCCATTATTATTCTATTCAATTCAATTCAGTTCAATTCAATTCAATTCAATTCAATTCAATTCAATTCAAATTACTTTATTAATCCCAAAAGGGAAATTATGCACCACCGTAAAAAAAAAAAATAATGAAACATAATACATGTACAGTGTTATAAATAGAACTTGCACTAACAAAAGCCTCAGTCATGCACACAAGTAAATCTAATCTCACACACACACACACACACACACACACACACACACACACACACACACACACACACACACACACACATCCGTGTAATAAAACATAATTACATCTGAAACACCCACACACTCATAAATAAAACTTACCCCCCCCCCCCCCCCCACACACACACACACACATATAAAAGTCTTGTGTACTCACATGTCTATGCAAAACTTAAACTTGCTCTCACAAACACACAAATAAAAGTCTTATTGTTGAAATATAGATGTTACAGTTAATCTGTGAAACCAGGGAATACGTGTATTAACTAAAGTATTTCAGGTAATACATGTATTGACTGTCACTTACTTTTAGTTAATTCATGTATTAACTGAAATTTCCAGGTAATGCATGTATTGACTAGTGGCCACAGTTAATTCATGCATTACCTGAAATAGTTCAGTTAATACACATATTCCCTGGTTTCACAGATTCACTGTAACATAGACACATATTGCATGGATGGAAGTTGACAGATTTGTCAATATTTCAGCCTGAAGTGCATGTCTCAGAATATTGTTACCTCTTAATGAAAACACAACAGTGATGTTTTTTGGGTTTTTTTTACCTGACAGGTTTTGCGACACCCTGATCACATTCCAGGAAAGGGCATCCTGCTGTGGGCGCACCATGAAAAGCTGGTGGCCATCGATCAGCAGATTGCCTTCATCGGAGGCATTGACCTTTGTTATGGCCGTTGGGATGATGGTCAGCATAGGTGAGAGATGTCATTCTTTTGTTTTGTTGGCTCACTTGTGTAACAAAGTGAGTCTATGTTATAACCCTCCGTCGTCTGTCTGTGTGTGTGTGTGTGTGTGTGTCTGTCTGTGGGCTGTGTGTCCGCAGTAAACCTTAACATTGGCCTTTTCTCAGAATCTACAAACAGTAGAGATACCAAAATTGGCCTGCTGATAGACAGCCATAAGACCTTTCAAAACATACTATACTGATTGACCTTGACCCAAGGTCAAGGTCACTAAAGCTGTCTGTTTGGAAATTTTACATTGGCATTTTCTCAGAATCTAGAAAAGCCAGAGACATCAAACTTTGCATGATGATGGACATTGATAACACCTTAACTGACATACCTGTATTCAGTGACTTTGAGTCAAGGTCAAGGCCATGCAAGCTGTTTTGTGGAAAACCTCCCAAAACCTTAACATTGGCCTTTTCTCAGAAACAATGAACAGCAGAGGCACCAAACTTGGCATGCTGATAGACAGACCTTTCAAAACATACCATAATGGTTGACCTTGACCCAAGGTCAAGGTCACTAAAGCTGTCTGTTTGGTATTTTTACACTGGCATTTTCTCAGAGTCTAGAAAAGCCAGAGACAGCAAACTTTGCATGATGATACACATTGACATCACCCTTACTGACATACCTGTATGCAGTGAGTTTGAGTCAAGGTCAAGGCCACGCAAGCAGTTTTGCGGAAAACCTTCCAAAACCTTAACATTGGCCTTTTCTCAGAAACAATGAACAGCAGAGGCAGCAAACTTGGCAAGCTGATAGACAGCCGTAAGACCTTTCAAAACATACCATAATAGTTGACCTTGACCCAAGGTCAAGGTCACTAAAGCTGTCTGTTTGGAAATTTTACATTGGCATTTTCTCAGAATCTAGAAAAGCCAGAGACATCAAACTTTGCATGATGATAAACATTGACAACACATTTACTGACATACCTTTATACAGTGACTTTGAGTCAAGGTCAAGGCTATACAAGCAGTTTTGCGGAAAACCTTCCAAAACCTTAACATTGGCATTCTCTCAGAAACAATAAACAGCGGAAGCACCAAACCTGGCTTCCTGATAAACAGCAGTAAGACCTTTCAAGAAATACCCTTTCGAAAGACCTTGACTAAAGGTCAAGGTCATCAAAGCTCATTGGAAATCTAAAATTGCCATTTTTTTCAGAATGTAGGGGTACCAGAGGCATCAAACTTTGCATGATGATAGACATTGACAAAACCTGTACCGGCATACTTGTATTCAATTTCCTTGAGTCAAGGTCAAGGCCATTCAACATGTTTTGCGGAGACTTTACGTTAGCATTTTCTTGGAAACAACAAACTGTAGAGGCACCAAACAAGGCACAATGATAGAAAGCAACGAGACCTATGCAGACATACCCATTTGACTGACCTTGACCTTGAGTCAAGGTCATTAATACTGTCTGTTGTGAAATTTTACATTACCATTTGTACAGAAGCTACAAAAACTAGAGCTATCAAACTTGGCATAATGATAGTCACTGATAAGCTCTTCACTCACAGATGTCATTTGAATGACCTTGACCCAAGGTCAAGGTCATAGAAGCTGTCCTGGAAAAACTGTTATATTGCAATTTGCCGTTTTCTTAGGAACTATGAACACAAGAGACACCTTACTCCAGGATAGCTAGTGATAAGAGCTTTACAAACATACTCTTTTGAAATGACCTTGACCCATCTCACAAGTGAGCCAAGGAGGCTTTGCTCCTCTAGTTTGTTTTGTTTTGTTTTGTGTTGCTGTTGGTTTGGTTTTGTTTTGTTTTGTTTGTTTTATTTTATTTTATTTTTTGGTTTGGCTTTTGGTGTGTTTGTTTTGTGTTGTTGTTTTGTGTGTGTGTGTGTGTGTGTGTGTGTGTGTGTGTGTGTGTGTGTGTGTGTGTGTGTTGTGTTGTGTTGTGTGTGTGTGTGTTGTGTGTGTGTTGTGTGTTGTGTGTGTGTGTGTGTGTGTGTGTATGATGGTTTTGGTTTAATTCAGTCTTCCTTGTGTTGCAGTATGCCTAATAGTAGTCTGTTGTTGCTCAGGTTAATCTTGAGATGCACTTGTGTCATGCTACATGTGTGTTTGGGGCAATGGGGGGGGGGGGGGGGGGGGGGGGGAGGGGGGGATTAAAAGTAACACAAATATAATGTAACAAAATTTCTGTTTGTTCAGGTTGACAGATCTTGGATCCATCGTGCTGAACGCTCCCCCTTCTCCAGTGGCACCTTCAGTGATCAGTACACGACGAGAGGAGTCACATGTCACTGACATGACTGAGGTAAAGAGCATTGTGAGGGCGGAGTTTCTTATAGGATTACATGTAAAGATTTTGAAGGATTTTGACAGGGAAACAACATCAACAAAAACAACAAACAGCTGGTAAATTAGAAAAAAAAAGAAAGAAAGTTGGCTTGGGATTACCCCCCCCCCCCCCCCCCCAAAAAAAAAAAAAAAAAAAAGATAAAAAAAAAAAATGTATATAATGCATGTGCGATGAATGTACAATAGAAAAATGTATGTGTATCAAGGTAGGGGTTGTTTGAAAGATGTTCTTAAAAGGTTAAAAGGCATAAGTGTGTCAATGTTGTTTTCTTCTTTTTTTGTTTGTTTTCTTTTGAAAGATATAGTTGTATCAATGCATGTTTGTTTGATTTGTTGACTTTGTTTAAAAAACAAACAAAAAACAACAACCCCAACAGCCAAAAAACAGAATTACCCCCCCCCCCAAAAAACAAAACAAAACAAAAAAAACCCCAAAACAAAACAAAAGAAACAAACAAACAAAACAACAACCAAAAAAACAACAACCCCAAAAAACAAAACTAAAAAAAAACACAAAAAAACCCCACAAAAAACAAACAAAAAACAACAAACAATGAAAGGAACAAGAAATAATCACACAATCTAGGTACATGCAGTGTGTATACAAACGTCTTGTTTGACATGGTCAATCTAATGTGCAGTTGACAGAAGACCTGAACAGTTTGGAAAGTCCTGCCTCCGTCCGCACCAGGCCAACCTCCAGCTCACAACTCTCGCCTGTGCCTTCTGCTTTATCAGCGAAAACTGCTGCTCGAGTGGCTGGCTCCACACCCAAGGCAGCTTCCCATCACGACGTCAACATCAAAGTGATCCCCCCTTCCCCGCCTTCAGAATCAACTAGGGCCGTCACAGAATCATCGGCCGACGATGATCAGCAGACACCTGTAGTTAATCCAGAAGAAATTGTGGTGAAAGAGGATGCCTCCAGGCGTCACGTTTTTGCCAAAGTGCTGTTGAACTCTAACGGAGAGGAGTCTGAAACGGAGACAGATGTTGATGCAGGTTTGTCCTCGTCTGGCAATGGAACGAGCACTTTGGCTAACAGTTCCACAGTGGAACAAGAGTCATCCGATGCAGATACTGTGCGTGAAGAATTGCAAAGCACTAAATCCGCGTCTGTCGACTCAACCACATCCACAGGCAGTGGAAAGAAGCATTTGTGGGGGAACAACCGCCTCAAGTTAAAAATCCCCGGTAAAAGAGGCCATTCACAGTCAGAGACACCTGAACACGCAAACGTTAACGGTGAACATGGTGACGAAGTGGATCGGATAGACACCGTGGTGAATTCCGATCTCTGCCAGGCAGAGCACATGCCAAGACTACGCTCCAGCAGCAACGAATCGCAGGCATCTAAAACATCGGAAACAGCACTGCTCACCAGAGAGAATCACACACATCTCTACACAGAGCCCGAGAACCAGCAGCAACAGCAGCAGCAGCCGCCGGACTCGGCCACGTCAGGTCACAGCACAAAGAGTAGTGGTGGTCGAGATACGATGGACTTTAAAGGGGCAGTGAGTGCTATGAACGTGTTTCGCAGGATGAACAGGGGGAAGCAGGAAGAGAACAACAACAAGAATCGCCCTCGCATCGGTAGCAGTGGTGAGGGACACAGAGCGTCCGGCGGGAGCGGTGACGGAGACGGTGATGGGAATAGTTTGGCACGGAGGTGAGCAGCAGTTGATGTGTACTTTGCCTGAAAGACATTTTTTGTGAGTGGTCGAAGGGAAAGTAATCCCAGAGTGGTGGCGTTTAAATAAGTGAACCATGTACTCATGTGGTGATTGTTAAAATATTACATCTGTGGTTTTCTGATGTAGACTGCAGATCCCGCTAAAAAGGTCACTCCCTTTTAAAACTTTGCAAATTTTTTCTCAATGTTGGTTAGAAGGTCTGATGTTTTCCTTATTGTGCAAATTATCCATCTGTGTCTTTTTTTTGGGTGTTGTTAAAAAAAAAAAAATCACGTTGTCTGACATGAATAACTCTCAAACGTGTGCACTTGATACAGGCGATGGAAGATGGTGTTTAATGTACAGAAGTTTGAGTCAGTAGTACGGCACAAACAGGAGCCAGAGAGAATCCCAGAGGAGGTGCTCTCCCCTGGCGTACTACTGGGCAAGGACAAGAAACGAGTGAGTGACCTGTTGACAGCAGGCTTATAAACATTGTGTAGTTTTATCTTGCTCTGTGTGTGTGTGTGTGTGTGTGTGAGTGTGTGTGTGTGTGTGTGTGTGTGAGTGTGTGTGTGTGTGAGTGTGTGTGTGTGTGTGTGTGTGTGTGTGTGTGTGAGTGTGTGTGTGTGTGAGTGTGTGTGTGTGAGTGTGTGTGTGTGTGTGTGTGTGTGTGTGTGTGTGTGAGTGTGTGTGTGTGTGTGTGAGTGTGTGTGTGTGTGAGTGTGTGTGTGTGAGTGTGTGTGTGTGTGTGTGTGTGTGTGTGTGTGTGTGTGTGTGTGTGTGTGTGTGTGTGTGTGTGTGTGTGTGTGTGTGTGTGTGTGTGTGTGTGTGTGTGAGTGTGTGTGTGTGAGTGTGTGTGTGTGAGTGTGTGTGAGTGTGTGTGTGTGTGAGTGTGTGTGAGTGTGTGTGTGTGTGTGTGTGAGTGTGTGTGTGTGTGAGTGTGTGTGTGTGAGTGTGTGTGAGTGTGTGTGTGTGTGTGTGTGTGTGTGTGTGTGTGTGTGTGTGTGTGTGTGTGTGTGAGTGTGTGTGTGAGTGTGTGTGTGTGTGTGTGTGTGTGTGTGTGTGAGTGTGTGTGTGCATATTTCAGCACACTCAAGTCCCCCAATGTATTCCTGCATTCATCCGCATTCATTTGAAGCAAGTATTTCTTTTATGACTATGACAGATGAAAACTGTGAATTCTTTTGTAGTATGTAGTTTGATAGTCACACTTTATAATTGAGTGGAAAGTTGTTGTTTTTTAATCGAAGAATTCTAGGAATCAGATTTGTTTCAAGGTAATTAGAATGATGCTTTTCATTTATTATCAGCTGCCCTTTTATTTGAATGTATTTTGTTTCAATGTTCAGGCTCCTACATTCTACCAGAAGTTCAAACGTGACAACAGAGGCAGCTTTGATGTTGGCATCAATGACAGAGGACTGTAAGACATCCATTTAATCTTTTTGATTTCTTGTCTTGTCTGACTGCAAAAAGTCGTTTTCTGTTTGTTCACTGGTGTTCCAGATTTTCTGGTAGTTTTTAATGTAATGTTGCTGTGGTTATGTTGTTGGTTTGTTTGGTTGAGTGGTTTTTTTCCTTTCTGATTTTTTTTTTTTTTTTTTTTTGGGGGGGGGGGGGGGGGGAGGTGGTTTGGGAAAATGAGAGTTAAATTGTGATTTCTTTGATTTAACTACTTTATAAGAACTATTTCTTTTTCTTCATTTTTTTTTTGGGATAAATTGTATGTGTGTACATATTCTGTGTTTTGGAAGACATACTTAGTCACTTCAGTGCCCTTTCTTTACATCTTTATCGGCTGTTCTCTGTTCTTGTGACGCTGTCAAATCATAAACTGTTAACCGTTTTGTTTTTTGCTGCCCCAACTCTTTGCTAGCTCCAGTGGTGTTCCCCCCAGGTGATGGGTGGAACCCACTGAGGACTCGGAAGCTGGGACAATTTTTATTATGCATGATGATGGAGATGAGGATGATAGTAAGATGATGCCATGGAGGTCCATGTGGTTTTAAGGCTGCGGGACAGGGCCACATTCCACGTTTCCTGTCATAAATATCCTGGCATTAACCAGGCCTGGGAACTACGGCACCTGCGGTGCCGGCTGTGTAATCATCCACATCATAAGACTTGTCATACTAAGGGAAGCACCCCTAAAGTCACACCCCTGAAGTGGGTGAAACTCGGCTGTGTGGCAACAGCCTGCCTATCGGTCCCATAGCACATAGCTCTGGGTAGTAGCCGACCTAGGTAGGAAAAATCCCGCTTGCCTCGGCTGGGACTCGAACCCGGGTCTCCCGGTCCACGATCCGAAGTGCTAACCACTACACTACGGGGACCGGTTGTTAACCATTTCTTACACCTGGGGTTCATCTGTTGCTGTAGGCTGGACATTCTTCCACCCGGTGAGGTTGGTGTGTATCGCACAAACAGTGAACAGGACATACTGGAACGTGGCCTTCAGGGCTCCACCAAACTGTGGATCGGCAAGGATTATGTCAACTTCATCCACAAGGACTTCGTCAACTTGGAGCAGCCATTTGAAGGTACAGTCAAACCTGAGGTCACAGAATACATTTTTTTGCTGCTCTCTGGCTCCTACAAATGTGAGGCAGCACAGGTCCTTCAACAAAATTTTGCAAACCAAAACCCACAATGGTTTCCAGAAGCAACACGTGTCCGCAAGCTGCATGCCTAAAATGAAGCCTGGAGACCGTAATTTTCATACTCTGCCAGTGTGGCGTCCTTCCCCACCCCGTAAACAAACCAGTGCACTCACTTATCCATGCTCTGGCACACGCCCACCGATATGGCCAAAAATAGGTCACCCCTCAAGTCAGCATTACCTTTTTCTGCACAACAGACATCCCTCTTTTCACCAGAACCCAAAATATGGGGTCAAATGCTCCTTAGCAAGTCAAAAACACACAGGGAAAGGGGGAAAATTCATTTTAATAGTCAGGATCCTCTCACTCCCTGGCCTGCCTCATTTGAATTATGTTCTGTGACCTGGCATACAGAAAGTATATGTGCTTTGAATTGAGGGTAAAAAATGCCAGTCACTACGCTGTTAGGCTAGATACTGCGTTTAGATTTTAGGTGGATGTGATGTTACTCGTTTTAACTTTTCTCTTTCCTGGAAATAGTTTTGGCATCATTGTGCCTGTTTATGTGAGTCCAGTTAATGAACTGGTTTTTTTTTTGTTTTTGTTTTTTTGCTTTCTTTAGATTTTATTGATCGCACACAGTGCCCCAGAATGCCTTGGCATGACATTGGCGCCGTGGTCTACGGCAAGACAGCCAGGGATGTTGCCAGACACTTCATTGGTCGCTGGAATTATACCAAGGTATGCTCTTGATGAGTGGATCTTAAAAAGACGCGGCATTTTTGCCTGCGCCTTTACACAACTACAAACAAAGCTTTAGATGCAGGTAATGCGTGTCCAGTATCCTTGCCATCAAAGCAGAAAACATGTTGTGTATATGGCGCGTGTCGTTTGGTGAGGGGCTATCTTGTGGTTCACCTTCATCCAAACATGGGGCTTAGTACAACTGGGATGGATTTACTCGATCGAGAAAATCGATCTCTGACACAAAATCCCCTATGTACAACAGAATGTATAAAACTACAACATACACTGTAAAACAAAAATGATCTCCAGCTGCATCTCTGGAAACAGCATGCTTTTTGTTCTTAACGTCTTTTCTTAAAGTGAGTAGTTTCAGAGATAGATGAGAATTTTTATTTTTTTTTCTGCAATTGGACATGTGGATGGTATGGTATGGTATGGTATGGTATGGTATGGTATGGAGTTCGTTGGCGCTCATAATCGTCTGTCCTGAAATGCTGAAGGCACCACAGGTCTGGAGGACAAAGCAATGAAAGCCTGCTGCTGCTAAGTGCTGCTTTATGTGCAAACTGCCACGTACCCTGCTATTCACTCCAGTGCAAGCTACAATATTTCTTACATTTTACATACCACATACACATGATTTTGACTCAGTTTGGAAAAGAAAAATCCAACTAAATTCCTCCTGATCAGGGATTCAAACCCGTGTCTCAGGTTCCTTACACACTACAGGCTATGTATTGAGCTGGAGGGACTGAATGCTTCCTTGTACGGAGTTTTGTTTTTTGTCTTTCAGCTGCTGAAGTACAAACGCAACCCATTGTTCCCCTTGCTGTTGCCCAAAACGTACCCCAAAATGAACATCCCTCAGGTTATCAAGGACATCACCTTCAGCTGCAAGGCACAGGTCAGGGTGATAAGAAAATGTCTTTCTCTCTGTCTCTTGTCTCTGTCTCGGTTTCTCGTTGTCTGTGAAATGAAATGAATGTTTATTTTTCCAATGGTTGATGTTTTGTCGTAACAGTCAGATTTAGAACATGCTGTTGCTACGGCTAAATATAACTAAATCAAAAGAATTAATACGTGTACTAAATAAAAGAAATCAAACATTCACACACCCAAACACATGCACGCACACATGCACACACACGCACACACACACACATGCAGATAGTGCATACACACACACACACACACACACACACACACACACACACACACACACACACACATGCAGGTAGCGCATACACACGTGGTACTAGCATTGAATGTCATTCGTAGGGAACAAAATTAATCTGCCTCTTTGTATGCCTGTGTTCATCGTGGAAAAGGATGTTAAACTGCTGAACACCCATCCCCCCCCCCCCACACACACCCCCACCCCCACCCCCAAGAAGTGGCACCGGGTACATTAGCCCATTCATCAGGGAGTCTCTCTAGGTGTATTCTGGTTTCCTCTTCCTAGTTTATCCCACAAAATAAAATATTTGCATTTGTATTTCAATCAGTAAAATGAAATGTAATTGTGAATTCTGAAGTTTGAGTGATAGAGTTTTACCCCCGCACCATGTGACAGTAATTAGATTTTCAGTGTGTGGCTGAATGCACGTATTTTACGTGTGTTGGGTTCACCTCAAGACATTCGAGCAAGGCAGTTTGATAAGCCACCTATTCTGAATAGCTGTGATGATTAATATTAGTAGGAATATGTGCGATTTGACTTACACAATCTGTGTTTCATCCTGTAGGTGTTGCGCAGTTTGTGTGGCTGGTCCGCTGGCATTGAGGGGGTGGAGAAGTCCATTCACGAGGCGTACGAGTTCTGCATTGAAAATGCCAAAAACTACATCTACATTGAGGTGAGTTCACTTCGCTCGTCTTCTGAGAAACTATTAAAAATACCCCGTGTCAGTCTGAAAACTTATGGCCAACGTTCCTTCAGTTACTCTGCTCCCCAAATCTGGAACTCTCTGCCCGTCTCACTTAGGAATCTCCCTACTCTGTCACAGTTCAAGGCACACCTTAAAACCTATCTGTTTCGGCAAGCTTTCAACTAAATTTTTTACTGTATCCTCCCCTGTATCCCACGTCCGCCGTGTGTGTGTGTGTGTGTGTGTGTGTGTCCGTCGGTCTGTGTGTGTGTGTGTGTGTGTGTGTGTGTGTGTGTGTAGCGCGCACTGAGTGCTCCGGCTCTTGGGCAGACTTTCTGCGCCATACAAGAACAATTTATTATTATTATTATTATTATTATTATTAGTTCACTGTTCAGTCACGCTCCATTCTGCGTATTGCTTTTTTTCCTGAGCTCTTGATCCCAGGCTTTGTGCAGAACAAGTAAGGTGGAATACAGCCGAACCTGAAAACCCTAACAGTGCCACTAACTCTAACCCTAACCTGCAGAGGGCTACAAGGCATTGGACTTTGGTGGAAGAAAGACATAAAACAAAACAAAAACAAAACGAACGAACAGTATCAAAACCAAAATGAAATTTATTCCATGGGCTGATTTCATCTTTGCTCAGCCAGCGTATGTTTTTGCCCATGAGTGCATCTGTACTTGAAATACTCTACCTTGCTGATAAGTATAGCTCTTAATACAATACAGTATTGTTTGAACTTTGTACAAGCGGTCAAACATTCAAATGCTACAACTGTTGTAACACTACTGGAGCACTCAGTGTGGACGCTGCAGGTTCAGGTACACTTCTGTTGGCTCAGTGCCAGCATCACAGATGCTGTCACCGTCCAGGTGTCTAGGCGGTGTGATAATAGAGGCATGTAATGTAGCGGTCTCTCTCTCACTTGACAAAGAAAACAAAGCGAGACGAGGCGGCTTTGGGTTCGGGACTTGATGTTATTGATGTTATCTTCAACGTTCAACCAGCCGTGTGTTCGGCTCCAAGAAATTTGCGTCATGACATACGTAAGAAAGCGGTGGAACAACAACTTGCGTCACGACATGACGCGACACACACACACACACACAAAAGCATTCACTCTGCTACATTACATGAAAACAGCACAGTACGATACGTTAGCATAAAAATGGTAGCAGTTAGCCTTTATCAAAAAATTGTCTTTATTCCGAATTTTGTATGCCATTCTATGCTACTTGACTATCCACATGCTCAGTTTCAGAGGTTTTCGTGTTGTCTGGTATTGGAGTCCATAGAGTAGCACCAAGACTTTGTTTCACTCACGAGGCAATGTTGTATTTTTTTTGTTTCAGAATCAGTTTTTCATCACGCAAGTGGGAGATACATCAACAGTGGGGAACTGCATAGGAACAGCCCTCTTCAAGCGCATCTTGCGTGCCTACAGGTAAAATCTGTGATGATGGTGGTGGCTACATTTTAAGTTGTTTCTCTATAGAGAAACAACTTTATGAGATGGGGCAGATTTTGCTACGCGCAGCAGCAAGTTTCAGTGATACAAAACAAGACTGTGACGTTTCTCCACACAATACTTACTTTCACGCACACAGTGACGTAACGAAATCTGCGTCATAGACACCTTACGTGCACACTTTGCTGCTGCGTTCTTTTTGGCGGGAATGACGTGTGTGTGTGTGTGTGGACGGATGTAATGATGGCTATCTGCTAAACCACCTCGCCGGACGGCTTTTTACTTTGAGATAAAATGGGCAGTCATATTCTCCAGAGCTATTTTTCACGATTTTTAGCCTGCCGCATTTTGAGAACAGTTATCGCCAATTTGAAAAAATCGGTCGTGTCACAAATTTTTTCTAAAAAAATGTTCAAATGGCTTCATTTTCTGAAATTGGGAAGATCATCCAATTATACTGCCTGTTTTCGTAGCACAGCTCTGTAGCTCTGACAGGTTTTGTGTAAGAAAAATATTTCTGAGGTAGGGGTGGTTTGCATATAAGGCCAAATATCTATGAAAAGACTCCTTCAAATTACTCATCATTCCGGTATTTTTGTCACTTGTGCCAACTGCACATATGACATGAACTACTGCACTATTATAGCTTTAGTATTAAGAATAGCAGAGCTTTTAGATAAACAAATTTTTCACGTTTCTGCGAGAAGCGCCGGTCAAAAAAGTTCCAATTTTGCAATTTCGTAAGTACAATCCAAGGCACTTAAGTCCACGTTTCATCAGCTCTCTAGATCTTCCAGATTTTATGTAAAAATTAATTCAGTCACGGAAGTCACAAAAGCAACAAGGAAATCACAAGATATGTAGAAGTATCATCTGTCAGACGAGCAGCGTGAGACTGACGTCAAATGTTTGGTTCACAGACAAAATCTGCAAGTATCGTCACTGCTTCCGACATTTCATCAGCCCTCTAGATCTTCCAGATTTCATGTGAAAAATAATTCAGTCGGAGAAGTCACAAAGCCAACAGGGAAATCACAAGACATGAACAAGCATCCTCAGACCATCTCAGTGCTAGAGGCTGACGTCAAAAGTTTACTTCGCGGAATTGACGTCATCTCTCTCTCTCTCTCTGTATGACGACCTGCCTGAGGCTGACGTCAAATGTTTAGTTCACGGACTGACGTCTCTCTCTCTCTCTCTCTCTGTCTCTGGGGAGCCAGGGTGGCCGAATGGTAGAGCGTTGGACTTTCAATGCTTGGGCCGAGAGTTCGAATCCCGGCCGCTGGGGCCAAATATTTGTGCTGGCCTTTTTCTCGTTGCCCCGTCGTTGATATCACCCTTATGTGGGGGAAAAGGACGTTAAACTCTTAAACACCCACCCACCCACCCTCTCTCTGTGCCTCTCTCTCTCTCCCCCTTCTTCCCCCACCCGGCCCCACCCCCAGTCACGTGGCTAATCGGTCGAGGTCGTAGAGGATCTAGTGTCATTGGTAGAACTTGGAGAGGGGAGAACCGGCAACAATAACAACAAAACAGACAAAATAAAATGAAGTTTGGAGAAACAACTTTGTAGGACGGGGCCGTTCCTCCTTGTTCTTAGATGATTTTAAATTCTTACCTCCCCTCACCCCTCCCCCATTTTCCCTCCTCCCCCCACCACAACTGCCTTGGTCACACCTTGGAGCCTAAGCCAGTACATATATTTATTTAGCTATTTCTTTATTTACTCCGTGCTTGAATGTTTGGTCATAGACTTTTGACGGTACTTGTTGATCACTACATGTACTGTACTTTGGATTGGAATGGACTGGATTGGAATTCTTCTTCGTCCCACTACCATAGTGGGGGAAATACGAGCTGCTTCCCTCGGGGGAAGCGCGTCGCCATGAACCAGCGCCACCCTTTTTTTTTTTTTCCTGCATGCGTGTGTTTGTGTTTATTGATGTATTGATATTTTGCTTTACGTTGTTGTTATTGTTGACTGTGGCAGGAGCGGGGAAGAGTTCAGGGTGTATGTGGTGATGCCGTTGTTGTTATTGTTGACTGTGGCAGGAGCGGGGAAGAGTTCAGGGTGTATGTGGTGATGCCGTTGTTGTTATTGTTGACTGTGGCAGGAGCGGGGAAGAGTTCAGGGTGTATGTGGTGATGCCGTTGTTGTTATTGTTGACTGTGGCAGGAGCGGGGAAGAGTTCAGGGTGTATGTGGTGATGCCGTTGTTGTTATTGTTGACTGTGGCAAGAGCGGGGAAGAGTTCAGGGTGTATGTGGTGATGCCGTTGTTGTTATTGTTGACTGTGGCAGGAGCGGGGAAGAGTTCAGGGTGTATGTGGTGATGCCGTTGTTGTGATTGTTGACTGTGGCAGGAGCGGGGAAGAGTTCAGGGTGTATGTGGTGATGCCGTTGTTGTTATTGTTGACTGTGTCAGGAGCGGGGAAGAGTTCAGGGTGTATGTGGTGATGCCGTTGTTGTTATTGTTGACTGTGTCAGGAGCGGGGAAGAGTTCAGGGTGTATGTGGTGATGCCGTTGTTGTTATTGTTGACTGTGTCAGGAGCGGGGAAGAGTTCAGGGTGTATGTGGTGATGCCGTTGTTGTTATTGTTGACTGTGTCAGGAGCGGGGAAGAGTTCAGGGTGTATGTGGTGATGCCGTTGTTGTTATTGTTGACTGTGTCAGGAGCGGGGAAGAGTTCAGGGTGTATGTGGTGATGCCGTTGTTGTTATTGTTGACTGTGGCAGGAGCGGGGAAGAGTTCAGGGTGTATGTGGTGATGCCGTTGTTGTTATTGTTGACTGTGTCAGGAGCGGGGAAGAGTTCAGGGTGTATGTGGTGATGCCGTTGTTGTTATTGTTGACTGTGTCAGGAGCGGGGAAGAGTTCAGGGTGTATGTGGTGATGCCGTTGTTGTTATTGTTGACTGTGTCAGGAGCGGGGAAGAGTTCAGGGTGTATGTGGTGATGCCGTTGTTGTTATTGTTGACTGTGTCAGGAGCGGGGAAGAGTTCAGGGTGTATGTGGTGATGCCGTTGTTGTTATTGTTGACTGTGTCAGGAGCGGGGAAGAGTTCAGGGTGTATGTGGTGATGCCGTTGTTGTTATTGTTGACTGTGTCAGGAGCGGGGAAGAGTTCAGGGTGTATGTGGTGATGCCGTTGTTGTTATTGTTGACTGTGTCAGGAGCGGGGAAGAGTTCAGGGTGTATGTGGTGATGCCGTTGTTGTTATTGTTGACTGTGTCAGGAGCGGGGAAGAGTTCAGGGTGTATGTGGTGATGCCGTTGTTGTTATTGTTGACTGTGTCAGGAGCGGGGAAGAGTTCAGGGTGTATGTGGTGATGCCGTTGTTGTTATTGTTGACTGTGTCAGGAGCGGGGAAGAGTTCAGGGTGTATGTGGTGATGCCGTTGTTGTTATTGTTGACTGTGGCAAGAGCGGGGAAGAGTTCAGGGTGTATGTGGTGATGCCGTTGTTGTTATTGTTGACTGTGTCAGGAGCGGGGAAGAGTTCAGGGTGTATGTGGTGATGCCGTTGTTGTGATTGTTGACTGTGGCAGGAGCGGGGAAGAGTTCAGGGTGTATGTGGTGATGCCGTTGTTGTTATTGTTGACTGTGTCAGGAGCGGGGAAGAGTTCAGGGTGTATGTGGTGATGCCGTTGTTGTTATTGTTGACTGTGTCAGGAGCGGGGAAGAGTTCAGGGTGTATGTGGTGATGCCGTTGTTGTTATTGTTGACTGTGGCAGGAGCGGGGAAGAGTTCAGGGTGTATGTGGTGATGCCGTTGTTGTTATTGTTGACTGTGTCAGGAGCGGGGAAGAGTTCAGGGTGTATGTGGTGATGCCGTTGTTGTTATTGTTGACTGTGTCAGGAGCGGGGAAGAGTTCAGGGTGTATGTGGTGATGCCGTTGTTGTTATTGTTGACTGTGGCAGGAGCGGGGAAGAGTTCAGGGTGTATGTGGTGATGCCGTTGTTGTTATTGTTGACTGTGGCAAGAGCGGGGAAGAGTTCAGGGTGTATGTGGTGATGCCGTTGTTGTTATTGTTGACTGTGGCAGGAGCGGGGAAGAGTTCAGGGTGTATGTGGTGATGCCGTTGTTGTGATTGTTGACTGTGGCAGGAGCGGGGAAGAGTTCAGGGTGTATGTGGTGATGCCGTTGTTGTTATTGTTGACTGTGTCAGGAGCGGGGAAGAGTTCAGGGTGTATGTGGTGATGCCGTTGTTGTTATTGTTGACTGTGTCAGGAGCGGGGAAGAGTTCAGGGTGTATGTGGTGATGCCGTTGTTGTTATTGTTGACTGTGTCAGGAGCGGGGAAGAGTTCAGGGTGTATGTGGTGATGCCGTTGTTGTTATTGTTGACTGTGTCAGGAGCGGGGAAGAGTTCAGGGTGTATGTGGTGATGCCGTTGTTGTTATTGTTGACTGTGGCAGGAGCGGGGAAGAGTTCAGGGTGTATGTGGTGATGCCGTTGTTGTTATTGTTGACTGTGGCAGGAGCGGGGAAGAGTTCAGGGTGTATGTGGTGATGCCGTTGTTGTTATTGTTGACTGTGTCAGGAGCGGGGAAGAGTTCAGGGTGTATGTGGTGATGCCGTTGTTGTTATTGTTGACTGTGTCAGGAGCGGGGAAGAGTTCAGGGTGTATGTGGTGATGCCGTTGTTGTTATTGTTGACTGTGTCAGGAGCGGGGAAGAGTTCAGGGTGTATGTGGTGATGCCGTTGTTGTTATTGTTGACTGTGGCAGGAGCGGGGAAGAGTTCAGGGTGTATGTGGTGATGCCGTTGTTGTTATTGTTGACTGTGTCAGGAGCGGGGAAGAGTTCAGGGTGTATGTGGTGATGCCGTTGTTGTTATTGTTGACTGTGGCAGGAGCGGGGAAGAGTTCAGGGTGTATGTGGTGATGCCGTTGTTGTTATTGTTGACTGTGGCAGGAGCGGGGAAGAGTTCAGGGTGTATGTGGTGATGCCGTTGTTGTTATTGTTGACTGTGGCAGGAGCGGGGAAGAGTTCAGGGTGTATGTGGTGATGCCGTTGTTGTTATTGTTGACTGTGGCAGGAGTGGGGAAGAGTTCAGGGTGTATGTGGTGATGCCGTTGTTGTTATTGTTGACTGTGGCAGGAGCGGGGAAGAGTTCAGGGTGTATGTGGTGATGCCGTTGTTGTTATTGTTGACTGTGGCAGGAGCGGGGAAGAGTTCAGGGTGTATGTGGTGATGCCGTTGTTGTTATTGTTGACTGTGGCAGGAGCGGGGAAGAGTTCAGGGTGTATGTGGTGATGCCGTTGTTGTTATTGTTGACTGTGGCAGGAGTGGGGAAGAGTTCAGGGTGTATGTGGTGATGCCGTTGTTGTTATTGTTGACTGTGGCAGGAGCGGGGAAGAGTTCAGGGTGTATGTGGTGATGCCGTTGTTGTTATTGTTGACTGTGGCAGGAGCGGGGAAGAGTTCAGGGTGTATGTGGTGATGCCGCTACTGCCTGCCTTTGAGGGAGAGTTCGGCACAGCGTCTGGCGCGTCACTTCAGGCCATCACTCACTGGAACTATGTCTCCATGTGTCGCTCAGAAAGCTCCTTGATCAAGAACCTGGAGCGTGAAGGTATTCCTGAAATATCCATCCATGTTGTATAAACTGTTATTTTCATATATATATATGCGAGTGTATATGTCTAGCAATTGTTGATCAGAAGTTTCAATCAATATTGATTTCAAAGCATTCAAGTATGTAACAAAGTTAGTGATGACGATACTTGCACTTGTAAAAGATAATTAATTTTACTTTGCAGCCGTCATTTAAAAAAAAAAAAAATTGCTTTTGCTATTCTGCAGACTAATCGACTAAAAATGTAAAGTTGAAAAGTTATGAAGTATACACACGCACGCACGCACGCACGCACGCTTGCACGCACACACACACACACACACACACACACACACACACACTCACTCTCTCTCTCTCACTCTCTCTCTCTCTAAAGATCATTGAGCTGAGAGAGTGAAACAACAAGAAACAAGTCTGATTTGCATCCAACATACAAATTAGTTGACCAAGATTTGCATGATCATGAAAGGGTACTCTCCCTTCTTTTTTTTAATTGAAGTAAGGAATGAGAGTTTATCAGTTGTTGTAAAACGTACTTTACACATGGTGCATATATATTACAGTTCCTGACCCCTACAAGTACATTGTGTTCTGTGGTCTGCGGACGTGGGACAAGTTGGACAAGAAACTGGTAAGTTAACATGGTCGACCTGTCGTTCACAAACGATAACCAGAGTAAATCAGAACAAAAGAAAAACAAAACAACAGCATAAACTTGAATAAGAAGTGGTAGTGATTTCAAGATGGTAGCAACGTATGGAAGCTGTGAAAAAAATGTAAGGAAGGTGGGGATGATGATGGGTTTGGTGTACCGAAACGTCAGCTTGTCTTTTCCTTGTGTCTAAATTGGGTGTTTTTGCTACCTGTTTCGAAGCAGAAACTGGCGTTTTATCAGATGCTTGGAGTTTATTGAAGGGTAGGTAACACAGAAATATCTTTGAAATGACTTGCGAATATAATTCTTTTGAATGCTACGTCCCCTCCAGGTCACAGAGCTGATCTACGTGCACAGTAAGCTGATGATCGTGGATGACAACACGGTCATCATCGGCTCCGCCAACATCAATGACCGCAGCATGCTGGGGAAACGAGACTCTGAGCTGGCCATCATTTTCCAGGACACGGAGCGAGAGAGGGTTGTCAGTGACAACCACATCCTGGAGCCGGGACCTTTTGCCTCGTCGCTTCGGCACACCATTTTTAGGTGGGTATTCTGTGGGTGGGCCATGTTTGCCTTTGGGCAGAAAACGCAGTCATAATGTCCTCTGGAGATAGCGCTGTTTCAGCCACAGACAGCAGGGTGGGTGGGTGTTTGGGGGTTTAACGTCCTTTTCCACCACATATGGGTGATATCAAAGACGGGGCAACAATGAAAATGCCAGGACAAATATATGGCCCCAGCCGGGATACAAACTCACGACCCGAGCATTAGAAGTCCAACGCCCTACAATTCAGCCACCCCGGCTCCCCACGGACAGCAGACATCAGTGCATTGCATTCAGGAGGTGGTAGTGGGTTGGATCTTTGGGTTTGTGATCTCAAAATAGTCTAATCTGACATCTGTGTACACTTTTTTCATGAATGAGCACCCTCCTCTCCAAACAGAGCACAGTGCGTGTGGGTGGGTGTTTGGGGGTTTAACGTCCTTTTCCACCACATTCAGGTGATATCAAAGACGGGGCAACGACGAAAATGTCAGCATAAATATTTGGCCCCAGCCGGGATACGTACTCACAACCCGAGCATTAGAAGTCCAACGCTGTACAATTCGGCCACCCCGGCTCCCCAGTCACTGTGCATTTTCCAAATTTCTAGGTTGGCCATTTTAGAAAGGTTTGGTTATAGACATGTTTGGTTTGAAATCACTTCAGATTGCATTGTATGTACTGCAAGTGTTTGATTTGTACCACAGGGAGCATCTGGGAATCAAGGAGAGGGATACGGATGTGGATCTGAAGGACATCACGTCCGACACATTCTACAAGGACGTCTGGATCAGAAGAGCTGCTGTCAACTCCTCTACATATGACAAAGTGAGGAGGACTTGTCTTTTTGTTATTGTTATTGTTTATGTTATTGTTCTTGCCCATTTGGGTTAATTTATTTATTTATTTGTTTATTTTATTTTATTTTTTTACCCTAGCAATGTTGTTGCTTTTAAACTTTGCCAACCATATCTGTTCTTAATATAGTAGCCCCAGAGTGTGCTACTATGGCTCGAAGTTTATCAGTTGTGAGGGGGGGGGGGGGGGGGGGGAGGTTGGGGGTTTGATGTCCTTTTCCACCACATAGGGTGATAACAAAGACGGGGCAACGAGGAGAAAGCCAGCACAAATATTTGGCCCCAGCCGGGATCGAACTCACAACCCGAGCGTTAGAAGTCCAACGCTCTACCATTCGACCACCCCGACTCCCCATCAGTTGTGGTCCACAGCTGTTACATAAGTCTATGTTATAACCTTCCATCAAGTTTTGTTTTGTTTGTACTGTTCCATGCCATGACTGATATACAGCAACTAAACTTTAGATGTCCACATTGTTGATTTCACTTCATTTTTGCATGTATCTTTTTCCTTGCTTTCAATGTATTCCTTCTTTTTTTTCAGGTTTTCCGCTGTCTGCCGACAGATCACGTGCACACCTTTCAGGAACTGAAACAGTACAATGCACAGCCAAACATGGCCACCACAGACCCAGATGAGGCCTTGACCCATTTGTCAAAGGTTCAAGGTCACCTGGTTCTCATGCCGCTTATGTTTCTCAAGGACGAATCTCTGACGCCCAGAGTAGGACAAAAAGAGGCCCTGTTGCCATCGTACCTGTGGACATGAGTTTCCTGTTGAGATACGTTCTCCACTGTTATACTGACTCTGACACAGAGACACCTCCGGACGCAAGACGTGCGGTTGTTTGCTTCAGGTTTGTCTGTGGATTGTATGCAAGAAGATGTGGACGTGAATGTGAGAGAACATCCTCATGCTGCAAATCTGTGTTTTTAACACAGTTTGTATTCTTGAGGTTAACCGGGATTTTAACACAGTTTATATTCTTGAGGTTAACCGGGATTTTAACACAGTTTATATTCTTGAGGTTAACCGGGATTTTAACACAGTTTATATTCTTGAGGTTAACCGGGATTTTAACACAGTTTATATTCTTGAGGTTAACCGGGATTTTAACACAGTTTATATTCTTGAGGTTAACCGGGATTTTAACACAGTTTATATTCTTGAGGTTAACCGGGATTTTAACACAGTTTGTATTATGAAGGTAACTGGGTTTTTAACCCTGGTTGTGCTGAGACCGGAATACTCCGGACTACCTCTGTGGCTTGTTCAGCATGTGACAAATGAAGTCAGCAAGACCAGGGTTAGCACATTATTTACAATTGTACTGGGTTTTTTGTTTTTTTTAACACAGTTTGTACCATAAGTATTGAGGAAACTTATTCCCCTTTCGTAGTGTTTGTTAATATTTGTCTTCTCTCCAACGCAGAAACGTGGAATAATCCACATGTATAGGAGTGTGTGTGTGTGTGTGTATGCAGAGTGTTCTCCCATGGAGAAACACAGCAACAACCAAAAAAACAGCAAAACACCAGCAACTCCCCCCCCCCCCCACCCCCCCCCAAAAAAAAAAGAAAGAAGAAAGAAAAAAAAAAGCCATAAGCACCATTATTCTTGCCAAATTACTGCACATAACATAACATGCCCCGAACCAGAAGAACCAGGATTGTGTATACCCACAGGGTCCATACAGGTCATGGCATCCTGGAAAAGTCATGGAATTTGGAAATAGCTTTTCCAGGCCTGGAAAGTCATGAAATTATCTCAAGAGTCATGAAAAGTCATGGAATTTCGGAATTTTATGAAAGCCACTTTGAGCCCAACAGTGAAACGGTCAGCTTGGTGATTACTCACTGGACTGTTCGCCAAAAATACCAACAAACTGCCTTCCCGTTAGGCTGATTACTAACTCTGAACATTGGTCTTGCTGACTGCGATAACTCGGATAACCTCAGAATTTCTACCCTCGCCTGTGTCAGTGTGAAAGAGGGTGAGGAAGGTGTCATGGAAAACAGGAGAATTGGCCTAAAAAAGTCATGGAAAAGTCATGAATTTTTGAGACTGTGAACCTGTATGGACCCTGTACCCATGTGTGGTACAAAATATGTTAACACTGTCCGTTGGGACATACTTTGCACAAATCCTGGCTATGATACACAACGGTGTGTTGTATTTAGGGTTAACACACGTCAGTTTTTGCCTTCAGAGTTTGGATGAACAGCATTTCTGTAAAACTGCCAGCACAAAAGACGCATTCCTTACCGTACAAACATTGTGCAAGTGGCATTTGTTTGGGGAAGTCCCTTTGACTTGTGGTCGTGAGTTCGTATCCCGGCTGGGGCCAAATATTTGTACTGGCTTTTTCACCGTTGCCCTGTCTTTGATATCACCCGTATGCGGTTGAAAAGAATGTTGAAGTCCCGAACACCCACCCACCCACCTTTTTGACTTGTAGTTAGTTAACATGAAACTAGAGTTGCTGGTGGAGGAAAAAAAGTTTTGAAAGGAAAAATATAATTGACTGTACACATGTACTGCCGCAGTCATATTTAGCCAGAAGCATTTTTAAGTGCAAATGACATATACACTCTGTGTGTGTGTGTGTGTGTGTGTGTGTGTGTGTGTGTGTGTGTGTGTGTGTGTGTGTGTGTGTGTGTGTCTGTGTGTGTGCAAATACTTCTCTGATAATTTAAGAGAAGTCAATCTGCTGTCAGTATGTCAATGCACAGTGAAAATGCACTTATTTCTCCTGTGTTAGGGAGTTTGTTTACATATATTTCTATCTTTTGTAGACATTAATGAATGGTTTATCACATCACACTTGTATTTGTAGTAATCAGTAGCCTGAGAGAGAGAGAGAGAGATCTTAAATAAGGGTATCTTTGTATGTTCATACTATTCGTTACATTTTATTATGGCTAGTAGTCATTTGAGGAGGGCATAGTTTTTGGTTGTGGATGGCGTAAGTAAGTTAGATCAGCACAATTTTTACCTGAATGAAGTTGATATAACAGGCAGGCGTTGCAGTGACAGATTTTACCACAATTTGTAAACTCTTCATTTAATTAAATTATTAAAATAAGGAATAGATGAAGTTAAATCAGACGGTCAAATATTTTCCCACTTATTTTGTAGTTTTATGTGTTTTAGTACATGTGTATAGCTGTCAACATTTGGATTTGTTTATTTTTGAATCACATATTTTATTTGTCGATTTTCCCCCCATTCTCAAAAGAAACATATTTGATCAGTGACGAGAAAACTAGCGAAATGTTTATAGGCATAGCAGCAACCAAGAGTGACAAAGGGATAAGAGTAGACTAATAAGTTACTACACGTATAGGTTAGCGCTACTGTGGAGATCGAGCTGGCCCATGTTAACCAAGTACTGTCCCAGTTACTTTGTCCCCGGGAAATCCAAAGAAACTGGGGGGAGCGAGGGTGGCCGAATTGGTCGAGCGTTGTACTTCTAATGCTCGGGTCGTGAGTTTGTATCCCGTCTGGGGCCAAATATTTGTGCTGGCTTGTTCATCGTTGCTCCGTCTTTAATATCACCCGTATGTGGTGGAAAAGGACGTTAAACCCCCTAACACCCACACCCACCCAAAGAAACTGGATCAGTCAGGTGCGGCTTTGCATCCAGAGGTCAGACTTGCTAAAAGATGGTCAGTGGCCCCCCACCCCCACCCCCCAGTATTGTGCAAGTGTCTCACCCCAGTGCCAAACTGATTCACAGACATAATTTATTTGCACTCTAACATGTTCACAGACATGATAATGAAAATCCTCTCTTCCAAAAGAAAGCGAGAGCTGGGATAGCCAAATGGAAGAGCGTTGGACTCTTAATGCTCGGGTCGTGAGTTCGAACCCCGGCTGGGGCCAAATATTTGTGCAGACCTTTTTCTCGTTGCCCAATCTTTTGATATCACCCACATGTGGTGGAAAAGGGCGTTAAACACCTAAAAATTCACCCACCCACTCCAAAAGAGAGCCCCCTCAGGTCTGTTTCGTGAGAGTGTTCACCGCCCTGTAGCATGTGGGTTACTCTTACGTTTATGTCACTCTTGTTATTACTAATTAAAGGGACTAACGTTACCTTTTTTAATGCCCACCGATTGTCCCGAGCTGTTTTTATGGTATCTGTCATCGCACCAGTTAGGCACCAGGGCCCGCATGTAAAAGTCGGGGTTAGAGAATTTAGCCCAGGGTTAGAGTCTAACCTTGAACTAAACTAGCTCTAGGGTTAAATTTTCTGTTGTTTTTTGTTTTAAATCAGGAAGCGGGTCCATTCCAGCAAGGTGCCTATGCCGTTATAGAAGGATTTTTGTCTGTCTTTCTTCGCTTTCTTTTTTTTATTGAATTTAGTTTTGGGGTTTCTATTGTCCTAGTCTGGGTTAGGCCCGTAGCCGTGGGTTAAATTAACCTCGACTTTTACATACGGGCCCTGGACATTGCCAGTGTCTGAAATGCTGGCACTTGGCCAACAGAAGTATACTCCATGGTGCGGCGATTGCACTGAGCGCTCCAGCAGCGTAACAGCAGTTGTAAAATTTGAACGTTCAGCTGCTGTGAACAACATTGTAGTGCATGAAGAACTGTACTAATCATCAGGATAGAGTACATGTATTTTAAGCTTACAGGCACACTCACAAGCGAAACTGTTCCACAAGATACAGACTTCAACATAAGTCAAGGACCACCTTGACAGACAGGTCTAATTTTTAAGAATTCACAAAAAAATAGAGATCAAGGAATCTTTCAAAATTTTTTGCTGTGAAAGTGTTAAAGGGTTAACAGTGCATCCTGCAAAGCTTGCTGAAGCTGAAAAACCACCATGTGCTGCACGGACATCTTCCAGGAATTTTAGCCAAATTTGCAAGTGGTCCTTGACTTATGTTGAAGTCTGTAGATTGGCTAAGCAAACATGGAATTGGTCCATTTAACTGTGGTTTTTATTATAGGAAAATACTATTTAGCTATGTCATGGTTGGATTTGTCAAATCCATGTGCAGACTCGTTTACGGTGCCTGTCTCGCCTTCGTGTACACACGCACGCACATACATCAAGTGTGCACGCTAAAAATCCCACGTTCATCTTTCGAAGAAGAGTAGGCTGTGGCCGGTGGCGTGGTAAAACAGAAATACTGTCGCACGCACCAGAGTGAATAGCAGGGTGGAGGTTTGCACGTAAAGTAGCGCTTACCGGCAGCAGGCTTTCACTGCTTCGTCCTCCAGCCCTGCGGCGCCGTGAGCATCTCAGTAGAGATGGATACGTGCGCCGAGGAGAAGTCTGCCACTACCATACCTTGTCATACTGTCTAGCAACAGTCTAGGTATCACCGTCGTAATTAACCTTGGTGGTGCTTACCACTGAACGTTCTGAACTACTCTATGGCATTTCAGCGTAAGACATATTAATTCAGCAAGACAAGGGTAAATATCTGTTACTTTGAATTATACCATAATTACTATCACAATTCATTTGCATAATAATGAGTCACATATAGTCAAAATACTGGTCACGATGAATGCATTTAGATGTACACATGTATGTTATACGCACATTTTATGAATGTATGAATTTACAAGTTACGGTTTGCTGTTGGTGGTGGCATTGTTTGATAGGGAGTTTCTTACGAAGATCTCTGATTTTAGCAGTGATTTAAGTTCAGTTTTATTTTGAAATGAATTTGACATCTTAACTTTTTTTTCTTTTGACTTGTTGACCGTATTTTGGAGTGTGGTTTGTTTTGTGTGGTGCTGTATCAAGTGTGTATGACACTGTATCTTACTGAAGTGAATGTATTTCAGAATAATTACTAAATTTTCTGAACTTTTTCCACCCCCTCATCTCTTTTTGCAGCATTTATTACCATATCAGACATATTCCAGTGTATCTTCCAGAACTTCAGCACATTCGTAGAACAGTGTTTGTGGTTTTGCTGAAAGGGTAGCCCTTGTTGTATGTATATATATATATATATTGCTACTGTTAATCCTACTGAGTGAAAGTCGAAGGACAAAACCATTTGAAAGAAAGCAGAAACCTTGAGAAAAAATTTCAGATACAGAGACAAGTTCATGTACTGTGCTTTTGTGTATTCGGTGTTTCCTGGAGAAAAAAAAAAAAAGAAATAAAGAAAAAAGGGGTCACCTTGAATGGTATTTTTGAAGCTTGTTTGGCTAAGATAATCAGGTATGTAAATATGGAAAATTCCTATTTTTATGAGCCTGGTCAGATCTAAACACAAATATCTTAGCTAAATGCACTTCATGAATACTGTCCCCTTTAGCTGGTGACAAGCCAAGAAAATTGTCTCTGTTTGTGATTGAAATGAGAGCCCTTTCTGGCCTCCAGGCTATTCTTGCAACTTTGTGACCTCTGACATTCAAGAAGAAAGGCACTCTTTGGGACTTGTTAAGCATTGGTGCACTATGTAACGTATTTTGCTGACCTTGACCTAAATGCAGGCCTCTGATGCTTTGACTGTACACATCAAACAGTTTTGGTGCACAAATTTCAGACATATTTGGCAAAACGTTTGCCTTCAGTGTTGTACCTTGGACGTACATCCTGTGAGGAACCCAAACTATTCTGATTCCTTAAATTGGTGTGAATGTGAAATGTTGCTGCAACTATAATTAGTGTCGTACATGTACTGGCAAGGACAGCATCGAACTCAAGTATTCAAGCATATCATTGAGACAGATTTGTTTTGTTTAACCTGATGACTTTCATTTGTATGCGTGTCTCATATTTCTACATGTACAGTACTGTACTGTAATTATCAGATACATTGAATTGCCATTGTTGCCTTGTACTCTCCATCTGCGCTGAGGTTATATACATATTATATATACAAATTGTACATTCTACACAGCAGTCTTTCTGTGCGCATAAAACTGTTGATCGTTGTACGTGTACACCTAATTTTGTTTTTCTTCTTCCAGGCAGAATTGTAGCTCCAGCACAACTGACCTGAAAAATCATTGCTCAATGTCTCAGCCAAATTATTTGCTGAAAAAAAAAAAACATGCACTTTGCTTTATTGTATTTTCTTGTGACTGTTGGTTTTCTCACGAATTTTTCTCATTCCCTGGTCAGTTTAATTCTCAGGCTTATCTTTTCAAAAGATTTCTCTATATGTTATGGTGGGTGTTGCCAAAGTTCGGTGCTACGCCAGCCTGGCATTTTGGTGGTGATGTTGTATTTAGCTGTGTATTCTGTGAGCTCCAGCAGCTGTTTCCCTCATCCGCACACAAACATCTTGTACATCGCACATTATATTTGTCTGCGCTGGCATGAGAAGAACGACAAGGATTCAGATGGTGAACATATGGGAAGACCATGGCAGGTTTAAGATGATTCTCTAATCTGTTCGAAGAGCTGAAGTTTAAGCACAAACACATGTTCATTTTGTTGACTGGACTTAAGGGTGAACTTCAGCCACTTTCCTGTAATATGTGCAGCTTGATTTCATACCTCTGTCGCTCAAGGAAGAGCATTAAATTTTGCATTTGCAAGGATTCGATTTGCACACAGGGCATTCCTGGCTTAACGTGTATGGGAATTTTGAGATTTGACAATTTTCTCTTTGAGAATTGAGAATTTTTGTACATAGCATTTTCAGATGATTTCTGGTCAACAAAGAAATGCTTTCACTTTGTAACCAAACACTACGCAGATTGCTGTGGTATTTTGTCAAAGATAATTGTTCGCTCAAGACAATGGTAAGAGGAAAATATGAAGCAAGTATGATGGCCAGTTTCTTTTGAAATTAATTGGATGATCAAACCTGTATGATTATTTGCAGCACATACTGTGCCCATCTTGGCTTATTTGTGACATTCTTTTCTCCGTGTATTTTTCTGCTGATGTGTATGAAGGTTAAGTATGGGTGCATTTCAAAATGAATGACTTATCATTTTGACTTCAGTGTCGACAGTCGCTGGAGTTTGCTACTTCTGTGAAACCATAATTCTATGTTTTGTCCAGTGCAAATGAGTGTTAGTCCAAAGAAGGAAAAAGGCCTTGAAGAGTTCCTTAATCTTAAAACACTCTCTTCTTAGTGTCAGAATACATACTCCAGTATTTTGATTTTCATTTCCTTTTTTTTTCCTTTTTACTCTTATACTTAAATGTTTCCATTCTCAACTGCTTTAACTGTCTGTTCTTTTCTGCTTGTTAGATCGCGTCACTTGACTTCGCAGCTGATGATCTGTACTCTGCTTACAATGTCGCTGGCGACGTGGTACGTGGCGTACACTGTCGTTGAGGACACAGTACGCCATGCATCGTATTGCCGAAACGATACGACAGTGACTATGTCGGCGATGTAAACGCTTCTCACAGCATAGATCTGTGCACGACTAAGTCATCCTTTCTTCCATTTCTCCATCAAGGGTCTGATGCATGATAGGAAAGAGGCGGAGTACACTTAGTATGAGAGGCTTATGCTACCACTTTTGAGCTCATAGATTGTTCTGTTTTCGTGGTATCTATCATCACACTACTTACAGGGGCGCCGGAAGATGTTGGGGGGAGGGGGGACAGAATCTCAGAGGGGGGGGGGGGGGGACGCCAGAGCCAGTGAAAAGAAGGACGTTGCCCGAAGAAAGTGAAAAGCGAGGGGGGGGGGGGGGGGGGGTTCAGATGCTGCGAAGACAAAAACCTTTACGAACCAGGGAGCCACTGAAAGGTAGGACGTTGCCCAAAGAAAGTGAAAAGCGGGGGGAGACGACTTTCTGCCAAGTCGTTTTGATATTTCATGCAACGGCTAAACTGAGTTCTCTGTTGGGTGGGATAAGGGAGAGAGCCGGAAGAGGGGGAGGGGAGGTAGGAAAAGGGGGGGGGGGGGGCAAGACCATGGCTTTGCCCCCCCTCCTGCCATAGTCACCTGATTTTCCAGGGGGGGCAAAAAGATACTCTTGCCCCCCCCCTGCTTGGGTACAGGGGGGGGGGGGGCAGCTGCCCCCCCCCCTGCCCCCCCGGTTCCGGCGCCCCTGATTTAGACACCTGGGCCCGCATGTAAAAGTCGAGATTAGGGAGTTTAGCCCAGGGTTAGAGTCTAACCTCGAACTAAACTAGCTCTAGGGTTAAATTTTCTGTCTCTCTCTCTCTCTCTCTCTCTCTCTCTCTCTCTCTCTCTCTCTCTCTCTCTCTTTTTAAATCAGGAAGCTGGTCCATTCCAGCAAGGTGCCTATACCGTTATAGAAGGATTTTTGTCTTTCTTTCTTCGCTTCCTTTTCTTTTTTATTTAATTTTGTTTTGGGGTTTCTTTTGTCCTAGTCTGGGTTTGGCTCGTAACTGTGGATTAAATGAACCTCGAGTTTTACGTACGGGCCCTGGA
>JACVVK020000176.1:25000-27500 GCA_018292915.2 Batillaria attramentaria | reverse complement strand
AGACGATTGCTTACTGGTATCGGAGAAGAGACCCTCTCTCTCTCTCTCTCTCTCTCGCCTTAGACGCGCGCTTGCGCGCGCACGCACGCACCCCCCCCCCCCCCCCTACACACACACACACACATTATGCAAAGACCTTGGAATCAGAAAGACGCGTCACTCCTGCCCTCGTAAGAGAGACATATAGCGGGACAACGCGAAGAGTTGTCTGCCCGCATTAGCGCGCATCCTAGATCTGGCCCCTATAGTGACAGCATGGCGGAAAGTGGAAAGCGATCACAAAAGCCGGGCATGCAATTGTGTTCTGCGCCGAATTGTTCAAATAATAGACAAATATAAACGGGGAAATACTTCTTTTGGTATTCCTGTTGAAAAACAAACATTTTTTTTTTTCGCTTTCTTGTCAAAAAAAAAAAGACCTCAAGTGGTACGTGTGCATGCAGTGTAAACAAACAGTAAACACACGCGGCTGACGCAGATACAGCGTAATTTTTTTTCCCCCTGACAACTTTACAAATCACGGTGACTTAAATTGTGCTAGCGTCTACCTGCATCTAAATTCAGAACACACACACACACACACACACACACGAACACACACACACACACACACACACACACACACACACACACACACACACACACACACACACACACACACACACACACACACAGAGTTGTCACTCATACGGCGGCAGGTACGTTCATCGGCACTTGTTCCAGTTCACATACTGTTGGGGGGAAATCTGTAGGTATGTACAGAACTCTTTTCTTAAAAATCAAGAGGTTTGCATGCAGTGTAAACAAACAGCAGTAAACACACGTGGCAGGCGCAGACATCAGGTTTTGGTGTTGTTTTTGTTGTTTTTTTGGCGGTGGTGTTTTTTTTTTTAAAACTTTACAAATAACGTTGACTTGAACTGTGCTAGCGGCACGTTGCACTGATACACACACACACACACACACACACACACACACACACACACACACACACACACACACACACACACACACACACACACACACACACACACACACACACACACAGAACAAAATCATCCGGCTGAACTTCATTCTAACCATTGTAAAACCATATCACAACATAGAATCTGCTGGATCGTCAGTCGCAGATATGATTAATGCTGAGTTAGCAGGAAGTATTCAGCGGATGCGTCCATCTTTGGATCTCTCGCACATTCGATCTTTCTGTGTTCCGTACTAGTTTTACTTGAACACATCGAACGAAATGCACTGCGTAGCCTACGTACAGCAGTGAAAGCCAAACTAGATCTTTCGTTCGTCCAAAAAAAAAAAAAAAAAAAAAAACCGCCACCACCACCACCACCACCACCACCACCACCACCAACAACAACAACAAAACAACAAAACCCCCAAACAAAACTCTTAGTTTTGGCTTACAGCCGCGCAAGCCCCCCCCCCCCCCCCCCCCCCCCCGTCCTCCCCGCAAAACAAACGAACGAACGAAGCACACAAAAAACAAAAAAGCAGACAAAATACAAAGAAAGAAAGAAACAAAACAACAAAGAAAAACAAATACCACCAATCAAAACAAGAAAATCCCCAAAAGAAACAAATCCCCCCCCCCCCCAAAAAAAAAACAAAAACAAAAAAAAACCCTAAAACAAAAACACAAAAAAAGAAAAAACAACGCACAGAAAAAAAAAAAACATTAACCCCCCCCCCCCACAAAAAAATCCCGAACAACAACAACAACAACAACAAACAAACAAACAAAAAGCCGGATGTTTCTTCCCATAGTATTGTACTTTTCTTCTCGTTCTCTTTTGCGCTGTGTATCCAGTCTTCGCTTGAATGGAGACACTCCCGATCGAACAATCATGTGCACACGCATTGTGGTGTATATATAATTCTTATATTGCAGACAAGCCTCTTCCGGCCTCGGGAGACGTGGCCAAGGAGGTCAGTCCAGTGGACGTGTGACGTTGGCTGTCGTGTGCATGTCCGTCACCTGCCTGCTGGCCTACCCTGTCGGTATCGTGGTTCAGTTGCTGGAGGCCTTCTTGTGTTTCGGGCCCGACCAGAGTCACAGCTGCAACGTGTCTGTGTTTTCAGACCTGTATGTCGCCACTATTTTGCTGCAGGTGAGGTGATGTTTTGTTTTGTTTTGTTTTGTTTTGTTTTGTTTTGTTTTGTTTTGTTTTGGCTAGGTTGGATTGACTTGGCCTGGCTTGGTTTGGCTTCGGTTCGGTTGGATTTGGATTTGGATTTGGATTTGCTTTGCTTGGCTTTGCTTGGCTTGGCTTGGCTTTGTTGGATTTGCATTTGGAACTGGATTTGGTTAGGTTGGGTTGGATTTGGTTTGGTTTGGTTTAGTTTTGTTGGGTTGTGTTGCGTTGCGTTTGGTTTGGGTAGGGTAAGGTTTAGTTCGGGCAACCCATGTGTGATCGGGGAAGTCACATCCTGGATGGACACCCTCACTAGGTAAGGTTGGGCTAGATCTGGATTTGGAAATGGTTTG
>JACVVK020000176.1:0-20000 GCA_018292915.2 Batillaria attramentaria | reverse complement strand
AGTGAGACAAGCGGATTTGTGTGAACTGCCTCTCTGGCCTAAACGGAAAGTAGACGTGCATTACTCCAGTGAGGCCTGAGCGGAAAGGAGACATTCAGTTGTTTTTTAAACCCCAGGTGCGTGCCTTTGAATGGTCTGTTCATGGTAGTAACTGTTTCTAGATTGAAGCATTTTTAGGGGTGACTATGATGCCTGAGGCTAATAGGGAATATAATTCTAGGCATTTTGAGGCCGTGTGTATTTGTCACACAGACGCTGTCACAAGTGGGTCAGTAGTCTTTCCAAATAATTCTCTGTTTCAGAGCTCTGTAGACTTGTAAACTTTTCATCAAACCACATTTCACTTCTATGGCCTGCCCGAAAGTTGAATTCCCCGCGGACTATAAACCGCTACCGCACCTGGCCCCCGCCTCCTATAATTATTGTACCTATTTAGAGCGAACGGCAGCCGTTCATTCTGGCTCTTAACTGAGGTCATAACTTTGGCTCATAAGTTTGGCTCACTACCTAGTACAAATGGCCCGAAAGAGGCTGTTTCTGCGCCCTAAAGACGGCCAATCATCATCATCATCAAATTCAAATTAAAATTTCAAAAATTCAAATTAAAAAATACGTTATAATCTGTTCTAAAAGTACATTTTAAAACAGAAAATTGTCTTCATGCATTCACTCCGCTCGTCGTCGTCGTCGTCATCATCATCATCATCATCGTGACATCACGTTTCCGCCATCGTGATCAGCCCAAGTCGGTCCGTGAGCAGCTACCAATGTGTCCCTTTAAACTAACAACCCCTAAACACTGTGGACTTGCTAGCGAATCTATACAGTCTTTGATAGCGCAAAGCCACGAGTAAGGGATTACATCCATTATTTAATCCTAGCAGAACCCGCCCTCTAACTGAATATCGCAACGCCGGCCACATACGCTGAGGCCCTCTTTGAGCCGTCCCACCAGGGCTGGTTTGTGCTTGAACAAAAATCCCCAAACGCGCCGTAAAAAATTGATGTGGGCGGGCGGGCGCTGGTAAATGGCTGTAATGGTGCTGCTGACAATACCAGTTAGCCGCACTTGATAGCGGGGGTGATGATGACGAAATTCATGTTCTCAGTTGGGAGGTTTTGGGTGTTTCGTTTTTTTCTAGTTCTCTCTCTCTCTCTCTCTCTCTCTCTGTTGTTGTTGTCGTTGTGTGTGTGTGTGTGTGTGTGTGTGTGTGTGTGTGTGTGTGTGTGTGTGTGTGTGTGTGTGTGTTGTTGTTGTTGTTGTTGTTTTTGTTGATGTTGCATGTGTTGTGTTTGGTGTTGTTGATTTTGTTGTGGTGTTGTTGTTGTTGTTGTTGTGTATTGATCAGGGCCCGCATGTAAAAGTCGGGGTTAGGGAGTTTAGCCCCGGGTTAGAGTCTAACCTCGAACTAAATTAAACTAGCTCTAGGGTTAAATTTTCTTTTCTTTTTTAATCAGGAAGCGGGTCCATTCCACCTTGGTTCCTAAGCCGTTACAGAAGGAATTTTGTCTTTCTTTCTTCGCTTCCTTTTTTATTTAATTTTGTTTTGGGGTTTCTCTTTTCCTAGTCTGGGTTAGGCCCGTAGCCGTGGGTTAAATTAACCTCGAGTTCTACATACGGGCCCAGGCTTATACAATACTCCGGCATCAGAATGACACAGCACAGCACACAATTATACAGTGTGGATCAGACAATAGTCACTGGTGTCATATATACTTATATACTATCAGTTTCCAGGGCTTTCAGCATTTCTCTTTTTTTGGTGTGTGTGTGTGTGTGTGTGTGTGTGTGTGTGTGTGTGTGTGTGTGTGTGTGTGTGTGTGTGTGTGTGATGGTGTCAGTGTGTGTGCAATTCCTCATCAGTCAATAAGTCAGATCAGTGTCTGTGAAGACAATGCACCGCTTGTTAGATTAGCATCAACAGCAGCAACAACAACAACCGAGACTGAGTGTGTATTTTTCAACTCAACTTCCACTCTCAGCTTCGAAACACTCCTTCCGTAACAAGAGAGCAAACCAGTGGTTATGTACACCGAACCCGGCTGCCATATAAATACTGGCTGTATTTGCATACCTACACACACAACACAACACTACACTACGCTACACAAAAGCACACGCGTAATGAACGCCTGGCAAGCACACTGTGGGAGACGCCAGTGGCACGGTGTGTACGAAACTAACACCGGCTTTCTGCAGGCGACACCGTCTGAGAGTCTCTCTCTGTCTCGCTGTCCTTGTCTCCGCTTTCTGTCTCTCGTCTCTCGCTGGTTCCCGAAGGACGCGATGTCAGAGTCAGTTTAGCGCACACTCGCTGAAGCGGTCAACCTCTTGGGGTGATGCAGACTAGTTTATAGGGGGGGCCAGGCTAGTGCTGTCCACATCTCGTCGTAGACGGTGTTCGTTCGTGCTAGTGGTATGGTACTGTCAGCCTTTCGCCGCACGGCGGTGTTCGTGTTTAGGTAGGGAGAGTTTGGTGAAAGTAGGTAATTCTACTGCTGCACGTGCAGGGCAGCTTAGGGTCGTCGCTGTTGGACCTTGGGTGTTGTGGCAATGGAGCGACGAGGACTGGACTGAACTTCTGAGACCATGTACAGAGCTGAGGGTACGTAACAAAATCTTACGCACTGGTATGAGTGACGTTGTCTCTGTGTGTGTGTGTGTGTGTGTGTGTGTGTGTGTGTTCGAGTTATAATTTACGAATTCTTCATATTTCTTACAATTTTTTGCTCGCCCATTCTGCCCCCCCCCCCCACCTCTTCATTCCCTCTCCGGCTGAGAGTTCGAATGTACTTTTTGTATGATGTTACTTTAGCCTTGCTGTTTTTTTTTATATTTTGTTTCTTTTCATCTTTGCCTGGTGTAGTCTTTTTTTTATCTATTCATTTATTTTATTGTAGCAACGGCTGATTGAAAATTAATCATTGTTTGGTTAAATCACTTTCGCTGGAAAATAAAGTTCGTTCTCTCTCTCTCTCTCTCTCTCTGCTGTGTCGTGTCTGCAGTGTGAGCGGACGTTAGTAGTAGTAGTAGTAGTAGTAGTAGTAGTAGTAGTAGTAGTAGTAGTAGTAGTAGTAGAGAGAGAGAGAGAGAGTGAGTGTGTGTGTGTGTGTGTGTGTGTGTGTGTGTGTGTGTGTGTGTGTGTGTGTGTGTGTGTGTGTGGCAATAGCAACGGCAAGAATGAAAACTGGACCACTGGACCAATGTCTTTTACCGTTGGCAAATAAAGTTTCATTTCATTTCATTTCATTTCTCTCTCGCTCTCTCTCTCTCTGTTACCGAAGTGACATTTACTAGATATTTCCAAAGCAAAATACTTATTACTAACACACTGAATGGTTAAATGGGGCGGTCGGTGGTCTAGTGGTTAAGAGACTTGTCACCAGTGCGAGAGGTCAGGGGTTCAGAATTCAGATCAGAATTTTTCCTTCTCGTATGTGGCACCGTTCATTCGGGCCGGTCGTCGGGGGTTCGCTACGGGTACTCCGGCTTCCTCGGGATGTTAGATAAATGCAATTCTAAATTCCGAAATTTAAGTAGCTGAGGTGGCCCTTCGCACCACGTGATTGTAATGTGTTTATGTCCAGTGTGTGAGAGAATGCGTGTGACTCACGTGAGCGTGCGTGTTGGGTTCAGATCGCGGCGCTTTGTGCCGATTCATGAAATTGGGTAAAGCGCGTATACAATACTCATTATATTATTATTATTATTATGGTATGGCATGGTATGGTATGGTATGGCAGACTTCTCCTCGGCGCACGTATCCATCTCTAATGAGATTCTCATGGCGCCGCAAGGCTGGAGGACGAAGTAGGGAAAGCCTGCTGCCGCTAGGCGCTACTTTGTGTGCAAACCTCCACCCTGCTATTCACTCTGGTGCGTGCGACAGTATTTCTGTTTTACCACGCCACCGGCCACAGCCTACTCTTCTTCGAAAGATGAACGTGGGATTTTTAGCGTGCACACTTGATATTTGTGCGTGCGTGTGTACACGAAGGCGAGACAGGCACCGCAAACGAGTCTGCACATGGATTTGACTCGATATGGTATGAAAAAATCCAACCATATTCTTGCCTACCGGGGACTCGAACCAGGCAGCTCAGGATCCGAAGTCGGATGCCTTAACCACTAGACCAAATCCCCTACCATACCATACCATACCATACCATACCATACCATACCATTATTAAATCTTGGCAAAAGCACTCGCACGCTCATGCGCCAGACTGCCTTACTCACACGTGCATTACGACATCCCTCCATTAAACTGATGCACTGCCAATAAATTTACTTCTCATGACGTGTGACGTGGGTCAGTGTAAAACAAGCTAACGAGAGGTGGTGGTGGTGGTTTGGTGACTGGTGTTTTGTGACTGCGAAACAATTTAACACCCGTCACTTGCTTTGGTGTTGAACGCGTTCGACAGAGAGAACAGTGACCTTGCTTTAACCCTATTGATGAGTCAGTTCAGTCAAAAGGACAGCTTGCGAATTTGGACGAATTTTTTTTTTGGGATTACTGGGCCCGTATGTAGAACTCGAGGTTAATTTAACCCAAGGCTACGGGCCTAACCCGGACTAGGACAAAAGAAACCCCAAGACAAAATTAAATAGAAAAGGAAGCGAAGAAAGACAGACAAAAACCTTTCTATAACGGCATAGGCACCTTGCTGGAATGGACCCGCTTCCTGATTTAAAACAAAAAACAACAGGAAATTAAACCTAGAGCTAGTTTAGTTCGAGGTTAGACTCTAACCCGGGGCTAAACTCCCTAACCCCGACTTTTACATGCGGGCCCTGAGCTTTACAGAGGCAGATTTATGTTTCGGAACAGTTACGCTTATGAATGTGCCTGTAGCGTATCTTCATGATCAGTAGAGTTCGGAATGCAATACACTGCCGTCTGCAGGCTGCGCCGGCGAGCGAAAGTTTAAATTACTCCGCTCAACGGTTCCCCTCAACATGAGCCGCTGACTCCTCTCTATTCATGTCGTGTCGCCTGAAACCTTCTGCTGGCTCGGTGCAAGCCGGTGAGATGCTGTCACCGTGCAGGTGTGTGTGTGTGTGTGTGTGTGTGTGTGTGTGTGTGTGTGTGTGTGTGTGTGTGTGTGTGTGGGTGTGTGTGTGTGAGCGCAAAGAGTGTTTCGTAGAAAACAGACACTGAGGCGCTATATAAACTGTATTCATTATTATTATTATTATTATTATTATGTGTTTTAAGTAGAACGATGCTAGACGCTGCCAAAAACAGCCCAGAACGGTTCAGAGTAGATATGAGGTTGGAGGATGGACCTTGAAGTGACATGCTGTGCCTTTTCGCTTTTTAACCATTCGCTTCAACCAGACGACAGACCAGCTTGGTGACTCAGTTGACAGGTGCCAAAGCAGGGTCATCGCACGATCTTTAAATCTGTCATGTGTCGCGAGAAGAGGGAATTACGTCGCAGAATCGGTTCCCAAGGATACAGTTTTTTTTCTTCTTCTTCATCTGTCATTTCCGAAGAGCTGTGGGACGAGAGCACGCGTGTGCTAAAGTTACACATGCGGTTGGCAGCATTTAATTATTTATCGTATTTCGTCTTCACTTTCAGTATTCGCTGCACGATTAACACATTGACCGCTATTTTGTCGCAAGATGACCTCCCCCTTTCATCGTCATGGCACAAACGGAGATAGACCCTTCTCAATCGTGCACAGGCTTAGTGTAATGTGTTTACACCCTCCCCATCCCCCCTACCCTCCCCCCTACCCCCCCCCCCCCCCAAAAAAAAAATAAAATAAATAAAATAAAATAAAATAAAATAAAATAAAATAAATAAAATAAAATAATTTTTTTTTTTTTAAATCGCATGATTAATTATGTAGTTGTGTTTGAATAAACAGACCAAGTGATCACCTACATATAACCCATGGCATCTGGATAATGTATGTAACTGTACATTAAGAATATAACGGAAAATTGTGTCTGAGCAGGTATCAATGAAGCTTGTGCCCGCGAGATTTTGCATGTAGGCATGTTGGCAAGTGTGTGTGTGTGTGTGTGTGTGTGTGTGTGTGTGTGTGTGTGTGTGTGTGTGTGTGTCTGTGTGTGTGTGTGTGTCTGTGTCTGTGTGTGTGTTTATATATATATATATATATATATATATATATATGTGTGTGTGTGTGTGTGTGTGTGTGTGTGTGTGTGTCTGTGTCTGTGTGTGTGTCTGTGTCTGTGTGTGTGTTTATATATATATATATATATATATATATATGTGTGTGTGTGTGTGTGTGTGTGTGTGTGTGTGTGTGTGTGTGTGTGTGTGTGTATTTATGTAAAAAAAATGTACCAAAATCAAGAATTAAAAAATCGTATGATTAAATACAAGGTGTAATTTGTGAAGGCCAGATCATCGCATAACTTCTTGATCTCTCTAACACGTCTCCTGCAGCACCCAACAGTGGGGAACCTGTTCGGACTTAGGTGTTTGGGTTGACTGAATATCCTTGTATATGTATAAGGCAATTTGACGTGAGAAAACCGATTTTTAAGCTTCACGAAACATAAAATAAAATAAAATCATATTATTAAAAAAAAATTATTGAATCCAGATTAGTTTGCCACCCGCGAATAAGCATTATTAAAGGTTACAAATGAAAGTGTGAAATAAAAACTGTACTAAAAACACCCATAAGAAAAGGGAATCAACGACCGCAGTAACTACAGGGTGGGTAGGTGGGTGTTTTGTGAGTTTAACGTCCTTTTCCCACCCTATATGGGTGATATCAAAGACGGAGCAACGAGAAAAAGGCCAGCACAAATATTTGGCCCTACCCGGGAATCGAACCCACGACCAGCTAGAGCATTGAATGTCCAACGCTCCACCATTCGGCTGTCCCGACTCCCCTCGCAGCTGCAGTGTACGGCACGTATCTTGATCTTCTAGTAGTGTACGAAATAAATGACGGTGAAAGTTAGTATTTTCATACAAGAATGCCGCCTTATGTATATCGGGCTAGTAACCTATACGATAGCCATGCTTTGTTGTTGTTGTTGTTGTTGTTGTTGACTTTTGCTGTTGTTCATGAACACCTAGGGACAGTAGCCTATGCAATAGCCATGATGGTGTGTGTGTGTGTGTGTGTGTGTGTGTGTGTGTGTGTGTGTGTGTGTGTGTGTGTGTGTGTGTTGTTAAAGCTAGGCACAGTATCTCTAGCTTTGCCCTTTGCGGTAGCATGTGGGTAAATAAATATCTGCCTTGGGCAAACATACACACACACACACACACACACACACACACACACACACGATCAAGGCAATGACCGAGAGAAAAAAAAAAAAAAAAACCGACAACAACAAAACATATTGAAACTGCAGTGACTTGATATCCTGTCGCAACCTTGCCAGTTATATCCTCAAGCGGTGTGACAATGTCGCTTGCATGCGACGGGGGAAAAAAAGAAAAGGAGAAGAAAAAGAAAGAATGAACAAGAAAATAAAAACCCGATGGAAGAAGAAGAAGTAAGGAACAAGATCCAGCGGAAGCCTCAGGCCTATGACAGGCACGTAGCTATAATGAAACCAAGAAAGCGCTGGCCGAAAAAAAAAAAAAAAAAAAAAGGCGTCAAGCAGCCATTACTTATTGATGAAAAGTGACTGTCTGCCTTCCCCGAATACACTTCTCACGGTCTTTGTAGGGCGCAAAGTGAAATGGCATTTTGTGCTTTTGCTTTGTGTGTGTGTGTGTGTGTGTGTGTGTGTGTGTGTGTGTGTGTGTGTGTGTGTGTGTGTGTGTGTGTGTGTGTGAGAGAGAGAGAGAGAGAGATCATTTTGACATGATCTTGTGCTTTAGTTGAAAGTGAATCGTTATTTCAAACCGAAGTGGTAATTTTGGACTCTCTTGTCCATGATCAGAGAGAGAGAGAGTACCCAATCACCTTTTCGTTTATTGATTTTAAAAAAGCAGTCAACTCGTCATTTTCTTTGCATTATCTCTCGGAGATCTGCCCCCCCCCCCCCCTTTTTTTTTTTCTTTCTCTTTGTTTCTTTTTTCTCTTTCTTTCTGTATTTTTCTTTTTGTTTTCCCTTTTTTAACTTTCTTTTTTTCGGTTTTTCGTTTTCCTCCACCGTTTTACCTTTTTTGTTTTTTTTTATTTTATGGGGGGCGGGGGGGGGGGGGTATGGGGAGGGGGGGGGGAGGCGAGTTCGAGTTGCCCTAGGTAAGATTTAGTGTCCGCTGAATTGAAAATTCGGCTAATTGGAGAAAGGTGAAAAGCAACAGATGGAGGGGGAGGGGGTGGGTGCGTACTGTGTGTGGGGGGTAGGGGGGGGGGATTCTCTTGTCGACACCAGGGTTGTGCACTGATCTTTCTCGCTGAAGGAATGTCTGTGGTCCTATTTTGTGACCTAACTTGATAAGGCGTGGAGAGAGAGAAGTGGGGGAGGGGAGGGGAGGTGGTGGAGAGGAACGGACAGACCCCCCTCCCCCCCCCCACACACACAGAGAACAGTTTGGGTTCTGTTCGGATTTTTTCGTCCAATATAATCTGTATAGACTCATGGTTTGACCGGTTTGTCAAGTAGGAAGGACTGAAGGACTACCAACCCCGTAAGTACGTTCACGGGTACAGGCGTACATTAAAATGCAGAAAATACAAGCATTACTGCGACAGCTGCTTGCTGCGACGTTCTAGACCGTAATCAATATACCTTGCCAGATTAAACAAACTTGTGTTGTTTTCATATAATAGACGTAAGGAACTATAAGATGGGTACTTATAATATTTCAGTGGGATAAATCTACTTCTAAGATCGTTAAGTGCTGTGCAAGTAAAAAGGAAATGCATTTCATCTTCCAGACGGTGATTACAGAGTGGGCAGTTTAGTAGTTGTTCGCCAGATGAATATCTTAACTTGTGTAGTTTTATATCAGAGATGCCTAGTCGAAACTTGATCAGTTTTGTCAGTTAGTTTAGAATCGGACGATAGTAAAGAGCGCTTTTGTAAGGGAGAACCTTCTTCCTACATGCGCGACGTTATCAGTGTAGATTTGGAAATTTTCACGTTTCTGCGTTTGAGAGAGTACGAATATATATAATTTATTATCCCTTTCGGGAAATTCGGGTTGCTTTCCCCCGGGGCACGCGCGTCGCTGCGGTGCAGCGCCACCCAATACCTATCCTATATTTCTTTTTACAATTTTCCTGGGGAGGAAAGCCGGATAACCCGGAGAGAAACCCCCGATGAGCAGCCCGGTAGCCAGGAAAAACCGGTATCACATATCACAAGCTCGACGTGGGCTCGAACCCACGCTTCATCGCCATGGCATTGGTAGCTAAATCCGACGCGCTACCTATTAGACGACCGCTCACCGCATAATTATGGTACGAATCATGTTACACAATGCTTTGGCACAGTACTCAGAACTGGATTCTCGTTTATCTGTGTTCGCTGCACTTAAAATAACCTACTGCCGGTCAACAAATTCGGTGGTATAGTGGTTAAAGACTGACTTAGTCACCAATGCGAGAGGTCCGGTTCGAGTCCCGGCCACTCGGAGCGAAGAATTTTTCTTTTTTCCTAGGCGGCACCGTCACTGACGCTCAGTTGGTGTAGTTCGCCCGTTAGGGGGTGCAAATGTATACCAGTCACGCGCAGGAGGGGCAAATAAACTCCGGTCGTCCACTAACTGGGGCGACTGTAGCCCGGCAACGCGGAAGGGAGTGCAAATGTACTCCGGGGTCTGGCGAGGTGAAGTCACGTGGCCGCTGACTTCGTTCTACGACTTTATGCGAAATATCGACGGAATTGACTGGTATACATTTGTACCCCTTAACGGGCGAACTATACCAAATGAGCTCCATGGACAGCTTTGTTTTGTATTTATTGACGAAACCACTTCAGTTGCTCTCGTTCTCAGTCAGTGTTGCTACTACAATGTACACTTTCACTCTTTGTCAAGACCCAGCAGTCGCCACCTGTCAGAGTAGAAACACAGTACAGCTCCTCTTTGGTCGCTGGCGTCCTGAAACAAACGTCCAATGAACAGCGAAAAGAATAAGTGTCGGAACATGTATGCACGCATTATACATCCATTCTGCTCTCCCCTGGCTCATTGTCCTGGCTGCCGTTAGAGTTGCCTCCCTCGAGCTTTTCTCCCCCCAAAATGTCAGCGGGGTAAAAAGCTGGAAATGAGAACAGAAATTACCGATCGCCTTTGCCGCGGTGCCGAGAGAACGACTATGACGATCTCCTGAGAGTTCCGGAACGTGGCTTCTGGGTGCGGGTTCAGTAATGGCGCATCCTGGGAGGAAGAGAGAGAGAGAGAGAGAGAGAGAGAGAGAGGAAATGTTGGCACTCATACTAATCGCCAGACATAGCTTCTATTCCAGCAAAGGGGAAAACACTAATTAGCACTTATCTCTTTCGCAGCTTTCCTGCAGGTCGCTTTAAGGCCGGAGCGGCCGCCATGAAGTGTTTTTGTCGTGAATGCGGATCTCGTCAGTCCGCTTTAACGCGCGAGACTGGGGTTCTGGCCACATGCAACCCCTAATTTGGCTCGTAGTTCTGGCTCGATTGCCGAAACCGGTCGTAAAGAGGATTGGTTGCAATGCCAAAGTCTGGCTCGAGAATTATTGGATAGTTGGGGTGGTTTTTGATGACAAGGCAGAACTGGTGTCGACCGGCAGTGTAGTTTCTGGCAGTGTGTGTGTGTGTGTGTGTGTGTGTGTGTGTGTGTGTGTGTGTGTGTGTCCTGTGTGTGTGTCACTGTGTGTGTGTCCTGTGTGTGTGTGTGTGTGTGTGTGTGTGTGTGTGTGTGTGACTGTGTGTGTGTGTGTCACTGTGTGTGTGTCACTGTGTATGTGTGTGTGACTGTGTGTGTGTGTGTCACTGTGTGTGTGTGTGTGTGTGTGTGTGTGTGTGTGTGTGTGTGTGTATGTGTGTGAGAGAGAGAGAGAGAGAGAGAGAGAGAGAGAGAGAGAGAGAGAAGGAACGAACGAACGAACGAACGAATGAACGAAAGAACGGGCTTTTTTTTTTCAACGGAAGAGAGAGAGAGAGAGAGAGAGAGAGAGAGAGAGAATAATTAAACTTTATTATTTTCCAACGGCTGAGGTAATTAACGTAAATCAATCAGTTTTCGTACCTGTGGATGCTTATTTATATTAGTAGAGCTTTGAATGCAACACACTGACATTATCTTGCCTTGAGAACGAGCATAACCTCAACGACCCTTCGCTGCCATAGTCCGCCGTGCCAAGGATTGTGGCAGACGCGGTGCGTTTCGGCCTCTGTTCGCTGAAACGCCAGCCTTTGTGCGTATGTGTGGCTATAGTATTGCGTGTGTTTAAAATGGTATGATGTGAAACGCCACCGATACAGGCACAAATGATTTGCAAGTTTAGAAATGTCATGATGTGGGCCTTTAAGTTTTTGTGCCCTTTGATTTTACTTTGCTGCGGCGTTACGTAAGTTGAGGTGGTCCTGAATTACGAACTGTTTCATCTGTGATAGCATCTCCATAGGCGTGATCAGGAAAAGGTCACTCGGTTTGGGAGGTGTTGGATTCAGGCCCCTGGCGCCTGGCATTCCGTATAAGTGTGTTCTGCGACATTGATAATGCATAGGATCTGACCTAAACTGATTGTTTGATAGGACGGGTCACGATATTGGCGAAGCTCTCTGTGGGTGTAACAGTGAAAAGGTTTTTGATTTCCCTATAGTCCGTAACCCATAGTGCCCTAAGGGGCACACACACACACACACACGGACACACACACGGACACACACACACACGCACACACACACACACACACACACACACACACACACACAGACTCACACTCCATGTTTTGGCGGAGCGCTGAACTGGCCTAACTCTTTTTCTTGGCCCACACAAAGGCGTGAGGTGGCGTTTTTGTTTGTTTGTTTGTTTGTTTGAAGTCTTATAACATGTTGGGCAAGGGTAGGGGAAGAGGAATGACAAATGGGACATTAGGGAACTCTTCGAACGAGTCTGATTTCGGTTTGTTTCTCACGTCACAAAATAAAGTTAATACAAAATAAGAACAATATTGTAACAGCCACTAGCATCGTTAGCCGTACATGTAACTCTTAGTAGCCCATGCAAAAATCGCTTTTTTTGTTGTTTTTGTTTTGCTGCCCCAACGCTTTTGCCAGTTCCAGCGGTGTTCCGCCCAGGTAATGGGTAGAATCCACGGAGGGCTCGGAAGCTGGGGCAATTTTTTATTATGCGTGATGATGGAGATGATGATGATAGTAAGATGATGCTACGGAGGTCCGTGTGGTTTGGGACTGCGGAACAGGGCCGCATTCCACGCTTCCTGTCATAAATATCCCGGCATTAACCAGGCCCGGGAACTACGGCACCTGCGGTGCCGGCCGTGTAATCATCCACATCATAAGACGTGTCATACTAAGGGAAGCACCCCCAAAGTCGCACCCATGAAATAGAGGTGAATCTTGGCTGTGTGGCAACAGCCTCCCCATTGGGCCCATGGCACACCCGCTGTGGGTAGGAGCCGACCTAGGTAGGAAAAATCCCGCTTGCCTCGGCTGGGACTCGAACCCGGGTCTCCCGGTCCATTGTCCGAAGTGCTAGCTGACCACTACACTACGGGGGGGTCGGTAAAGTGTTCCGATCACTAGGAGCCACTATTATGCAATCTGCAGCGGTCTTTGGTGTAGCAGGGAAGGCACACGCCTTGCGTAATATTTAATGGCTTGAAATGACTCCTACTGGTATGCAGTGGCGTGTTCTTTTTAACTTCTTTTATCATAAACAGTGGGCAGGGGGTGGTTAACAATCATGATTGTTTCAGCCACAGTCTGAATGAACGGAAACGGGGGAAAACAACAACAACAACAACAACAACAAAAAAAAACACCGTTGGCACCTCCATAGTTCTGTTGGCAGAAAAAAAAAAACTTGTCCTTTTGACCTCAGTGTGTTCGGGCTCCACAAACTGGCAAACCTGGCCGCAAGTCGATATACATAATCCCTTCGTGTTGCCAGTGCTGTAGGGCTCAGTCCTTGTTTGCGACACGCTGTTGGCAAGGTGTCTCTGGGGACCCATTACTGTTCTTCTTGGGCTGTTAGTTACCAGGGTCTTATGCTGCTAAGGAGCGGGGCTTGGCAAAGAGAGAGAGAGAGAGAGAGACAATGACAATGACAATGATCCTTTATTTATCAACGGTAAAGCTATTGGCACAGTTACCATTTTCAAACTTGCCGTTGCTACTCTAAATTTAAAAAAAAGAGAGAAAGAAAGAAAGAAAGAAGAAGAAGAAAGAAAAAAAAAATGAAGCAACAAACAAACAGTCAAGGACAATCATGAAGCAAACAACTAAATATAAGCCAAAAAATGAAGAAAAGAGAGAGAGAGAGAGAGAGAGAGAGAGAGAGAGAGAGAGAGAGATATGATGATGATGATGATGATGATGATGATGAAACTTAAAAAAAAATTCATGACATAGCATTTAGGCATTGCTGCCTGTGTTACAAGCTGTCCTGCTATTCTACGTTAAAGGGTATTTAAAAAAAAGACTACATCAAAACAAGGGGAAAAAAGAAAAGAGAGAGAGAGAGAGAAAAAAAAAAGACAAACAAAAGTATTAACTATCTAAAGGAAATGAAGAAGAGAAAAGTACACATGATAAACAAATCAAAACATATGTGGTATGTGCCGATGATATTGGCTGTATGCCAATTAAGAACTTCAAAGTCGTCACTAACATTCAAAAACATGTATGTAACACATTTCTGTCTGTATGGTCAGATGAGCGTGTCGTGTAGAACTTGTTTGAAGTTAGTGAATTTGGAAACGTTTTGGATACTCTGTGGTAAAGAGTTCTATATGGATGCTCCAGAGAAAGACAGGCTACATTTGTAGATATTAACCCTTGGACGAGGCATTGGGAGCAGACTGTTCCTTGTGTTGTGTTGTTTATCATGTTTGAAATTAAAACAGTTGATGAAGATATGTTGGGGCTTCGCAGTAAACAATTTTGTGCATCAGTAAGCATTTGTTAAGAGAGAGAGAGAGAGAGAGAGAGAGAGAGAGAGAGAGAGAGAGCAAAAACCTCTTTGAGTTCCCTTGACAGTGTCAGGGAGCTGCTGCTTGTATGTTTTTGTTTTAGGAAAAAGGCCTACTATTGTATTTTGTTTTTGTTTGTTAAGCAAATACATGTTCAATCAAGGCTCCCCGTACTAAAGGCTTCCTTCGGGAAGTCAGTTTGTTTCATAAACTTTGAACTGTGTGGTTTTACTTATGCATGTATACGTCCCATGCTTGGCGTTTTAAACTTGTGGTAACCAAAGACTGGTAGAATCTCATTTAACCTATAAACTTTTAGCCTATATTTACAAGTTGTTTTAAACAAGCTCTTTGCCTTTTAATGAAGGGGTCTTCAAACTTGTGGCAGCCGCGAATTAGTCTATGTCGCTGGCGCGGCGTTAAGCCTTAAAATACTCACTCACTCATCCCTGTACTAAAGAAACTCACAAATTCACAACCATTTTAGCCTTTCCTTAATTGGTTTCTGACGAGGGTTATTCTGCACTGCACATTCCCTCAAAGAAATGCACGTATTCAACGTCTCCGTGTCAAGGTCCCGATATTTGCAAGTTGAGCGTCTTTGCAGAATTTTTAGTCTTCAAGCGCGAGGGCTGAGATAAATTGTTCCCTTTGGGAGGCGTTGGTGGAAAGGGGCGTGGTAATGAGATTTTGATGGCAACAAGACTGTCTTCTTTTCACTCGCTACTCACATTATTAACCCTATTCGTACCGAGTGAATTATGCAGGAACTTTGTCCCCTGCCCATGTAAACATAGGGTGGAAGACCCAATCAACGCACGGTCGTGAAAATGAACAGAAAGCAATGACAAACACAATGAAGCTTTATTTTTCAACGGTAGAAATTGTCGCACACGTGTCAGTTTATGATTTGCCGTTGCTAAACTGCAAAATGTAAAACAAAAGAAGAGACAAGAGACCCCCCCCAAAAAAAAAAACAACAACAACAACAACAACAACACCAAACAACAACAAAACAACCCAAAAAACCCCGAAAAAAACCAAAACAAAACAAAACAAGAACAAAACAAAACAACACAAAACAAAACAACACACACACACACACACACACACACACACACACACACACACACACACACACACACACACACACACACACACACACACACACAACCCCATAAAATTAAAAACAACAACAACAATAACAACAACAACAAAACTATTAGATAATATTAAGTCAGCGTGAGAATAACAGCCTGACATGTACATGGCAAAGTTACATGTCATGCAAGCTTGAATAAGAATGGTATCTTGCACTACGTGTTCCACACAAGCACAAATAATGAAGAGAAGAATGAGACGAAGCAAAGACAGGAGAGCTCTAAGATAGATAATTAAAAGCATTTCTTCTAAAGATCTTTTAAGCTTATATGTACTTATTGTTTTTAGTATTATTATTATTTGTTTACGCTTTGGAAACGGCTCCGGGAGCCGGGAGAGCTGAGTGGTAGAGCGTTGGACTCTCAGTGCTCGGGTCGTGATTCCCAATCCCGGTTGGTGCCAAATATTTGTGCTGGCCTTTTTCTGATTGCCCCGTCTTAGGTATCACCCTTATGTGGTGGAAAAGGACGTTAAACACCTAATCCCCCCCCCCCCACTCCTTGGAAACGGCTCATCGTAATGTGTGCCGCTTTAGCACGTAGATTATATTGCTAGACACTCTTGGGACAGCTTTGTATGGACGATTTCCCCCTTTCAATATTTATGGCCAAAGCCTACGTTAGGGATTTCATTTTTAGCCTTTCTTTCTTTCTCTCTTTCTTCATTCATTTATTTTGTTTCCTTGACGCAGTTTATATGATACCAAGATGTGCGAAGTGTGCGCTTTAATCACCTCGTTTGTCTGTCACCGGACCGTTTTCTGTAAAAACATGTTTAGGGTCAGATGACTAATGAATGATTTCATTTTTGAGTCACGTGCTTAACAAAATGAGTCTATGTTGTATTTTAGCCCCCCGTTGTCTGTCTCTGGGGAGCCGGTGTGGCCGAATGGTAGAGCGTTGGACTTCTAATGCTCGGGTCGTGAGTTCGTATCCCGGCTGGGGCCAAATATTTGTGCTGGCTTTTTCATCGTTGCCCCGTCTTTGATATCACCCGTATGTGGTGAAAAAGGACGTTAGACCCCCAAACACCCACCCACCCACTCGTTGTCTGTCTGTGACAAAAAAATTAACATTGACTTTTTCTCAGGAACTCTAACAGTTAGAAGCACCAACCATGTCAGAATGGTAGTTGGTGGCAATGCCTTTTATTTGATTTATCTTGAATATGGCGAACACTTCAGTTTGAGAAACGTGCCATTTCGTTATGCATGAACATCGGCAATACAGGAGCTTCATTGGCTGCCGGTTAATATCTGCTTGTACCGTATTTAGTACAAGATTGCTACATTAGCCTTCCGTCATTTTGACTTATCACTTCCCACTGAGTACCTTTCTGATAAGCACACTACGTACGAAACATCCCGCACTCTCCGCTCATCCTCAGAAAAGCTACTTAAGGTCCCCCGGGTCAGCCTCAAGACATTTGGCCAACGTTCTTTCAGTTATAGCGTCCCCCGCGTTTGGAACTCCTTGCCATCTTCTCTGAGAAACATCCCTTCCCTCCTACAGTTTAAAGCACAACTCAAAACACATCTTTTCAAACTAGCTTTTAATCTTTAAGTTTAAACTCCACCGCCTGTATTGATGTGTATAAATGTGTGCATGTGAATGTTGTGTGTAGTGCGTGAGCAAAAAGAGCACTTGAGTGCTTTTCGAAGCAGAACTCCGCGCTCTACAAGTGTAATATTATTATTATACATACATACAGATCATTCGATTTTTTATATGAACAGGGGAGCCGGGGTGGTCGAATGGTAGAGTGTTGGACTTCTAATGCTCGGGTCGTGAGTTCGATCCCCGCTGGGGCCAAATATTTGTGCTGGCTTTTTCATCGTTGCCCCGTCTTTGATATCACCCTATGTGGTGGAAAAGGACGTTAAACCCCCAGACACCCACCCACCCACCCTATGTGGTGGAAAAGGACGTTAAACTCCCAAACACTCACCCACCCACCCTTATATGAACAGTTTGCTGGAGAGGAGAAGTACATTGATGGTGCGTTATTCCTTGTCCCGAATAACCGACCGATTTTACAGCAGGGCTGTACACACGACAACGGATACCCATTGCTTGAAACGTGGTCATTCGTAGGGTTGAAATTCAGTGACGTTTACGGTGCACGTGAGAATATCGAGCGCTGTAGTTTTAGTACTTTTCTAACATGCGGGTTGACATTTGCAGGGAACCTTCTCCCCCTCCTCTCTCTCTCTCTCTCTCTCTCTTTCTGTTCTGTTGTTTGATGTTTTTGGTCTTTTTGATTAGTATTGGTTTTGCTACAAAAGGAGAATATGAAGAGAAGGATAAAAAAAAATAAAAATACATAAGAACTGGAAATCGCACACAAACACACACACATAAACACACGCACACACATACATTATACAGAGAGAGAGAGAGAGAGAGAGAGAGAGAGAGATGATGATGAAACTTTATTTTCCAACGGTTAAACGGTTTTGACAGAGAAGATCGTCAATTTACAAACTTACCGTTGCTACACACTACTAAAACACATCTAGCAAAGACAATTAAAACATTGAGATCAAATATTTACAGGTGACTCTCTCTCTCTCTCTCTCTCTCTCTCTCTCTCTCTCTCTCTCTCTCTCAAGCACTCATCCGCATACGCATGTTAGCAAGATTCAGCGTGGACTAATACATACATGTACATGTCTATATATGCATTTACATTTGAAATTTTGAAAGAGCATGATACTACATCGGAGAGAGAGAGAGAGAGAGAGAGAGAGAGAGAGAGAGAGAGAGAGAGTGCAAGAGAGAGAGAGAGTGCAAGAGAGAGAGAGAGAGTGCAAGAGAGAGAGTGTGCAAGAGAGAGAGAGAGAGAGAGTGCAAGAGAGAGAGAGAGTGCAAGAGAGTGCAAGAGAGAGAGAGAGTGCAAGAGAGAGGAGAGAGAGAGAGAGAGAGTGCAAGAGAGTGAGTGAGAGAGAGAGAGTGCAAGAGAGTGCAAGAGAGAGATTCGAGAGAGAGAGTGCAAGAGAGAGAGAGAGAGAGAGTGCAAGAGAGAGAGAGAGAGAGTGCAAGAGAATGCAAGAGAGAGAGAGAGTGCAAGAGAGAGAGAGAGAGAGAGAGAGAGAGAGAGAGAGAGTGCAAGAGAGTGAGTGAGAGAGAGAGAGTGCAAGAGAGAGATTCGAGAGAGAGAGAGAGTGCAAGAGAGAGAGAGAGAGTGCAAGAGAGAGAGAGAGAGAGTGCAAGAGAGTGCAAGAGAGAGAGAGAGAGTGCAAGAGAGAGAGAGAGAGAGAGTGCAAGAGAGTGAGTGAGAGAGAGTGCAGAGAGTGCAAGAGAGAGATTCGAGAGAGAGAGTGCAAGAGAGAGAGAGAGAGAGAGTGCAAGAGAGAGAGAGAGTGCAAGAGAATGCAAGAGAGAGAGAGAGAGAGAGAGAGAGAGAGAGTATTGTATTTCAAGCTCGTCTGTCGTGGCATTTACGGTGACCGTAAGCAAGTGCCTTTCTCTATCCTCTTAAATTCCAAGTATTGATTCATTCCCACTGGCTCCCCATTACACACGCTACAAACTTCATACCCTTCAGAGCACGTGCAAACATATACATTACACCAAACCTGACCTGGATACGTAGTCAGACCAGTATTGGAGGCTGACTTGTGCTGTGCTGTGTAAGCAAGGTGAGATGGCACTGTGTTTCACTTGGGTCTGTTAATGCATACAATATACGTTCTTTTGTCGTCTGTTTCGTGTGGTATTTTCTGTGCATTTGCATTTTGCTTAGAACGTCTTTTTAAAGGTATGTTCTTTACATAAAATGATGGTGATGATGATGATGATGATGATGATGATGATCATGGTGGTGGTGGTGGTGAAGATGATGAAATTGTGATGGTGGTGATGACGACGACGACGACGACGACGACGACGGTGGTGATGATGATGACGACGACGACGACTATACAATAATAATAATACAATTATATAACGACGACGACAATGTGGTGATGATTAACATTGGAAACGGAGAGACGGTTTTGAAAGTATCCTTTTGACACCTTATATCCTCGGCTTCCAAGCATTAACACATTCCTCTTTCAGAGCACCAAGCTACATTCAAGCCGGCATGACTTACCAGTATTCGCATGTATCTGGGTTTGATATGATCAGACTGCACTGTTCTGCTTCATGTTACGAAACAAACTTCTCCCCAGGCCTCCCAGGAACCCTCTCAGTCTACTCCGCTCCTCCTCCCCCCCCCCCCCTCCACAGTCCACCCAACCCTTGATTACTCAACCAACTCCGAATTTGATTACGGGCGTCTATAATTTTTGTCCGGCCATTTTTCTTTTCTCGGTCTCCGTTTCTTTTGCTTGGTTACGGGTCCGATAGGCTGCTACGGTTCCAACTCTCTACCGAGACCGGCGCTTCTCTTGGCCTCTGCAATGACTCCCTAATCGGCTAACCGAGACCTGAGCCGAGCTAAGTGATACCTAAGAGGGGAAAAAAACCAACAACAAAAACACACAAAAATAATCGGTGACAAGGAAAGTGAGCAGTTCTGAACAACTTTGTGGTCAACGTGGTATTTCACAGTGTGCACGGAAGCGGCGAGTTCTGTCGCATTCACCAGCACAGTACATTTTCAGCCCGTTTCAGAGATTATTGCCTGCATGAGTTGTCCTTCTTAGCTATTACTTGTCTCGGGGCAGGTCAGTCTCGGCTAGCCGATTTCGGGTCAGTGCAGAGGGTAAGCGTGGCGAAGCCCGATGGTACTGAGTTGCTGCAGTCCCAAGCGTGAACCCACCATCCTCCCGCTCCTCCTCCGCCCTCCCTGCTCA